>PYHX02000413.1:77592738-77715400 GCA_004302925.2 Cochliomyia hominivorax | reverse complement strand
TAAAATAAGATATCCAACATGCAAGCAAAATTAGAAACTTGGAAAGACTGACGCTCTATGTTTGTCCTGAGAAAAATATAAAAAATTAGAATCAACATCGGAAGCATAAATAACAAGTTGCAAAGTAAACCAGTCGAATACTTATATAGCTTCTGTTATCTGGGTAGCATAATGACTGCAAATGGTGACGCAGATACTGATGTAAAAAACAGATGTATAAACCGAGGTTGACATTTGGACAACATATCCAGACAAACAAAGCTCAGAATATTCAACGCCTATTTAGTATAGAACATCATCATGCAAAACCTACAGGTTTTCATCAACAAGTGCGTCAGAATTATGCGTAAAAATTTCTGGTCTTATACAAACAAGGAACCCATAATATTACAAATAAAACTTGGGCAATGGAGATGGATCGGCTTTACTATTAGAAAACACCCGACAGTATAACAAGAATGACGCTTAAAGGGAATAATTAAGGTTCAAGAATCTGGCCAGAAAATACCTGAAAATGTTCGATATGCTCTAGTACCTGGATAGATGAAAAACGACTGCTGCAAACTCTAAAAAATAGAGATGCATTTTGGAAGCCCCTTAGTGCGTCAGAATTATGTATAGAAAATTCTGGCCTAATAAGAATGAGGAACCTATTATACTATAAAAAACTTAGAAAATGGAAGTGGATCGGTTATACTATCAGAAAACACCCGACAGTATAACAAGAATGACGCTTAAAGGAATGCTTAAGGTTCAGGAAGCTGGCCAGAAAATATCTGGAGACGAAAAACAACTGCTGCGAATCCTACAATATAGAGATGCTTTTTGAAAGCCCTAAAAGGGGTGATGGAAAGAAAAAATGCTGCTTTTAATGTAACGAAAAGTGTATTAAAAAAACCGTCATTTTCAGAAAACCGAAAAAATAGGATTTTCAAAAAACCCGGTTTCTAATAAGGTTTTATTTAAAAATTCGGTTAATAGATTTTTGTTAATTACTATCAATTTATAGAAAAGAATTATAAATAAATTTAAATCTAGAGTTTGACCAATAAAAACCTATATCATGTAATGACCTTTAAGTGAAGTCAAGTGAAAATAATGGTTCCTTATTAAAATAACTATTTGTAAAAATTTCATATCATGTATAATGCCCGAAATGAGAGGGATATAAAAGTTATTTTGTTAGCGTTTATCGGTATCGTCGAGATACCATCATTTTACAGAAACTTTTTCTTAATTCCTGAATATGTCTCTTTACCTAAAAATGTATATAACTTGCAGAATCTTATTTAATTACTTTTATTCACGTGATTATGTCTAAAACAGATGGACATAGCAAAATCGATTCAGAATATGATGTCTAAGAAAGCTTGTGTAACAAACGGAATGAAAAAGTTTATATATTTATTCAGTCATGGCGGAATATACAAAAATGAAGCTGAATTTAAGAGTGAAAGTTTAAAATTGACTTCCATTACAAACCGGTTAAACGACTGAAAAACCGGCATGCCGATTAATTCAAAAAGAGAAATTATTCGAAACCGATTTCTTTCCTGATATCCAAAAAATTGGATAACCGGTTTTCGGTTTTTGAATACACTGGTAACGGCGATATATATAGAACTCCAAAAAGATGCATATTATATTTAAGCAGTTATGGCTCGAAGTTTTTCTTTAATTTCATTTCTTTGTACGATTTTTCTTCAATATGTTTTCCAAACCATTCACTTTAATGAAAAAAAATCATGTAAAAATTTTGTTAAATAATTTTTAGGAATTTAAGTGCTTTTCACTACATTCCAATACTAAACCATGTCAGCGTTATAGAAAAAAATTTAGTTTATATAAAACCAAAAATGACCCGTGTTGCAACAACAATACCAGAACAGTAAAGAAAACAATCGGACAAAAAAGGAAACTCAACTAAAAATGTTAAAATTTTTCTTATTTTCTCTAAAACTGTAAAGGAAAATGGAGAAAAATAAATATTTTCACTTCCTGTTTTATGGTGCTTTTAGGTTCGCACAAATTCTACATGGCAAATAAATGACACAATTTTTCTTTATATTAAAGCAAAAAGAACTTGAATGATGGTTGCTTGACAAACTAAAGTCTCTCACTGTTACATGAACTGACAATAGTGACAAGAATGATGTTGACAAATTTTGTTCAGTGTATTTAAGTGTATGAGTGTAAGTAGTTAGTATTACTTACACATGTGTGTATGTAATGCAGCCTATAAGATATTTACGTTTCATTAAAATCGTAACAACAATTCAAATAGAAATATGTATGAGATGTAGTGGAATGTCATCGAAATGTTGGTTGAGAAAAGTTTATTTGTGTCAAACACGTAGAACCAACAATTAAAAGTGAATATATATATTTGACATATGGAAACAAGAGATGGATGGATTGATGCGATTGAAAAATTATGATTGATCTTATAGACTTTTTATGATTAGTAATTTCGTATTATTAGTTCCATATTCTAAAATAAGGATACAGTAATTGTAGAAGTGTAGACAAGTTTAAGTTTGGTTTGGTCTTTATGGATCTAACAGATGGGATCCTAACATATTTTCCAATATATAGTGGCACGTTGAGATTGATATAGCTTGGTTTTAGACTTAATAATCATGCTTACGACCTTGTGGAGATCACATTTGGTGTAGAAAGTTTTTGTGTTTAAATATCGTAATTGAACCAATATCTTGTTTATGTTAGCACCGATTGTGCTGTCTTATATATGACGTTAAAGTTGGATTTTCAATTAACTCATTTAGGTGAGATCGTAAGTACAACTGAACACAGCCAGTTATGGTTTCTAGCAACCTCGATAATACAGTATTGTTCAAAAACCTAAGCAACTTTTTCCCAGAGCGAAGATTATGTGATAACATCCGATTTGTTCGGATAGTTTAGTTGTTACTTTTATAGAAATGAAAACCAGAGTGAACTGATCTATTTTCAAGAACATTTTGACCCCCATATGTTACGCTATGTTGAATGAGAAATACCATTGCGTTGAATGCTTCAGGATGTTGCATATCACTCAGCGAAGGAATACACTCTGAGTCGGCTACTGATAAATCATTCTTTCTGTATCCCTAGAAGTTACATAGGCTATCAAGTTTGGAACTCAGAATCTTCGAGTTCTTCACTGTTGGAATTTAGGAAGATAAAATGTATTTATCTTATTTGTCCTGGTGGTGAAAATAATTAATGCTGACTTCGCCAGTTTGTAATTTCATGTTATAAAATGTGATTTTGATTTATTTAGTTTATCTCTCGCTGAGCCAATCTTCTGAGGTTTGGAACGCTGATTTCGAAAATATACAAATGATTCATTGCTAATCAATCAATTCACAAGCCATGGCTTCGCTGGGAATGTCTACTTTTGATACTGGGACTTTGGCTTTGAAACTGAATAAATAAACCAAATAATTCACAATTAAACTGAAATTTCTTCTCAAATATTCAAAAAAGCCAAAACTTTTGGTAGTCTATTCCAGATTCCATTTTCATATGCAATTTAGTAGTTCATGCTGGTGACTACATGCTGTTTGTAGAAGGTGGAGAAGAGCATCAATAGTTTGGATGGCTGAGATTATAAAGAATATCAGTCAATGCAACTGTCCTCAACTCGCATTTTCCCGAATCGCTATAATTCCTTTATATTTTCAGGTTGTGAATATAATTAGTTCCTCACTGATAGAGTAATAAGCATTGATAGATTCTCAACTACCTGCCTGCCAAGGATTTTTTTCAAACTTTTAAGGCAAATGTCCTTCAAAGTTTTGTCAGTTTTGAAGAGAAGATTGTGTTGCTTAGCAAAGCAATTCAAAAAAAAAAATGCAACTGTCCTCAACTCGCATTTTCCCGAATCGCTATAATTCCTTTATATTTTCAGGTTGTGAATATAATTAGTTCCTCACTGATAGAGTAATAAGCATTGTTAGATTCTCAACTACCAATGATTTTTTGCAACTTTTAAGGCAAATGTCCTTAAAAGTTTTGTCAGTTTTGAAGAGAAGATTGTGTAGCTTAGCAAAGCAATTCAAAATAAAACAAGTATTATAATGATCAACCGGCAAAATTCATGATAACTAATACCTAAAGCTAATCATGGTGTTCTTTGGATTGGGGAAAGAGTGGACTGCTGACAACAGCTTAATCATCCCAATAGTAAAACTGATGTACTCATAATAGTTAGATCATTTATTCTCATTTACTAAACTGCTGATATTGTAGTTTAGCTGGGAAATCCTATGATCACTAGGTTGAATGGTGTTCAATACTTTTTCTGAAGTCATTCCTTTCTGTGTTCGTATAAGGGCTACATTCAGGGTCGATAACATTATTTGATTACGGAGTTTATAAGATTTGGAATCACTATGGTTCGGTGTGCAGAAGGTGGTCATGTAAACTTTTATCGCTTTGGAAAGTTATAATTGATATCTTCAAACAACAACACGAAGCTGAGCGTTTCCATCATAGAAGTTATTGTATTCCCAATTAATTGACCAAACGTTTTAAGAATATAACAAATTCATATGTAGATTTCAAATAATGCAGATGTAAGTTTGAATGCCTCCCTAAATGACTCGAATATCTGTAATTTTATATACAATGTTAATAGTGCTGATATTTGTAAATTTACCTTACATTTGCCTCCATATGACAGCATATTTTTCCAAATACACACATATTGATCTTTGTCTCTTATTTTTACACGGAACCCTTTATTATTTCTCTTTTTATACCCAACGCCAGCATAGGTGGTTGGGGTATAATGCGTTTGTGCTTAAGTTTGTAACGCACAGTATACCGTTCGACTCAGAATCACTTTCTGAATCGATTTAACGATGTCCTTCCGTCCGTCTGGCTGTCCATGTAAATGTTGTGATCAAAATGCAGGTCGCAATTTTAGAGATACTTCGATGAATCCTGGTATATGTCTCTTTTTTTGGCCCAAGGACGATACCTATTGAAATTGTTGAAGATGGGTCCATTATTTCACTTAGCCCCCATACAAAGTCCTGGAGTGAGGTTTAAAGGTCATAAAAGTCCTGAATTAAAGCGATTTTAACAAATCTAATCGGTTCATTATTTTCATAGGTCTCATATAGCTCCCCTTAAGACAAACACTTTGAAGGGCTTAAATCTCATATGTACGCAAGTATTGCGATAAGAATTGTTCAAGTTAAGATAAATATAAGCAAAAATCGATGCACGAAATTTTACGTGGATCGGTACATAATTTCATCTACTCATCATTAGAAAATATATTTATACGAGATTCGATCATTAATATTTGACAGCATCCATTGATAAACAACAATGTGGTGTATTAAATAGTCGGGCTTGACCGACTATAACTTTTACATGTTTTTGATTCTTTCGTTAAAACTATCGTATTTTCTTTTTATTGAACACAACTAAAATGAATGATTGTATTGGGAATGTATGAATATTATGAATGTGTGACGAAATATATATATGAATGTATGTAAAACAAACTATAAATGTTCTCTGGTATTCATGATGGGTATAAGTAAATATTTTTGCATTTTGTGTAATGGTATGTATGCATGTAATACATATAAGTAAATATGAATGTGTCAGTTGCTAAATGTAACTGTTGTTATGGTTTGTACAATTGGTGGTGTAACCTTGTTACATTTTACATGACTAAATTCAATACATGAAAAGCAGGTGTATATGTATATAAATGTGTGTGTACAAAGGTGAGAAATGATATATTCATTGCTTGATATTGTCCGATATATATTTATACAGATGTATAATTGTAAGTACACCAACAGAGAACAGAACAGAGAAGCCTTGTTTTAACAATGTGTTATTACTTGTGTAGAGCAAAAAAGAAACGAAATAAAAATGAAAAGAAAACATTTCAAAATGCTTGAAAGTTGTTTCATCAGCATATATTTCTTGCTATTTTTGCCTTTTTGCTTTTTTACATTTTCACATATTTATAATATTTAAATTTTTTTCTTTTACCAATTTTTGTACCACAACATCAAATATAACAATTATTTATATTTTTACAAGCAGGAGAGAGATCAGTTAATGAAATATGGGTGCCTAATTTAAGGCGTTTGGCGTTTGGAGGTTTAAATTTTTAAGTTAATTTAATCTTGCGTGTGCGTAAACCAGGTTTCGCACACATACACACTGCTAAGCATTTGGCTTTGTCTGATTGAAGCAGCAAAAAGTTATATTAATTTAAAGCTCGCTCGGCTGAGTCAGGATACCAATATCGGAGTCGATTTATTCATGTCTGTCTGTTGGAAACGTTCCCACAGTAACAATAATTATCGAAATCAAATTTGGAAAACGTTTTTACTATATTGCTAGGAAAATTTTATATATAAAATCAGAAAAATCGGTCTAATAGCAAAGAAGTTATAGATAATCTTTATTTAATCTTTTATTTATTTTTCAAAAATTTGTTATCAGTTTAAAATAATTTTTTTCTGTAATTTATAATTAATTAAATTCCATTTTTATTCCAAGAATTAATAAAATCAGATAAGAGAATAAAGTATGGACCAAAACTATGGCTTAAAATTTTGCTTTACGTATAGAACCGTTTGTAGTTATTAGTATGAATGAAGCTGTGTCAGCGAGCAACTTATTTCTGCTTAAAATTCATTGCTATAAAGAGTTCGAAAAATTCTTAACATACATATCGAAAAAGTAGTCCATCTCTGATGAATGTCTACCAATATCTCTGCACTGGCCTTAGCTCTGAACAGTTTGGAGGATTTTCCTCTCTTCGTACAAATACCATATTGTTATTCTTGTACCATATAAGGTCATGTTTACTATGGTGACTGGATGTCGAGTCAGGCCAAAACTGAGTGAACACATTATGAAGTTTTATGAATGGAAGCAGCCTTAAAATTTTTGACAGGAAGCTGTGAAAAAATTCGCTTTTGTAGCAATTTTTTAGAAAATTTGACTTCAATTTCCGTGGCCTCTAAATATTTAGCAGTGCTCCTGTCAGGAACTTTTTGATCATTGTGAGGTTTTATACTAGCAGTATCTTTAACTTTTAACGTACTTAATAGTCCGAGAACTGAACTAACAGAGCTGCTTTTCCAGTAGGAGAAATTTTGTTACTGTTTTGGCTACAAAAACATTATATGGACCAATCCTTCTGCCTAAGAGATATTTTTTATTTACGGCCAAGTTCTCCCTAGCACGGTTTAATAATATTGGAAAGAGTTTGATGGCACTTCCATGGCCATATTTTTCTACAACCAAATTGGGTTTTGTTAAAAATATTTTAAAGTTTTAGAATCAGCAAGGAGGAACACTGATTCATAGCAAGCAAGATTCATAGCTTGTTGATGTGAAAATTCATATGGCGGTTATAAATTATACTCTCTTCGAATAAATGTTGGTCAAAATACGATGAAATACATTTCGGTTAAGACGTAATAACCGACAGACAGATAGGCAGACAGCTCGTACACTCTGTGAAACGCCTGACAGAGAAGTGAAGTGCAATATTTGTTAGGACGAGACAAGGTGGAATTTCACTAGGCAGTGACTTTATTTAAATATCTAAATATCTCTTATACTATAAGAGATAACCTATAAAAGGCTTTAACATCTGTTCAAATAAATTGAATATGAATTGGGAATTTTAAACATTTTCATAACTCCAGGTCTAAAACTTTGTCCAACTCTGGACAGTTCTCAAAGTCTAAACTTAAAAACTAAACTTGTTTACACCTTTGCTTCCATTACATGAATCATTGTATCCTTTAAGCATTTATAATACACTGAGCGATGAAGAGATTTGAAGTACAAAAGCTTATGAGAAAATTTCCTCTTCGAATCATATGTTGGATAAAGTATATTAAATTTTCAAGGTCTATACATCTGATAGTTATGTACTTTCTAACCACTTCTATCAAAGAATTAAAGAAAAATTATATAATAAAATCCTCTAATATTTTCTATAATTCATTTTACATTGAAAGGAATAGGGGTGCAGAATATGTAGATGAACCCAATTTTTTTTTACAAAAAGACAAATGGAAAAGCAGTGGTTGAAAGGAAATGTTAAGGATATTTATAAGGATGGTTGCAGAAGTTGCAAAAATTTATATTAAAATCTCACAAGGATATCGCGATGTGGGTTATTTTTTAATAAGTCTAACATTTAATATAACCTTTCTGTACCGTGAAATCTAATTTAAACTTTTTAATCTGTAAACTCTTTATTTGATTATCAGTTAATCAACTTAAACGTAAAATAATAACAACCCTGATGGACATTTAACGGAGAATTTATTAAATGAGCGATGAATCTCTTTGTTGTATCTAAACTGAAATTTTCTTTTATAATTTCTTTCCTCTCAAGGGCCTAAAATTGCATGGCACTGTTAATGCATTGTACATGTTACTGTGCTGTTGTCGTTGTTTTTGCTGCACTTGCAAACAATTACAATATAAACTCAACAGCAGCAATAGTAGCAACAATAACAACAGCAGTTCAAGCAACATCAACAAAAAGAAAACATTGTTAAAACCAATGTTGTCATTTGTTAAGTTATTGGTTTGGACATTTTGCAAATTACTTATTTAACAATGCGTAAAAGTACATCCAGTGAGGTAACAAATACACACACATATATATAGGCACACATACAGATACACAAAAATATTCGAACTTTAACATACTCTATGACTCTTTTGTTATATACTCTCTCTCTCTCTCTCTCTAGATGTTCAAAACTGTTGATGTGTTGTTATGTTTGATGCTGGACTATGAAGTACGTTTATTGTTGTTGCTGCTGTTGTTGTTAAAATAAAGTTGTTAACATTGTTTTGTTGTTGTTGCTGTTACTAGTCTACAGGCAAAATTTGTTGATATGTTTATATATATAGTTATACCTTTCATTTATATAGATGAGTGTGGCTTAAAAGCCACATCATCTCGTTGTCATGTCATCAGGTGGCAACACTTTACTTTGGCAGTTTGTCATTCAATTTGTCCATTGCCATCCAATGTCTTCAGCCATGTAAAATAAGTCATCCAATGTTTCAAACCCAAAAACCAACCACTCTTTTTTCCAACCGACTATTCATCCATCCATTTATTCATCTATACATTTATTCATTCATTTATTTATCCATCTATCTAGTCCAGCCAAGTCAAGGCAATTGTTGGAGTGTGTCAGTTATGCAGGAGGCAGAAAAATATTAAGTAAATTTTCAATTCATTTCGAGTCGAATATGGATGGGGGAACTATTACTTGCTACATAAACGCTTAAACAGCAACATCACACACACACTAAATCAAAATTCCTAACCTTTACTAGTCCGTTAAAGTCCATAACACAGTGACATCTAAAGAGATGAAGTAATAATTTTTCTAAGCAGTGAATGTTAAGATATTTTCCGTTTTAGCTACTGAACTTTATTTCCCACTGTGTTTGATTAGATTTTTTATATTTTAACTTTTTTAACTTCTTGTCAAATTGCACTATGGAGCACAATTAAAAATGTATGGAAATGTAATTTCCATACATCAGATTCATTAAGTAGGAGTGTTCTTGAAAAGGAAGCTCAAAGGTAAAGAGATTTTGAATTATAGTTCTTTGTATATCACAGATAGAATAATTAGCAAAGACCCCAGTACAACAAAAATATCAACCAAACCCAATGTATTCACATTTTTATTTACCAGAACTCCACGTTGACTTAAACGCACTGCGGTGACGTCCTCCCAAGATAAAGAATCTAATAATGAAATTAAACCAAGAAGTGCGCCTCATTGAAGGTTAATTTTATATTAAACCTCCGGGGAGGTTTTATTGTGCCAATTTTTTTATAGAAGCCCTATTCGGAGCTTGGAGGGAAATGTAAATTGTATCTTTATTTTTTTACCATCTAATCATTTTGTCAATCTAAATTTTAGGTCAAATAAAATGAGGGGAATGAAGTATCTGAAATGTGAAACAAAAATCGAAAAATTATTGATCAGAGCGTTGGATGATTGGAAATTAATGGTGTTTTATATTATAATGTAAACGGAAAATGATTGATGTCATCTCAAGAGAAGCTGAAATCGAAGTCTTTGTCTTGGTGATATGTTTAAGTCCTTACTTAAACTGCAAGAAGATTTTATTGCAGCATTCAAATTTTGAGTGAATCCTTAAGTACCGTTGAAATAATCAGTGACCACCAACTTTTGAAGGTGGTTGGTCACTGAAGGGTTATGGTGTTACACTGAAGGGTGTAACACCATAACTTTCAGTATACCTCAGAATCACTTTCTTGTTTGATTTAATCACTTTTTGAGTCGATTTTACGTTGTGAGCCACTGTCAGGTCGCAATTTTTATCTTAAAAAAATTTGGTACATATTATTTTGGCTTAAGGACGAAGCCTATTGAAATTGGCATGTTCGGTCCAATATTTCATGTATCTTCCATACAAATGTTCTTCTCTAAATGAATTTATGTAAAAATCGATGTGCAAAATTATACGATGTTCGGTTCATAATTCCTTGTAGTTCTCCCATCATTTTAAAACGCATTAATTTAACATAAATTTTAGTGTAACAATAATATTTAACGAGGGTCATTCATTAACTTTTCGTAACAACCATCTTTAAACGACGATGTGAAGGAGGGTACTAATTAGTGAGGCTTAACCGACTATATATTCTTATTTATTAATATTGATTGCAATGTATGAAATTCATTCGCCTCATCAGATGTTCTAGATTTATTTCCGACAGTTCTATTTATTTATTCTCTCCCACTGTACTTTATTTGAGCTGTCCATAAAGTGGTTTTCTTAGAATTAACATCTTTATAGATTTTTATAGGGAAGAAATAATTTTTTTGCCTAAATAAAATTGAAAATTTAAATATGTCCTTTTTTGCTCCTTTTCTCTCTACGCTTTACACAAATTAAGAAAAATACATATCTATAACAAGTAAGAATGTATAGTCGGTTAAGACTGACTATATAATACCCTACACTACATCGACTGTTAAAAATGGCAGTTAAAAGAAATAAATGAACGATCCTCGTATTATTTGTTTTCTGATTTATTCTTAAGTATGCAGTATATTATTGTGATACTAAGATGCATTTCAAAATGAATTTTTCTGGGATGGCTTATTTGGGAACTTCAAGAAATTATGAAACAACCCTCGGATAAAATTGCAGATCCATTTTTATTTTTATTTATCTTAATTTGACTAATTAATATTTCAATGCCAGCGAATATATGAGATTTTTACGTTTAAAAGTGGTATTTGGTTTGTACGAGATATTCGATAAAAAATGGGCCGGTCCTCGCATATTTTGTCACATAATTTTAGAATAATATAAGACTTGTTTGTTTCGAATTTCGTTTAAATCACTTTTTATTTCGAATTTTTATGATAAATCCCATTCCGGGAAGAACATTTTTATGGGCGGTACCTGAAATATTAAATTGAACGTGGCCAATTTTAATAGGCTTCATCCTTAGGCCAAAATAAAAATATTACAAACTGCAACCAATAGACTGTTTACAACATGGCCAGTCAGTTGGTTAGAGTGACGGACAGACAGGCAGGCAGGCAGATGGACGGACGGTGGAACATCGTTAAATCGACTTAGAAAGTGATAATGAGTCTAACGGTATACTTAAAAGTGGGTGTTACACCATTTTTCTGCATGTTACAAACATCAGCACAAACGCATAATACCGCAACCAACCTTCGGAGGTGTAGGGCATAGAAAGTGTCTGTCTATTTGTAAAAATAAATAGATGAAAAAACTTTGTTGTCTATTGTGGTTTTATGTTATTTTTGTTGCTCTTAAATTTAGTTCTTTTTGTTTTTTTGCATTAAAACCCAAAGTTAATGGAAATTGTCTTCGTTTTAATTAGAAAATATTCCAGAAAACTGGCAGAAAAGAGTAGGAAAAGTGAAGAACAAGCATGTGCTTTTCCAAGGTAATTATAACAATTTGACATTTTAGGAAATTGAAATAATTGAGTGGTGTGGTTTTTTGTTTGTTAATTGTTTTTCTTTCAAAGAAATGTTGGCAACAAACAAACAAACATTTCTTTTCATTAATTTCAATTAGATTTTGTGTTAAAATATTTTTATGTTCAGACATTTGCAAGTGGGATTTTTTAAGTGAACTTGAACTTCCAAACATGTTGATTGGAGGTTTGATTAAGAAATTATAAAGGCATCAGGTGCGTGAGATGTAGAAGCCAGTAACATGTATAAAATAAGTTTGTCCTTTTTGTATGTAATTTTGAAATTTTATGTATTCGAACAAGAAAAAAACTTGATCTTGTCCTCAACTGAATTTGACTTAATGTATTAACTATACGAAAAATATGTTCAAACAAAATGTCAGTTAATCGGACTTGAACAGAGATTGTTCAAGATTGTTCAAGATTGTAACTCACCCAGATTTATAATTGAAATAAATATTATAAATTAATATAAAATACATTAAATTTTAACCTAAAATATTTACCATAATTTTGCACATCCCATCACCTAAAAATAATATTATATATACATACATATATACTTATTCCTTTATATATTCAATAAGCTTTAATTTATAACGTTTTTTTTAATACATAAACAAATTCTTCTCCTCTTTTTATTTATCCTAATTACCCTTCCCCGCGTAAGTACCCTATCCACCTATCTCCCTCTAACCCCCAAATAAACAGAGGTTAATATGAATAATAGATGATATCATTACTCATTTACTCTTTAGTGATGGACCATTGAAGGGAAATTGCTTCATACATACATTAATCGTTTCAATTAGAATCGTTTTACATTGTTTTACCCCGGAACTGTCTGAATGCTATAAAATTTTCAGACTCCAAAATTTGATCTGTATGGATTCTGGAAAAGTTGCAGAATATACTCCCAAATTTTATTTTGCTACAAAAAAATTTTCAATCATTGCATGGTACAGATCTTCACACTATTGCTCTTTACTTTAATTAACATTTATATCACCTGAGTGCTTCTTTATCCTTCTCCCCATTAACACTTGATTGGTTTTGGTTAATTTAGTTAGTTCTTTCAGATATCTCTTTGGGTTCAGTAAAGGATAAAAATGAGTGCTAATAAGTTCAGATGACAAAGATCAGGCTGCGGGACTGTGCAGCTCTTAGGTTATTCTCGTGAAGATTTTCCCGTGCTGGATGATAATCAAAGCTGTCTCCTCCTCTGTATCATCGTTTTGATAAAAACCACTAGCAGCATGAGTGTCCATTAAGCAGTGTTAATTTAAAAAATAAATCTAAGACTTGCTATATTCTGAAACGTCGAAGCTGATTGCTCCCTTGGCCGTCATTCGCCGAAAGTCAGACAACCCAGCAGTCCGACAGCTAGCCACATGTCATCTTGTCGGCACTGTCTGTATAATTCCATTTCAACATCACCCTTGATGTGAGCAAAAGATAATTCTATTAGAAATTCGATAAATTCTTGACCGAACTTCACAATGTCATCCCAAGAATAGCATCTGTATCCAGAAACCCAACTAAACTTAATCCTCGAATATCTCGCTATATCATTCAAAAATATCCGGCATTCAATTAATATAGTTGATGTCATTTAGATATTTGATATGCTCTGCTTTCAGTAAAAATATTGATATCCCTGGATATCTGAAAATACTTTAACCACCTAATACTCTGCAGCAACATTTGGAACCATAGACACTCGGCAGTTTCCAACCGGTGGTCAGTGAAGAAGATGCCTATCTCGAAATAAAATAGTCAATCAGTCTCAAGCCGCACATTGTATATCCCAGGATTTGCGAATAATAATAGTCCCATCTGCTCCACAGCGCACCTATAATCAAGATGACCCTCGATCTAAGATCATTCTGTTGAATTATCTATTCATCGCATTTAACATACAAAAGTATTGGTTTAACAACCGTAGTAAAGAACAATTTAATGCATTTTGGATTCATTCATAAGGTATGTTCAACAGACTTACCTGATAATGGCCTTTGTCCAACATAGCTTACTATCAAGACACCCACAAGTATTTAGCACAATCAGATAACATAAGTAAATCTTTCAAACTTGTTTATTATGGTAAATAGAAATAATTCAGTTCGGTTTAATACTTTGGCTGCAGGAGACTCTACAGTCACTCAAGATCTTTAGTGATCAATTGTCATTGCTGTATCATCGGCATACACCATGAAGAAAAAACTGATGGCGTTCAATTTGTACATAGTCGTATTCCAGAAGATGTGAGACAATACACCTCGTGGGGAATACATCTTTTTACTGCCCTCATAATAGTGACTCATCTAATAGTTCATTTAAGAGCCTCCTCTCAAGAAGTAATCTTATAAGGCATTAACACCTTAGTCTTCAGGGCCGACATAATGCACATATTTAAATGTACTATCAATATACATTAACGAGCTCTCAATGTGGTCAATTAGTGAGTGAAGAGATGTCTCCAAATATTCTCCTCTATTTTAGGTATGATGCGAGTCGGAGAGGAATTCAAAATTCATTGAGTTCCGTTAATGTACATTAGTAATTCCCTCCAGAGTTTTAATTATAAAAGTATTATATTAAGGGAGTACAATACGACACAATGAAAATTCTATATTTAAAAAATCTATAATAAAAAAATACAAACCCCTGATTTTCGTAAGATTTTTAATTAACGGTTACAGTGACGCGTCGAGATCGACGTAAGAAAGTTACTACGTTGACATTTGTCTTCAGGAAGACTGTCGAACTATTAAAAATAATGATGAGGCATTGAATATATTGCTTCAATATGTGTGTCTTCTTAAGACGATGCAAATGTACGTTATGTGGTTTTGATGTGGCCAAATATCAATTCATTGTTCTCGGTTTCGCGAGCCCATTTTATGTATTAGAACCGATCATAAAGTTTAATTTTACATTACACTTCCAGAACGTTTACAAAAATATCTGTGGGATTTGAGCCTGGTCGCACACGATCGGGTAGACCCCACTAAGGGTTAAGACTGATGGCAGTTAAAACTAATATTGAAACGACCGTTGTATTTGACTGAATAGGACGAAGAGAGATGACTGTATATGACAAGAATATTCTAGAATCGACAAAAACTGACGAGTAACGATTAGATCTCAATAGACGGTCAATTCCGTATATAGTTGAGTTTGAGCACTGGTCCAGGGCAGTGGTAGTCTAAAGTTGAAAGAGTTAAGTTGTTAAGTTGTTAAGTTGTAAAGTTGTAAGAAGTCAAGTGATAAATTTAAGTTGTGAAAGTGTCTTAAAATCAAAGTGAATAAATATATTTGATTGTTGAATTAAAACTATAAATACCCCCTAGACTTAAGCCTAATATATATAATATATAATAAACTAAAATCTATTAAAGAATTGTGTTTTAATCAAAGTCATCAAACTTTGTTATAAAACTATCCCACAAATTGGGGACTCGACCGGGATTGTGCCAGTGAAAAGTGTAAAAGAATTAGTTGGAAAAATAATATTCAAATTTAAATTTGGTGAAATGTGTTGAAGTTAATTAATTTAAAATTGCTGTATAAAAGAGAAGGAATAAATATATTAATACGTGTAAACGCGAAAAGACGAAATTAAAAACACAAGTTTAATAAAATTATAAGAGAACAAAAAAAGAGGACTTTGAAGTGAAAGAGTATTTATGAAAATTGGAAGTGTAAAATCTCCAAAAAATTCTAAAAAAAAAACATCTAATTTTTCGTTTATATAAAAGTGTATGTGCATAAAAAAACTTAAGAGAAACAAAAAGAACATAAACATTAACATATAAGTTTAAAATTAAGAGAAAAAACTTTTATGCACACAAATAATATAGAACAGCGTAAGTGTTTTCAGAGCAAAAGTGCTTTTAGAGCATAAGTGTTTTCAGAGAAAAGTGTTTAATCGCTGAAAACGACCGTTAAATTTAACTAGTAAAAGCTTATACAAAAGAATGATAAGATAAAGCGAGTACAGTGGAGAACTTGATCATATAATTCAAGAGAGGAAAACGACGAGTAAAAGTTGTGCTAGTTATCTCATGTGGAAGTTAGTTACTAAAGAGCTTTGAGAAGGAGTGACTGAGCAGCTGATGTTCTCGGGGAGAGATTAAACGAGTATTACAATAAGATAAGTAGTTTTAACATTTTTGTATGTATATGTGTTAATTTGTAAGCTTTTCCTTTTTATGATATGTATGTAACTTATATTTTTTAATTCAAATTTCGGTTCTGTTAAATTCAATGTTAATTTTAGAGCTTAATGTAAATTTATGTTATTTTTACATTCTGTTAAATTGAATTTGTATGTAACTTTATACTGCTATAGAATTCTTGAAAAGTTTCTGTTGACAAGTATTATTCATATGATAAATTACGTTATTTTCTTTTTTTCTTTGGAATTTTTAACATTTTTTTCAAGTGTTATCATTACATTTTTTTCATTATAATTTTTATTAATATATTGATTATTGTATAATTTTTTATATAATTAATTAATTATTATAGTAGGATATTCGAGAATATTTCATTTTGTAAGAGTGTTTCTGGACTATTTTAATCATGGACGTTAACAGCATTATGGCAATGAATTGTGACGCTTTACGGAGAAAATTGACTGAGTTAGGATTGGACAATACAGGTTTGAAGGCAGTGTTACGCGACAGGCTACTCCAATATTTCGGTCACCAAATCGATGGGGATGACTCTGAATCTTTAAATTCTGAGTATCAGGATGTAAGTGCTAGAACACATCCGGAGTTTTGCCTTAGTGGTCCTGTCTTCACTTTGAAGGACATTGCAGATAGTCTGTCATCATTCAGTGGGACTGATTCTTTGGAAGTTAGAAATTGGGTACAAGATTTTGAAGAGAACGCCGAAATAGTAGGGTGGAATTCTGTGCAGAAATTTATTTATGGAAAACAATTATTAAAGGGTGCGGCCAAATTATTTGTTGCAAGTCAGTCCGGATTGAAGAATTGGTCGGCATTGAAAAATGCTTTGATTGAAGAATTCGGTGAAACATTATCGTCATCGGAGATACACAGAGTTTTGAGAAACCGTCGCAAACATCCAGGTGAGAGCTACCGCGAATACTTATATGCTTTAATGAAGATAGGCAAGCCAATAAATTTGGACGTTCCGAGTTTGCTTGATTATTTCGTCGAAGGTATTCCAGATTCACGATTTAATAAGAGTATTTTGTACCAGGCAAAAACTGTTGAACAGATGAAGGAACAAATTAAGATTTACGAGAAGATTCGTACTCCACTCGATAGGGGTAACAGGAAATATTATTCTTCAAATGACGTGAAAATTACGACCAAGATAGAGAAGACAGACAAGAACAGAAGATGCTTTAAATGCGGAAATCCCGAACATTTGGCAAAGGATTGTAGGGAAACTCAATTCAAGTGTTTCAAGTGTAATACTCCTGGACACCGTGCAGCCGACTGTAATGAGAATAAACAGAAAGTCAAACTGGAGCCGCGCAGCAATATGAACATTTTGAGCTAAAATGAGGAACCTTTTGAGCCGGGAATGAAATACAAGAAATTTCGAATCAGTGACATCAATATTTATGGGCTTATTGATACCGGTTGCAGTATTTGTACGTTAAGGAGAGATGTTTATGAAAAGTTACGTGATGTATTTAAGATGACATCAGAACGTAAAAGATTAAAAGGTGCTGGTGCTGGAGTATTCTATACCCAGGGTTACATTGATGCTCCGATTATTGTTGAAAATATTCAGCTGCAATTGAGATTTTATGTGGTGCGTGCGGAGGATATTGATTATCCGGTAATTTTGGGTAGTAATTTGTTACAATTTGTCGATTTAATGTTCAGCGAAGATGAGGTGAAATTTCTTCCTAAATCAAGCATGAGTATTCAACATAAGCCGGGTGAGACTTTCAAGAAGAATGATTCTTTGGAACTTATTAGCAATTTCCAAGATCTTTGTTTGAATATAGAAAAAGATGAAAAAACAGTAACTGATAAAGAACACGGAACGATTCGACTCTCGGAAGAAAAAACTTTGGCGATCAAGAATTTTCCACTACCCAACTATAGGAAGAGTTTACAACGGTTCCCAGGTTTAACGTCATATTTTCGTAGATTTGTTGATGGTTATGCTGTATTGTCGAGACCGATGACTGATTTGTTGCAGAAGGGCAATGAGTTCAAGGTAGATGATGAAGTGATTTCTTCATTTGAGCAACTGAAAATAGCATTGACGAAGGATCCGGTACTTAAACTATATAATCCAAATGCTTTGACTGAGGTCCATACAGACGCTAGTAAATTTGGATATGGTGCAGTCCTGTTGCAGGAAGATTCCGAGGATCACGTAGGACCCATGGCATTGATAGATAAACAATATAATCACATACCTGTAGTCGTAGATGGATTTTCAAAATTTGTTTGGTTGTATCCCACCAAGGATACTGGGACAGATGCTGTTATGGATCGGTTAGAACGTCAGGCTGCTGTATTTGGTAACCCGAAGAGAATAATTTCTGATAGAGGGTCTGCATTCACTTCTAGCGGTTTTGGAGAATACTCGAAGAATTTCCTAATATTAAGGAAATTATGGAGGAACAAATTCTACAGGAAATGCAAAAGGAAAGAGAAAGAGATAGAGAAGCATTTCAACGCAAACCGCAGAGATGAGGAGAAGTATGAGATTAACGATTTAGTCGCTATAAGACGCACCCAATATGGAGTCGGTTTGAAATTAAGGGGTAAATATTACGGTCCTTACAAGGTGATACGAAAAATGAATCGTGGCCGATATGAAATCGAAAAAGTAGGCGAAGTCGAGGGCCCACGTAGGACATTTACAGTGGCTGAGTATATGAAACGGTGGACGCCAGTATTCGAGTCGAATACCTCGTCAGGAGGGCCGAATGTGGGATTTGAGCCTGGTCGCACACGATCGGGTAGACCCCACTAAGGGTTAAGACTGATGGCAGTTAAAACTAATATTGAAACGACCGTTGTATTTGACTGAATAGGACGAAGAGAGATGACTGTATATGACAAGAATATTCTAGAATCGACAAAAACTGACGAGTAACGATTAGATCTCAATAGACGGTCAATTCCGTATATAGTTGAGTTTGAGCACTGGTCCAGGGCAGTGGTAGTCTAAAGTTGAAAGAGTTAAGTTGTTAAGTTGTTAAGTTGTAAAGTTGTAAGAAGTCAAGTGATAAATTTAAGTTGTGAAAGTGTCTTAAAATCAAAGTGAATAAATATATTTGATTGTTGAATTAAAACTATAAATACCCCCTAGACTTAAGCCTAATATATATAATATATAATAAACTAAAATCTATTAAAGAATTGTGTTTTAATCAAAGTCATCAAACTTTGTTATAAAACTATCCCACATATCATTGACTGCAAAAAAGATTCTACTTTTATGCGATCAATTTATACCCAATTAAGAGAGCATTATCCTTGTTTTTCAGTTATTTGTGATCAGTGTTAACGTTAGTGCGTCTTTAGTCGCAAATTGCGACTTTTTCAACTGCGCGTGAATTTTTAAGTACTTTTTTAAATTTCCCCTTTTCGTCCCCTTTTTTATAATTTGTCTTTTCGGCATTGAACTTCACGATATTTCATTATTTTGGCTTAATAAAAAACAATAAATACATTTTATGTAAATTATGGATGAAAAAATTAAAATTTAGAACGATAGAAAGTGAGAAAATTTCTCAACGGTAACGCCGTTTGTGATATAATAATATGATTTTCCATAATATTACAGAATATATTTATTTAATCTTCAGATAACTGAATTTATTTTTATCGCTTTTTACATTCAAATCTATAATTTGGCTAAAATGTAAATAACCAAATTAAGCGTTTTCCCTTTTTAATGAAGTTCTTAAACTATTTTAAACTAATGAGAGTTTTAATAAATATTTTTATATTTATCTTAATGTAAAAAACTGTGATTTCAATCAGAACTTCTGTAGTTTATTATTTTGTAATTCTCAACAAAGAATTCATACTCAGTTTATCTGTTTATATGCAACAATAATAAAAATAAAAAAATAATCAAATATATTTATGCAGGAATATATGTCAGAAGGCATTACTTGAATAAATAAGCCCTTACAATGTGAGCTGTTGTTCATCCTAGACTGCTAACTAAAAAATTGGTCCCGGTAGAAAATAAGTTATTGAACCACAACTGAAGACACCACAAAGTTTTCAAATTCTTACTATATTATTTGTTTGTAATGAGATATTAATGATATTGATATTCTAATATTAGTCTTTGATTTTCTAAGTCCCGACTTCAAAGGAGTAGCTTTCACAGCTACTTTGAGTGTTTCATATGTAGCTTCCTTGGCTGACTGTTCACACATGGCAGTATTGGTTGACCATTTAACACAGCAACTTCGTTTGACTATTTTTATACAGCGGAATTGAATGACTATTTTAACACATCAATATCGGTTGACTCTCGAAATAGCGATTCCGCTCGATTGTTTGCATATGGCGACTCCAACTGCATGTTTCAACATAACAATTTTGATTGCTTGTTTTTACACAGTAACTTCGGCAACCTGATTTAATACCGCAACTTCGCTTGGCAGTTTAAATAATATGGGTTCGCCCTAATATTTATGCGCAGCGGCGTCGTCTGAAAGTCAGCCGTTTATACACAGAAATTCACTTACTGTTTGTACTTTTCGTTTTCGGATTCCTATTTTAATCAGAAATGTTGGTTATGGATTTTAACAAGCCGGGTTCGCTAGAAACTTTTTATGTTAGTGTCTGAACAGGTTTCGCTTATTTATCTAGCAATATGGTGAATAGCTGAGGTGATAGGGAGCATCCTTGTTTTACTTCAGCATTTATTTGAAATGGTTGGCTGGCATTGCATTTGTGAAGAACTGAGAGTTAATCTTCCTCGTACATTTCTCTGATGATCGAAGAAGATCTTCTGTGCTCTTTCTTATTTCAATGTTTTTATATAACAGCGCTTCTGTTGCTATAGAAGACTTTCTATAAATTTATTAACGGTAAGTTATTAGGCTGGTTTAGGCAGCTCTTGTTTAGCCGGAGACTTGTTTGCCGGGTTGCAGCTCTTACTATGAAGTTTTACTTGTATGGTAACTGTCAATACTCTGTATATGATGTTAAGCACAGTATTTTCTCTCCATTTATTTTTATGGCAAATTGCCTCTTTTGGATAACTTAATTTAGCCCTTCTCCTAGCGTTAGAAGCGACTTAATAGCCTTCTTTATCTCACTTATTCTATGAAAATTGCATGATAATGAATTTGTGTTTCTTTCTTTGTTTGCGACTACTGGACCGATTTGCTTTATATAAGACGAATATTAATCGGTGAATATCTAAAAAATTCTAGACAAAATTTACCTGTGAAATTTGACTTGTGAAAATGGATGGTACATACCATCAGAGAAAAAATACCTACCAGGTAAAATAAAAAGAAGGGCTGCTCCATATGTACCAAATATTAATTATCAAATATTTAAAGAATTTTGTCATTTTTCTATAAAACGGGTTTACTGGAAAATTGTAGAATGTACAAGGTCAGGGGGAGCTGTTTAAAATACATCTCATTTTATGATTTGTTATGCTGTAATACGTGATATTTTCTCGAGACTGATATTGATAGATTGGTATTTGCTGATGGGATTGTGTTCCGATATCAGTTCTTATTCATCTTCTGCAAACTCACATGTGGCCTATTTTATTACATTGTTGTCACTAAGAGATGTCTACGAATATTTGTGAATCAACATATGTGGGAAATGGAATTCGTTAATGATGAGCTTAAATGTCTGACAAAATTCATTTCGGCGCTCTCTGTTGTTATTCATAACTCTAAATCCGTGCTTCTTAATAGCAGTGCTGTTGCTTGTATTGTAACTTCCAATATTCGCATCGAATTCACCCGTGCTTATTGTGATATCCCTTCTTTGAATCTGATTTGATTGAAGTTTATTAAAAAATTTTTTGGATACAAAGTAAATTAGTCGTATTTTTCCAAGATCATTGATATTCAAAGAATATTGTAGACGCAACTAAAATAAGTGACGATAAAACCACGTTTCCTCTAACTTTCCAAAAGAGGAGTTTAAACTTTGAAATCTTAAATAAAGACCAATTCTATTGCAACTGATTAATTATCTCTCTCTAGTTGTTAAAAATTTATGAAACTAATTTCATAAAGCACGGTCCACATTAGTCTATAGTTCTCATATAACATAAAATACATAAAATTTAAAAAAAAAATTCATATTATACATAAAATTTTAAAATGAAAAATCTATTCAATATGAATAGAATATTAAAGTATTTTAATTTAATTTGGCCACAATGAATGAGTTTGGAATGACAATTTTTGGAGTGTTTCAAGTGCATCAGTCCATATTTGATTATAACTCTCAAAAGAGGCTCATTTCTTGAAAATGGGTTTTAAGAAAGGTAGAGGTTCTACTTATTTTACTTGTAATTAGCATTAAAAAGTGTGAAAATTTTCAAATCATCGGTCCACAATTGGTAGAAGCTCTAGTATAGGGCCACAACCAAATGCGTATCATTATAAATATATATTTTAATATATAAGTATATATATTTAAATATACTCACTTGTTAACAAATTATGTGGAGAATTTGTAGAATATTATACAATATCTGACTGTAGCTCCCATACAAGATCTATTCCGGAATTAGGTTTCCATATCCTCAATAATGAAGAGTTTTCTAAAACTTGTGGAAAGGTATTAAAAATTCACTGTTATCTGTATTTGTATTTATACCTTACACCACCATAGGTGGTTGAGATATTATGCGTTTGCACTGATGTAATATTCGACTCAGAATCACTTTTTGAGTCGATTTAACGAAGACCGTCGTCTGTCTTTCCAAATGAACACTCTACCGGTCACATATTTTGAGATATCATGATAAAATTTGGTACATGTTTTTTGGCTCCAGGACGAAACCTATTGAAGTTGGTCATATTTAGTCCAATATTTCAGGTAGCTCCCATACAAATATCCTCCCGGAATATGTTTTGTAGGTTAATATATATAAAGAGATTCAAATGCAATTCAATTAAAATAAGTCTAATAATATTCTAAATCGATGTGTCAAAATATGTTAGGGTCGGTTCATTACTTTCCATAGGTCCCATACATGCCCCCTTCCAAATATCACATTGAAGGGCATAAATCTCACATATACGTTGGTATTGTAACAACAACTGGTTAAATTATAATTAATATAATCCAAAATCGATATTGGAAATTATACGAGTGTCGGTCCATCATTTCTTTAAGCTTCCATATAACCCCACAGAAAAAATCCTTTTCAAATGCATAAATTTCAGATAAATGTTGGTATCAAAGTAATGTACTTTACACTTAATCATAAAGAAAATTATACGAGAGTCGTTTATGAATTTTTAAAAGCTGTAATTTACAACCCACAATGTGGTGTAGAATATTATATAGTCGGGCTTGATCGACTTTAATATTTTTACTTGCTTTTTCTTTTTTTCAAATTATTAGCAGCAAAACTCTGTTAATAAGCTCTTCCTTTTTAGCTCTTCGGTTCTCCTTGAAGTGAGTGGAGAAGAACACAGCATCTTTCTTTTAATTTAATGTTTATTTACTCTGTATTAATATCTTGTTAGTTTTGTTGATGTTTTCGCATAAATATTTTTATGAAGTTGTAAAATAAAAATTAATTACAACTAAAAGTATTTTTACATATTTTATTTTTATACCCTACACAACCACTAGTGGTGAAGAGGGTATATTAAGTTTGTCATTCTATGTGTAACACTACGAAGGAATCATTTCAGACTACGTAATGCATATATATTCTTGCATAAAATCAAAATCTGAGTCGATTTGCCTATGTCCGCCTGTCTGTCCTTCTGTCTTTCTTTTGTTGTTGTCATGTTCACATCTGCAGTAATCGGCAGAGCTCAATGAAATTTGAATTATATATTTGTTATAGTCCTGAGAAGTTTCCTGTTTAAAACCAGCAATATCGGTTTTGTAATTAAAAGACATAGACCGATATCTGAGGCATTCTCCAAGTTCAAGCAAAAATTTGTATTAAAATTGTCAATTATAAAAAAGTTGCATATATTTTATACGTCCGTGACTGCTTGTGTGAGTGTGTATGTACGAAAAATAAAACAGTCTTTCACACCCATTGTGGTGGAGGGTATTTAAGATTCGGCATAGCCGAATATAGCTTTTCTTGCTTATTAATGTTGTTATTGTTTTTCTCCTTCCCTCTTGTATAATTTTTTTCTACCTGACTAATTGCTTGTTTGTAAAGGTAAATTGAGCAACAGTCGTTGTAAGAGTGTATGAGTGCGTTTGTATAGCAAAATAAAAAAAGGAAAAAGGATCTTTGAAGAAAAATTATGTTAAATGTCAAAAGATGTTAAAAAGTATTTGGAGGAACTTTGATTTAATGTTTATTATTCATTACACTCGAAAAGAGAATTTTATAGGCCAGGAAGAGCAAAAAATATAATAAAGTTTCCTGGTGGAATTCTTAGTCCCTTAATTAAGATTTATAGAAAAAATGTTGCTCAAACAAAAACTCCTAATTTTGTGAGAGAAAAAGTTTAAAATACAAGTCTTTCTGGTTATGTGTGAGTAAATTTTATTAAGGTAAAATTATTTTTGTAGTTTGTTTAATTTCTTAAAGTCCTGTTTAAATGTTTCAGCAATTTTATATTATCGTTTTATTTTAAATATATTTGAATGAATTCTATCAAAAGTGAATATACGTGGAAGCATAATGACATTAGGAAGACTTAAACATAAAACGTTTTTGTTAGGTTAGATTACAACGATAGTTCGAGTGCGTCATGTAGGGTACAATGACTCCGTTTTAGCACATCCATTTTACTCCCATGAAACGAGTCAAATTGATGCATACCGACGCTGGTCAAATAAAGCAAGTTTCATCCTGAATTTGGATTTGAAATATCTTGAAACGGACCTTAGTATAATGTCTTCTATGAAGCGCTTTCTCTTACTTCCTAAAGCTGTGCATGTACAGAGAAGTTGGAATACTATCTTGTTCTTACCCATAAAATCGCAGTTACGACAGTAGTTTGATTTGTTCTGTTCTATTCTTGTGGTTGTGTAGGTTACAGCACCTTGGCTACCTTACATTTTTTGAACTTCTGCCCACCTCCTCTCGACAATATTAAGGAATTGTTTGAAGATGGTTCACCCAAATACACCTTATAGGATTTTCAGTCTATTTCACAGTAGATATATCTAATTCCGAGACTTTTCTGGCTAACAAATCCAATTGTTTATATGTGAAAAGATCGAGTCAGTCTTGTCAGCTCCTCCATGCATTTATAGATCAACAATGATATAGTGTATATGATCATATTTTTAGTGATGAAGATTTCTTCAGTGACATTGATGGACTTGACAAAAATATCAAAGTTTCTACGAACGTAATTGGTCCGAAGCTCCTCACAAGCGGTATGTATGCCAAAATGGCAGTCTGCATTCATCTGGAAATCGATGTGAAATTTCCAACTTCAAATCCTCAAGATTCCACTACATAGTTTATCATGGATCCATCAGTTAATATTCTGATTATGTATGTTTTCTATTTTACACACTTCTGGAAGAAAATATAATTTCGAAACTCCTGCCAAAGTTGATATGAGAGTGCTATCGATTTTGAATAGTTTACTAAAGTAATAATTACGACATTCCGATATGGCTATTATGTGAATGTCGATCACAATAAGATGAAGTATAACATTTACTTTCATAAAGCGATTTTATACATGCGCTGAATATTTTGAATTTTATTTGTCTGAATCCTATGTGAATTATGTTATCTATCTATGTTATTCCTCTTATCTCTGAACAGACTTCTTATAAACATATTCAACAAGTACAACGGAATACGCATCTCAAGGCATTGTTCTATTGTGCTGAAGCCCTCTTTGCTCGTGTCAAATTTTATATATAACTTTTTAGATACTTTACACTGATGCCCTCTTTCAACGTGTGTCTTGGTATCTATCGGTAGAAATACTCTTGGATTCCATTTTCTTCTGCAGTTT
Organism: Cochliomyia hominivorax; assembly: GCA_004302925.2. Classification (NCBI taxonomy): domain Eukaryota; kingdom Metazoa; phylum Arthropoda; class Insecta; order Diptera; family Calliphoridae; genus Cochliomyia; species Cochliomyia hominivorax. Next base: position 77,689,229 of record PYHX02000413.1, on the reverse strand, counting down.
AAAAACTCTTTATATTCGCATTTGCCTCATTCATTTCATTTATACTGAAAGAGTTGAGTAATATTCGCAACACAATTTTTGCAGGACTAATGTTGTCAATTTCGTTTTCTTCAGGTGACTTTTGTGATGTCGTACCATATTTCTCGAAATTTTTTTTAGATTATTGAGTTATTGAAGCAAAATATTTTTATTATTTTGTTCCGTTTTTCCTTTAAGCTTAATATTAGTTTCACTTTTGATGAGGCCGTAATTAACTTCAGCTCATTTCCTATGTCTGACATCTGTCCGCATTCTGTTCATGCATATATGACCTATTTGGTTACGTGAGTAGTCATTATATGATGACTACGTATACTTGTCAATTTCTTTATGCGGGAAGAAGTTGAAATAATATGGCAATATTCTATTCTTAGAGCTAAATGGATCTGATGTAGTGGAGATGTGAAATTCCGATTCCATTTCCACCGACATTCTCTCTCGCACTGTAGATAAAAGTATAACCATCATACTAATACTTATAACTTTGATCTGATATGATAGCATTAATGTATTTTCCTACGACTGTTCATAACTGTTCAAATGCGAGGCACAATTCTTGCTGACTGTGCATTTGACTTATTATCTCTCTGGGATATTGTGAGGAAAGGCTTAAAAAATTTACTTTTTTAATCAAAAGCCGATCCTTTCTTAGCTTACTTACCTGCCTGTTTATTACTAAACTTATGGTAATTTTGCTGTACCAGTTTCTCTGTTATTGAAGTTTATCCCAGGAAAAAATTTGTCTGCCGTTACTCAGCTGTTACTGAGTTGACAATCTTTGGTCGATTGTTCCAGGATGAATACTCAACAATTGCTGCAACAGAGACTCTTCTATCAAAAACAAATTGCAATTTTCAAGGAGCTGTTTTTTTTTTTGGAAAGACTTATCTAGATATAACTCTGATCCACTATTTAAGAATTCGATTTTTATAACTTCATTGAAATTATTTCGTTAAAACGTGAAATATTCCATTTAATACATTTCGGCACTTTAAATTATCCCCTTAATTTTAGCATATTTTCACATATCAACACTACACATAAAACTATTGCATACCTTAAGGTGTTTTAAACTAAACTAAACAATACAATGTTCAAATCAAATTTTGAAAATAAAGCGAATTTTTAATTATTTTGTGGTCAACGGGATTAAAATTGTTTATTTTGCGATTTAAGTTTTTTTTAATGTTTGCAAATTTTTTATTTCGCTGTTTGCTTTTGTGTTACACAAAAATAAACTTATTTAAATTACTGACCACAAAATAGTACTGATATCTTATATTTAGCCATGAACGCATAGGAACGAAATGAAAAAAATGTTTAGAAAATAAATTGACTAAATAAACGTGTATTATGGCTGCTGGTGCAGTTGGTTGGTTTGTTGGTGTAGTTGTTGTTGTTTTTGTCTTTGTTCGATGGTTTTTGCAAAATACAAAATACAAAAAAATGTTGCGTGTAAATAACCACATAGAGACCTATTACCACATCATTATATGACCACAGGGATCAAATACTATTCCGAAAACACTACTCAAACTAAACCGTTAACTAATGCTCTCAACAAACACAAAACAAATACTTACAAACGTATAATAACGGGAAATAATAACAGAGAGTGATAGTGATGGGTAATTTAAAGTACCATTTTAAAACACCTTGGATTTTCTATTATGAAAATTAATATTTAAAGAGTCTCTGAAATATGTAATTCATTATTATAACTACTCACTTAACCATTTCATTCACTTGGCGGCTACGATGGGTCTTGGTTTTAATATTGCCATTCAAAAGTTAAACGAGATAAGTTGGCTTTAAGTTATCACCCAAAAGTCATTGTGGGGACTGGATTTTTATTTTTAGATCCAGAAATCCATAAATATAAATCAGATTATTAGCACCAAATGACACAAAATTAAAAATGATCCTGGTTTGTAAAATGCGATAAATTAGTTTTCCAAGGAAGATAATAAATGGACAATTTAGTCGTTCTCACCGGAGTCTCTAGTTACTTAAAAATGATAACGGTAAAGGTTATATTGAGGCAGCATTGAAACGATGAAAAACTTTTCTGACTTTCCTCATTCCACATATTCAAGATCCTGTAGAATTTTTCGAAAAGGAACCATCAGAAATGGTTCGACTATAAGTAACAAGAAAACATATCGCTTGGTTAGTCAAACACTTACATTTGCCTTTACGAAATGCAATTAAGCTTCTTCCTCTTCAACATCGAGACATATATGATTTTGAGTATTCTAATCTCAGTCCTGAGATTAAAAATCTTGTCATCGACTTCTATAAAAGTTGTTGAAGAAGAGATGATCTTTCTGTTCCACATTTTCCGACGTAATACAATAAACCCAAATCGAGTGCCATAAACGACTTCCTACGAAAAATACCTTTAATGATAAATTGTTCCAAACACTTTCCGTCACACTTTTTACCTACTTCTAATAGATCAGGTAGCCTATTTTCATTTCCAAGTTTAAAGTTTCCATGGGCTTGAATTATTCATCTTCGTTTGAATCCCAATCCATGACGAAACAGCGCAGCATATGGTTTGTATTTAATGGAGCCATTTTATTTCTATATTTTAAAGTTCAGCTGAAAATTTTAGAAGCTAAGAATTTGGAAGTAATCCTCTCACAGTAAGAAATAGATCTCATAAAGTATCGCAACATTTCCCTTTATTTAGAAATTTTAGAATACATTCAATCATAAGGAATTGGATATATGATTGTTAATAAAAGTAATATAATCACGTAAATTTTCTGAGCCAAATTATAGACGAAGCTGTGGCTCCAAGATAATGCATTGTATATAGTGGGATCAACAGAGAGTTTGCAAGACCCTACTGGGGATTTGCACCAAAGACAATTGATTCGTTTCAAGAGAGTAATAAAAGACAAGTTAGTCGACTATAACTTTTTATCACGACAACGAGGGGCCATATATTGCAAGATCATAAAAACTATATAGAAAACTATGTTGGAAAGCCTTGTTTTTCCCGCTTATAGTCAGAACCTTGTCCTTATCACTAGTATTTCGAGCGATGCAGAACACTCTTAATGGAATACACTTCAGCTGAGAAGGGAATGTTGGCAATTATTTTGCTTTATTATACCCTTTATCGCAGTAGGGTATTCGGGTTATATGCATTTGTGCTGATGTTTGTAACATTTGTAACATTGTCTGTCCGGCTGGCTGTCCATGTAAAAGTTGTGAACACACTATTGGTCGCAATTTTTGAGATATCTTGATGAAATTAGTTATATATTATTTTATGGTCTAAAGACGAAGCCCATTGAAATTAGTCATAAGCGGTTAAATATTTCAGGTAGCATCCATAAAAATGTCTTCTCGGAATGGAGTTTTAAGGTAATAAAAGTCCTTAATATAAACCGATTTTGACAATAAGGTAACGGTTGGTATTGTAATAGCAACCAGTCAATTTAAAATTGATGTCCCAAGTTATACGATGGTCGGTACATAACTTCTATAAGCTCCAATATTACCACCCCCCATTTCAAACGCATAAAATTCAGATATCGTTATAATATTCTTCATACTTAATAAATCAGAAATGCAAATTTTACGAGGGTCGGTTATAAATTTTTCGTAATTTCCGTTTACAAATAACAATGTTATGTAGAGTATTACTAAGTTGGGCTTGAACGATTATATTATTTTACTTGTTTTTATTTAAACAAATTTTTTTTGTGGTGGAATCCAAGTGCTACCAGAGAGGTTGGAATGAAATAGTTTACGATGGACATATATTGAGTAATGAATTAATTAATTTTTGTTGTAGTAATTAATAAATAAATTCATATATAGATCCAATCTCCTTATTAAAATCCACTAGTGTAACAAGTCCACGCGATTATCTCTGTCATGACTCTGTCATGGATATGACGAACTGGTATTTGGTAGATTTTGAAGACCTTCTAAAGTTCTCATATTCACCTGTTTTATGAGTTGAGTTGAAAGGTATGCCAATTCGGCCCCAGATTATTATTCCTGATCTAAGTTCTCAACAAGTCCAATAATCTAGATTGTTTCCAATGTGTAATTTATGAGCGTTGTGAATCTGTTAAGACCTAAAAATCAAAACGTTAATGAAAATTTTGATTCTATGGTACTTTCCACGTGTATTTAGTACCTTAAAAATTTTCTTTTATATGGACAATACCAACTTTGATACAACATACACATTAACATAAACACTTCCAGAAAGCAATGGCATTTAATGCATATGTATCTGTGTATATAATTATTGTTAAAGCATGATTGTGACTTTGTGTGTGTACGTGTACGTGCATGTATTTGGTCTATAACAAAAACCGGAAGTATACCACCAAAAGCATCATTAAGTCAATTTGTGACAAGAAAAAGTTGCAATTTAATGGCTAAAAACATGCTGGTACCAACTAGAACAAGCAAAAAAACATTAAGGCCAAAAGCAGCAGCATAAATGAACAAACAAACAAACAAATACAAAAAAACAATGTTTGTTTGTTTATTTGTTAACTAAAAGATTGTATGGGGACTTTGGGTTGAAGTTTCTCACATTTTTAACAATCAACATTTTAGCACAAACATTTTTGTAATTTAGAGGAAAAAGAAAAAACATTCTAATTTCAATGATAATTAAGAAGACTCATTCGTATATATAATTTTTTTTGATACTTCAGACGACCTAAAAACTTTTTATATAAATTATTTTCTATGTATTTTTGTTGTTTTTGATTATTTTTTGTGGTTTTTAGAAAACTTTTATTTGATGTTGTTGTTGTAGTTGTTGTTAGTGTTATTTTATTTGGTTGGCCATTAACACATTATATCCTTATTCAATCTTTTGTGTCTCTTCTAGTATTTTAATGTGTATGTAAGTATTTGTGTGCTTGTTTGGTTATGTGTATTTGAGTTGTATTTTAAAATGAGTTCCTTTTTATTTTATAGGACTAATGGAGCCACTTTACTAAACTCCCATATATGATATTAACACTTTTGTTAATGGTTGGAAACCTTATTGTTTTATGTTGCACAGTGGTCCAAAAAAGCTGTTTTGTTTGTTTTGGGTAAAGAACTTAAATGGATATTTTGGAGGCGTTTTGATTTGGAGACGGAAATATTTCTAGTGATGTTATCTTCCAATAGCAAAGTTACCAGAAAATATTTAGACAGTAGCCGTTGTATCGACACTAGTGCATATTCCTGTAATCGCACATAACCCCTTAAAAAACAAGTTAAAGTGTTAAGTTCGCCAGTGCCGAATATTATATACTCTTAACCTTTTCTTATATAATTTTTTTTTTTTTTTTTTTTTTTTTTTTTTTTTTTTAAGCAACGATCTGTTCCTGTTTTAAATAGGCTTTCATAACATCATCACTTATATAAGATGGAGAAAAAGAGACAACCATTATTGTAACCTTTACATGAGTTAACATAGATTTTCTAGAGCACTCAATATTCATATCACGAGTAGTTTTCGCTTTCAGTAAAACAATACTTGTATAAATATTAAGAGTAAATTCTAACTCGACTGTTTATGGGCCGATTTCGAAAATTTTTAAAATCAAAATTCTGAAATAAAAACTATTTTTCTGCACTAAAATTTTGTCCATATATCCCATAGGAGGTTCAAAATATCGGAAAATGCGTTTTTGCCAATAACTCGGAAACTTATGGACCGATTGTTGTGATGCTTTTAACTCAAAAATTCTCCTAATTATCTCCGATCTGCAAGTATAAAATAAAACGCTCAAAAAGTCGAAAACATTACCTTGCCTTACATTGTTATTCTTTTCAATACTATATCCAACAACAACCACAAAGAAAATAAATAATTGTTAATGTCTCGGCTATTTATGGACCGACCAGAATATGTTTTCGCCCTTATCTCAAAAACTAATGGCCTAATTGAGTTTATGTCTTCTTATAAAAAATTCACAAACATATTTTTGATCCATTAGTAAAAATTGTTGTTATTGTTTTCCTATAGTTACAAACAACAACCACATGGGACTAAATTTTTAAAGAAAGAATTGATCATATCTCGGTGGTATATGCAATTTTAATCAATCAGGGTTATAACAAAGTCCAAAAGTCTCATAGGGGGTTCAAAATATAGGAAAATATGTTTTTCAACAGCAAAATTTTCGAAAGCATTTCCAAACGTTGGATGTAAATATCATATATGTTAACAACAGGTGAGCTTTATAAATTTGAATTCTACCGATATATAGACGGACATAGCTCAATCAATTTCTGTTTTCATATCGATCCAGAATATATATATTTTTGGGGTCGAAAATTATGGAAATTACAAGCGGAATGATAAACTTAGATATACCCTTCTGACCTACACAGGTGAAGGGTATAATAAGTAAAAAAAATTTAATGGGCTAAATCATTTCAACTAAGACTTCACATAAGTAAAATATTGTAAACTGAAAAATTTATTTGAATTTAATTTTATTTATTTTCAACTTAATTTTGAAGTTTACTGACCTTTTAAATGGCAATGTCTGTAAACGCGTTTAAGTTTATCAGTCTTTTTAGCGTGATTAATAACGAGTGGATAATTATTTGTTGTGGATTAACTCAAAAATACGGTATGGAATTGATTCCACAAATTTTTAAGAAAATCGAAATCCTCCCGAACATGCTTTATTTTTAGTTTAAGCTTTGTTAAGATCACTATCCTTTAGTTTTGGGCATTATTTGAATCAACTTTACTGGCCATGTGCCCCACAAATTTTCCATTAAAAAGATATGCTGTGTTCGTTGAATCATGATTTAGACTACTTTGAAACAAGTACCGCAGCATTAACTTGCCTCGTTAAATGGGAGAAAGATTAAGTTTGTTCTTTACTTGTGAGGAATTCAATTTGTTACGGGATGATTCATGTTTTATCAGATTAAAAATGCCTTTCACAACAGCACAGTGAGCAAGACAATTTAAAAACTTAAAGTTAATGCAGGTTTAAAAACATACAAGTTTCTAAAAGTTCCTGTCAGGAGCGCTACTAAATATTTAGAGGCAAAAACAGGGCTCGAAAATTGGATTCAAGTTTTCTAAAAAAGTTTTAATTGCTGTATAATAGATGCCGAAACCTATGTTCTGGCAGATTTTTCTCAACTTCCTGCTAAAAATTTTATGTTACTGATGATCGAGGGTATATTGAAGAAAAGTTTAAGACCCAAGAGCAGTCAAAGTTTCCAAAAACATTCTTGGTAAGGCAAGCAATATGCAGTTGTGGAATATATACAGAAAAGGCTTCTAACATTCATTAGACTTTCCAGAGTGAACAACTACTTTTAAGCTCACTTGACATCCTGTCACTATAGTAAACAAGGCCTTGAGAACAGCAATGTAAAAAAAGGAAAATCCACCGAACTGCCGAAGCTAAGGCTTATGGAGAGATATTGAATTATTTTAAAAGAAAATTAATGAGCACCACAGAGTCGTACAAAACGTTAATGGAAGGGTTTCCGAAAAAATATAAACATATTTTTATTTATAAATTGTGTTAATAATTTTAATTAAATGAAAAAAAACTGTCAGTTTAATTGTTAATTTTTATTAACATATACGTATGTTAAGAATCTTTCAATCTCACTCCTTAAATATTTGCGGCAGTATTCGATGTAATAAGTGCTTAGCAATTTCAACACCACCTTCTCCAAAACGTCGAATATAAAATATGTTGTTGCCATTTTCGCGGGCACTCGCGAAGCCCTAAGAGGAGCTGGAAATGTATGGTCTTCTAAACCACTTCACTAAAATATGTTGAACTATAAAGTAATGCCACAATATTTAAAGACTTATTAGAGAATTTTCCAAAAAAAAGTGTCTTGGTACTGTGAATTGTTGCACTGAACCACAAAGGTAGTAAAGAGGCTACTTCGCCTCTCTATTTGTCTTACATTTTGTCCAGTAAAACAGTTATTTGAGGAAGTCATTGGGAACAAATTTGAAATCTGAAGCTCTTACATTTCTTAAGAAATTCTATAATCAATATTTGCATTTTTATGTTTTAATTTATTACAACAATTTAATGGAATTATTTCTTCAATTCAACTAAAATTTCGTAAAGTTAACTTAAATATGGTATCAAAATTTAATAATATTCATCAACATAAAGAATTTGTATTATCAATTTGAATATTGTATTATTCAAATTGAATAATATTTATTCAAATTAACCGCATTTTTATTAAGGAATTCAAAAAGTCATATTGAACATTTTTCGTCAATTTGAAGAATTAAAAAACGAAAAATTAATGAACATTTTCGTTATGATGAATAAAGATTTCGCTGGCTGATATTTAACTTACTTTTCTTCAATTATACAACCTTTTTAGTTATATTTACTATCTTTTTTGTTTCGATGTGGATTTGAGAAATTACCTACGAGATCTAGGACTGAGGAGAATTTTTGTACAGCAAGGTGCATCGGGTAAAAGGTAGTTTAAGATAAATGAAATAACGTTAAAAAATGGAACCGTTTCACTAAATATTTATTAATATAAAATATTTTTCGTAAACTTTTTAAAGAAATTTTATTTTTTTGTTATATTTTTGATTAAATTTTTTTAGTATATTTGAAGGAAATTCTTCAATTTGAAGAAAAATTATGTTAATTAGAATAAAAATCTGTTCATTTAAAACCTTTTTCTTCTTTAATGTTCTACGTATATTCAGCGTTCATGTTACCTACGATATTTGGTTTAGTGTGGGGAGAAATTTGTTGGTATCTGTGGTTTAGACTAAATGGAAAACTGCAAAACTGATGATATTTTGTGATCCGTTTGGAAATATTGAAAGAAAATGTTTGCTTGATTTAAAAATAAAATGTCTATAGAATCTGGAAATTCAAATAGTATTAAACATTAATCAGAAAGTAAAATTGTAATACGAATCCCTGTTCCTATCTGTTCTTTTTTATTCTTCCATTTTATTTCTAATAAAATTTATTCATCTAAAACCACCTTCAATTCCCTCTCATACAGAAAAGTATATGACAATTTCTGTTCGATGCACTTCTTAGTATTTGCTTTAATTCATATTTAAGTGGTTTTCATTTATGTGGTTCCTTGTTCCGGCATAAAAAAAACCCAATTTGTAATCATATCATGTTAAAATGTTGTTGTTGCTGTTGTCACAGGCAGAAATTTAGTATTTTTATTTTATATAATTTTCCTCATATATATTGCTCTTGATATATGTTTATATACATATCATATACAGTCATATATATAATACTGATACATATTAAGTTAAACCGCATATTTTAGACTTTGTCCATTATTTTAAAATGTTGATGTCTTAAAAACTGTCTGAATATTGCACAGTTGGATAGTTTGTGGTTTAAGGAAATGTCATGTGTACTAAATGTTGGAAATAAATATTAAGTTATTAGTTTTTTCGCTTGGTGAAAATAAGTGCAGAGAAATTAGTTAGACTGTTGAGAAATTAATTGCCTATAGAGCAGGATGAAAAAGTGAGAAAAACTAAAGCCTACAGTTAGAGGGAAACAAATTTTATAGAGTTTTAAAGATGGACAAATTTTATAACATTCACACTTTACGTGCAGTTCAAATGGTTCTTAAAAGGATTATTACACATTTATTAAACCTACACCGTTATAGGGGTTGGGGTGATGTATGTAGCGCAGAGAAAAATTAATGCTACTACTACGACTTTTTAAATTGTTAAGTGATATCTCAGTAAAATTGCACGTCAGTAGAGCCACAGTATTTTCGAGTTGATCTAGATGGGAAACATCTACACAAGACCAGGCGCGTAGTTGTTGTCTATCATTGAAGGGCTTGCTGATGCCAAGTCAAGTCAAAAATAAGTGAACACATTATGAAGTCTTAATCATAGAAGCAGCCTTTCTTGTAAACATTTCTTGATGTAAATCTTGGAAATTATGGAGCACGTAGAAACAAAAATTATTGGCTATTTTCAAAGCAACTGCATACTGCTTGCCACACCAAGAACTTTTTGGGAAACCTTGACAGCTTTTGTGTCCTAAAGTGTTCTTCAGCATTTAATCGAGCAATTGCAATATAAAATTTTTGAACAGAAAGTTGCAAAAGTTCCGCAAGATCATACATGTCATCCATTATGCAACTTAACTTCAATTTCTGGGTTCTGGTTTTTGTCTTATAAATTTTGAGCAGCGTTAATTTCAGTAACTTTTTGAGAAAATTTCGAGTACTGAGCTAACCGGGCTTCTGTCCTAATTGATGTAGGAAATTTTTGGGTTTGTTTTTTTTTACTAGTACAAGTTCTCCCGTTACAAACCCCAGCTTGGTCCTAACTTTTTGTGGGACTAAGCTGGAGTTTGTAGAAAATATTTAATAATTTTAGTACGTATTTTTTCTGGTCACACATTTTAATCATTCCGTTGAAATCAAAGATGTTTTACAAAGCTTACTTGATCAAAAATAATCAAATAGTACTTGATTTAAAAGTTTAATGAAAAACGTGTGAAGAATTTTTCTCAAAATTGAAATTTCAAATAAATAAATGTGTTTGTTCCAATTTTGTACATTAAGAAATAATTAAAATTGTAAAATCTTTAAGAATGTTTGACATCAAATGATTTTTCACTTTAATTTTGCTTGAAAATTTATGAGTTTTCAAGTTCGTAGAAAATAAAGTGTTTATTATTCTGACTGAAACCCCAATATAAAATAAGTTTCCACTAGTAAAGTTAAGTTTTTTTTCAAACATTTTCTGGCTTAATTGAACTTTGTAGGTTTAGAGATTAAATCTGGACAATTCAAAACTAAAACCAATTTATTCTGACATTCGACTTTTAATAATGTCTACTTTACACAAACATTTACCATGAAAATAGTTTTTAATAAAGTGTCGATTTTTTTAATATTTAGTAATTCAAATTGTGTTTTAAAACTAAACTTATTGAATAAATTGTATTATAAATAAAAAACAACTGAACTAAAATCAATTCAATCCGACATTTTACTTCCTATCATGTCCATTCTTCAAGTTTATCTAACATGTGTTTACTTAATCTAACATTTATATAATTTGTTAAGTCATACAAGTTTATTTAGTTTGAACTAAAATGTTGCTTCGCTAGATAACAAAACTTGCGTTCAATGTTTTAGTATAAATATGTTCATTTATATTTTAAACTTCTCATTTCTTCAGCAGCAATCACTTTATTATCATCTAATGCCAAAGCAGTTAATGTACATAACAGAGAAAGCAATAATTGACTTCTGCGCATGTCCATTAATCTCTTATAGTTAATCAAGCGGTATAAACGACTACTTCAAACATGTGTTTGGCTGTGTACGTTAACACATGTTTTGCTTTGCGTTATAGCATCAAATGTAGACAATCAAACACATCTTGGTAATAATTGCCAACGAAACTTGTTGCACCGTAAAAAGGTTGGATCGACATGCGCATAATAAAATAAACGATAAATTGTTCGCGTCAGCGTAACCACCTTTAAATAGTATTTGTGTAAATGAATCATTCAGGTAAAATACAGTTTATTTATACTAAATCATTGAACGTAAGTTAAAAAATTCGGTCAAACAATATTTTAGTTCATACAAAACCAATTTTATATGCAAACAAAATCATATAAAAACAAATGTATTAGTAAATATACACGTTAGATGTTTGAGTAAGACAGAGACGGAAAGACGTGGTAATTGTGAATTACATTGATTGAATTCATAATTTATGAACTTTTTAGACGAATCTTTCTTGGTATTTGACATGGAATAAAGTTAATTTTTGTAAACTTGTAGCGGTAAAGAGCATATCAATTTTGAAACCCATTTTTTTTTAATTTAAATTCCATTAGCATTTTCTTTGCAATTTTATTTAATAAAATAAAAGATATTTTGGGTCCTAAACTTTTCTTCGATATTTAATCGAGCAATTGCAATATAAAATTTTTAAACAGGTAGTTGCAAAAATTGTACATGAACATACGTTTCATCCATTATGCAACTTGACTTCAATTTCTGGGTTTTGTTTTTGGCCTCTAAATTTTTAGCAGCGTTCCTTTCACTAACTTTTTTGAGCAAATTCCGAAAACTGAGCTAACCGGGCTGCTGAAAATGTTTATATTTTTTTTGGCTTAGAGCAACATGTTTACCACTATAAATTCTCATGGTCAATAACAAACGTCAATAACATTGACGGCAGGCCTTTTAGAGAAATAAGTTAATTTTAAAAGCTTGTAGCGGTAGGGAGCATATCAATTTTGAAACCCGATTTTTTTAATTTAAACTCATGCAACTTTAAATTCCATGAACATTTTTTTGTAATTTTATTTAATAAAAAAAGATATTTTGGGTCCTAAACTTTTATTCAAAATTTAATCGAGCAACTGCAATATAAAAACAGGAAGTTGCAAAAATTCTGCATGAACATACGTTTCATCCATTATGCAACTTAACTTCAATTTCTGGGTTTTGTTTTTGGCCTCTAAATTTTAAAATAAAAGATATTAAAAAGTAAGAATACTATATTCGGATATTGCCGAATCATCAAACCCCTCCAGCACAAATAGATATGAAGTAAATACATTATGTTTCGTACAATTTACGCAAATACTTACTAATACACTTTCTTAAATATAACACAGAAACATTTAATAAGTCATTAAATTACTTATATTTTTGGATATAACTTTTTCTGCAGAAACGATTTGATAATTTTTAGAATAATAATAAAGTATAAATTGCTTAATCTTACGGTAAAAGTTCATCCAAATTTGTCAATTTATAATTTAAAATTCTATGGATGCTCTTCATTTGAATTGAGAGGCTGCCAGAGATCTTTTTATATACTAAACGGATTTTAGCGATTTTTAAATGGGAAATTTCTCAGGGCCATAAAAAACTCTGGCAAAGTTTCAATGAGTTCAGCCAATTATTGTGGATGTGAGAGTGTCAACAACAGACATATAGCTGAAACGATTCAGATTTTGATTTTTAGCATTACACACGTAATGACAAAGTTAATTTATCCTCTTAACTACTTGTGGTGGAGCAGAGTAAAAAACATATAAAATTTGAACTCGTTGTAGCGTATAACTGTATAAAGTTGTATTTGTAAAAAAAAACAAGTAAAAAACAACAACAAAAATATTCGATCAAACCGGACTATGTAAAATTTTAGAACGCCACTCGTATATTTTGTTTTTCTTATTTATGCTTTTGTGTGCAATAGATTATTACGATAAAATTTAAAACGATTTTTTCTGGAGGCAGTTAGAAAAAATTATGGACCAACCCTCGTATAGCCTCGCATAGCGATTGTGGCTTATATTTATATAAATTTGTTTAAATATTTGGTCAATACCCATGTACATGTGAGTATGAGCTTAAATGTGATATTTGGAAGGGTGGTTGTATGGGATCTATGTGAAATAATGGACCAACTATAACTACTTTCAATAGGCATCGTCAAAACGGCGTCATGTAAAACGATTCAGGAAGGATTCTGAGTCGAACGGTATACTTAAAAGTGTAGTAGGACCATTTTTTCTGCCCGTTACAAACATCTGCACAAATGAAAAATACCCTACACCACTACCACAGTAAGTAGCGAATAATGGATGTCAAGTTTGAAAACTCTTAATTGTAGACCAATTCCATTGAAATTAGACATAACAATTTTTCTAACTGTCTTGAATATAAGGAGTGAGATCGAAAAATTCTTAATTAACATATATTTTTATAACAACGAAACCACTATACTTACAGTTTTATTTTACTGAAATTATTTACAAAATAAATATATTTTTTGGAAATTTTAATCATTTAAATCATTTAATAATTTTGAACCTTTTTCGTAAGCCTTTTCATTAATGGTTTTATATTGTCTTTATCACTTTGCTCGAACAGATAGTTCATCTCTATTTAAAATCTATCAAAATTTTAAACACCTTTTTTGTGCTCTATAATTATCTTTTAACAAGAGTCCAGTATCTCTCCACTGGCCTTCGTTCAGAGCAATTTAAATGATTTGCTTTTTTTGTTACAAATACCACATTATTATTCTTGTGCCACTCACAGGAACACCATAGTCAGACCAAAAATAAGTGGACACATTATGAAGTGTTATAAATGGAAACAGCCTTTTTTACCCTAATGGGCAAAAATTGTATTGTTTGGCTCAGAATTACTTTCTAAGTCGATTTAAGCATGTCCATCCATCCGGCTGGCTGTCCATGTAAATTTTGCTTGCAAAGTACAGGTCGCAGTTTTGAAGTCATCTTAATGAAAATTAACATGTGATATTATTTTGGCCTAATGGCGGCATTTATTGATATTGGTTATGATCGGTTCATTATTACACGTAGGATTTATACCAATGTCCCCCCGGAATTGGGTTTTTAGTCATAAAATTTTTAAATGTAAAACGATTTTAACCAAAATTTGTAAAACTAAGTATTATTATATTCTAAAATGATGTGCTGAGTTATACGATCGAAACAGTCCATTATTTTTTTAGGTCCCATACAACCACCTTTTCAAATATCACTTTGAAACTCATAAATCGCATATATACGCACATATATATAAGAAAAGCAAATTATACGAGGACCGTTTATAAAATTTTCGCAACAGTCATTTGCAACCAATAATATGGTGTAGGGTATTACATAGTCAGGCCTGACCTACAGTAACATTTTTAATTGTTTGCTATAAATTTTGGTATTTATAGAGCTTCTTCATATTGCTTGCCTTGCAAAGAACGTTTTCATCAACATTCTCTCAAGTATCTAAAACACAAATTGTTTGATCAGGAAGTTGCAAAAGATCATCCAGACCATACGAATCGTCATTCATTATGGATAAAGAATATATACATTTTTTGTTAAACTCTTCTTTAATTTCCGTGCTCTGCTTTGGCCTCTAAATTTTTACCAGTATTCCTTTTCGGAACTTTTCGAGCCTTGTATGCTTTTTAACCTGCATTAGCTTTAACTTTTCGTACATAACAGTCCGATCACTTAGCTCTTACCGGATGTGCTTTGAGTTCTTTTAAATCAGAAACATCATGTGGAACATTCCTTCTATCTAAAACAGGTTTATTATCAACAGACATGATCTTCTGGTACTGAAACAGCTCGGCGGCAAACCTTTGATGCTGGACAGGTATAGTTTGGCTGGAAATATTTAATAATTTTAACATTGTTTTCTGGACACTCGTTTCAACCAAATTAGGATTTGTTTGTCATTAAACATAATAACTGATATGTTTTTCAAAGATAACATGACGACAAAAATTTGATAAAAAAACATGTATTAAGGATTTTTCGATCCCACTCCTATTTTTCATCTGTTTTGAAATTAATCTGACTTTAATTAGTTCATCATTAGTTACTGTTTTATTTACAAAAATTGCTTATTCTCTAACTCAAAACTATTTAAATTTTTCACAACTTTTTCTCGTCATTAAAAGTTTACTAATTTATTGGAAAAAGCTAAGCGAATGACCATTTATTAACTTTATAATTATTTAACAAAACTTTTTTCTAATTCAATTATTATTAATTTCCAAGTCTGCTAATACGAAAAAAACGTCTAATAATCTAAGTTTAATAAAAAACCCTTAAACTATACTACACTTTCCAATAGTTATTTACTAGCTCAAGTTAGCAATTATTACTCTTTCGCAACTGTATTGTAATTTTGCATTTGTATGCCTTTTCTCTTTCCCTCTCATCAAACAAGCCAACAAACTGAAGAAGTGGAAGAGAGGAAAAGAAACACCTTCATTAGCTTAAACACTTTTCGTAACAACTCTTCTAAAAAAACTCATATCATTAGCAAGTTGTTGCAAGTTGAATTATTGCATAATAAGTCTCAAGTATACAATTTGTCAAATTGTAAGTACATTGTGTAGATATTTTTATAACCTACACCACCACAAGTGGTGAGAAGGGTATATTATCTTTGTCATTTCTTGGGTAGCGCTAAGTAGAAATATTCATCTATATGTGGGAAACATTCTCACGCCTTAAATGATTGTCCGAATACAATCATTTTATATCGGTCAATCAGCAAAAAAGTTATAGACCGATATCTGAGATAATCTCAAAATTCCGAATTTTAACAAAAAAATCATCAATATCGAATAAATATAAAAAAATATGGGCTAAAATATGCAAAATTTTGATACACCCCAAAATCTGTGCATCATAGGGATCGCATTTTTCAAGATAATTTTATGAAATTTGCCTATGTAAATTTATTTTGATACAATGATAAATCCAAAGAAACATAATTGTGCTAGGGTCAGTATTTGACCTAGCTCTCATATAGCGCCCCTTTCCGAAATATGGTTTATAGCTTGTAAAACTCCTAAATATAAATTCTATTGAGAACTGACATAAATAATTTCATAACAGTATTGAATATATGTTTTTAATTTTATCGGTCCATGTTTCGCTATAGCTCTTTTATACTACACCTTCCGTGAAAACGGGTTTGAGCTTATAAAACTCTTAAGTTAAGACCAATTCCATTGAAATTCAGTGCAATAGTTTTTCTAAAAATCTTTAATATAAAGTATTAATTTGAGCAATCTTGATCTATATTTTCCCAAAGCTCCTATATAAGGCCCCTTCCCGGAAAACATTCTTGAACTTATTTAATTCAATTCTTAAATTAAAAATAATGACTAAATCTGTTGAAATTAGGCTCGATTATTTTTCTTTATTGAATATATGTTGTTAATATGACCAATATCGGTCAATAGTTTGCTATAGCTATATACGCCCATTTCTGGAAAAGATTTTAAAATTGAATCAATATTGAAATTCAGCAGAATTAATACTCTAACTTAATATTTATGTGACTAACTTAATAATTTATGTGACTAATTTCACGAGTTTCATTATAGTTTCATGTTATAGTTCCCATTTAAGGCCCCTTAGTACAAAATGGTTTAAATTCGATCCATTTTTTAAACTCTCTTGAATGTATGAAATTAGTTTGACAATCGTTGGGTCATATTTGGTTATTACTCCTTGATAATTCCACTTCCCTGAATAAAATATGAACCAATTTTGACAACTAACTAATTGTCTTTAATATAGTGTTGGAGGGTATTGAAGAGTCGGCATAGCCGAATGTAAGCATGCTTACTTGTTTCCATTTTGCTTTCTGCGCAAATTATACCTCAAACTGTTGGCAACAAATTAAAAAAGTTTTATATACTTTTTGTTCGCCCTCCATTTTATTTTAGCTTATTTTCCCTCTTCCATTTACTCTCTCTCTCTCTCTCTCTCTCTCTCTCTTCCAATAAATATTACATTTGCCATCGCAAACGTTTTGTTAAATAAATATTTCAAATAAAATTGTTGGTATCAATAGAGAAATGGCAAAAGCAAATTGTCTTTTCTGAAGTCAATCATTCAAATCTGGAGGCAAAAATGGTATAAGAATAACTTCATTTGACTTTTTTCCTTGTTGAAAACGCTTTTAACTCTTTTTTTTCTTTCTGTTTAGTTCTCACTCACACCATTTGGAATAATTCAGTGGTTTTATGTTTTTTGTTAGTGTTGTTGAGTATAAATCCCTTAAGGATTTCATGTTATTATTGTTGTAGTTGTTGGTAGCATTAATAAAACTTTAAATAACTGCAGTAGTAAGAGTCACAACAGGGAGTCTTAAACTTTCGAAGAGGAATGTGATTTTTTTTCGAGAGTTTTGGAAAGTTTTCTAAAAACATTCAAACAGTTAAAGTTAAATCGTTTTCGAGATGATTTCTAGGCGTCAGTTAGATAATTTAACGACTGGAAAGCTAAATCGATTTGGAGATGTTGTACGTCAAACAGCTTTGTTAGCATTTGTATTGAATAATACAGCATTTTAACTTTAGATTAGTCCTTTGAGAGTTAAAGATCACAATTTGGATATTCTGTTTAAAGCTTGTCTGTTGGTTCCCTTCAAATGTGTCTTTAAATTTGCTAGAAGTTCCACGATGAAATCATATCTGGATGTATGATTAAATTAGGTTATAATAAATATGAATGTTATGTCGAATCTTCGATACCCTCCAAATTCTATGTTTCATATATGCGCACTCACATATACCTTCGCAAATGTATTCAATATATAATAGTTTAGACAATAAAATCAAGGAGCACTTAATGAGCCATGATATAGTTTTGTCTATAACTTTTTTGCTGATTCGTATTAAGGTTCATATAATTTAACACATTTGCAAATTTTTTTCCAAACTGTCGATATATAATTTTACGAAAATTCTTCTTTTAAATTTAGAGGTTATCTCAGACATCTGTTTTTGTCTCTTAACATACCCAACCGATTTTGTTAGATTAAAAGAGAAAACGACTCAGAACTATGAAAAATACTCACACCAATTTTCATTGAGCTCTGCCAATTATTGCGGATGTAAGTGAGCTAACAACAGACATACAAATGGACAGACAGACAGACAGACAGACAGACGGATTTTGATTTGATGCAAGAATATATATACACATCATGTGGTCGAAGATGATTCCTTCTTAACGTTACACACGGAATGCCAAAGTTTATATACCCACTTCACTACTTGTAGTGGTGGAGGTTATAGTTACACTCTGAGGTCAATTATTCCCTTTATTCGTTATTTTAAACCAGTTTAAAGTTTTTTTTTTTATTTGGTCATCTCTATCTAGTACAATAATAACTATGGATCAATATCGCTGATGCCAGCAAAATAGGCATATAAAAAATAAAATATAGTAGACATTCCCTTTAGCCTTCTAATGCTTTTCTTTGCACATTTTCCGATCATAAAATGATCAGTAGATAACAATGCAATATTTCATCTAATTTTGGGTCTAAACTTATACTTGAGATAATGAAGTGTAATCTTGATGCGAGAGCAGATACAAATGGAAATGTTATTATTAAATGCAATGTATAGTTGTCAATGATAGAATCCTTTTTATCAGTCCCCTTAATCTGACAAAATTCAGCGTGGGGTATATACCGTTTCACTAACGGAAACATAGGATTTTTTATTTTGTTTGAATGTAAAATAATCACTTGAGAAAAATTTCCGAGAGTTCATTCCATCTGAGCTGGTGGTTAGTTTCTTTCTTAGGTTTATAGGAGGTTGATATTGAAAGCTTAAAATGAAATCGTAATGGAAAAAATACAAGAAAGTGCTATTAATCTGGTTCTATTTTGCAACATTGAAGTTTTCAGATGGCGGATACTTGAAGATAATTCCGGCCAAGTATGGTGCATCAGATATCTGCATCTATGCAGATGTGGTTAGGAATTATGTATTTATATATTGAGGTTTTCTCGTGCATATAATCAGTGTTACCTTTGGTGTGACTTTTGTCGCAAATTGACATTTTGCGTACTTTTTAAAATTTCCCCTTTTTCATTTCGGCATAAAACTTCATGAAATTCCATCAATTTGCCTCTAAAAGGACATTTCAATAAATTTTATATAAATTATGGATGAAAAAAATTAAAAAAAGAACGATAGAATCTTAAAAATTCATAAGCGATACTTCTACGAGATCATAATGAAAATCGAAATATTGATAAATTCAAGAAAATCCTAATTATTGGTAAATATTCAAGATTATTTAAATATTAAACGGGAAAGGGTACAAATTCATAATTAAAAACAATTCCAAAAATTTTAATTTTTGGCGAATTAAGTCTATGGCGACTTTTGTTCCGAAAATCAACTTCAAGATGCGACTTTATTTTCTAAAATCCCCTTTTTGTGTGACTTTTTGAAAAATCTCAACGGTAACGCTGCATATAACACATTGAAAAAAAAATTATCATAATTTCATGTGTTTTATTCCCCACATTCTATATTATCCTCATTCTCTTGAGGTCGGTAGCAGTAATGTGATCCTGCTGGGCTAGAGAATGATTACATTAGAATAGTAGCTAACAGGTCTTGTCTTTTAAATATCCAACTTCTGGTATGTCAACGTATGGGAGTTAATTCAAAACCAATAACATATCTAGTCTGGAAACCACAAACTTTCTGATGGTAAACAGACCATCATCTCAGCTTTTGGTGACAGTTAGAAAGCATTAAAGTAGACACTCCAGCGATTATTATTAAGAGAGTGCCTTTGACGTATTTGATTCGCTCATGATGACCGAAATTCAACGGCAGAGATATGTATTGACAGCTTTGTTGCCTAATTGTGGTCGTACGACTTGAATCCAAACCTCGCGAAAAATCATACTGAGTCTTGAATGGGTAAAGGAACTTTCAACTATAACTGCAGCAGTGTACGGCCAGTGGGAGGCAAATTGTGTGAGGCATTAAGCTCTATAATGGAAGAGCTCTCGAATGATGTTGATAGGTTTTTGGTTTACATCAATCTATTGGAATGTAGTAGCAAATACCTGCTATACTACTCCTGTTAGGGAAATTGTATCCTGGCGAAAAACTGGAAGTGCTTTCGACAAAGCCACATGTGATAAAATTTATCCAGATAAGTAATCCTGATATTTCAACAAGTGATTGGAAGTCGGTCAAAATTACGGAAGGGGGGTGAAGGTATGGTTGTTATGCTTAATCAGGATTTATGTGAGATATTTCGCAAGGAGAATTAATAAAGAAATAAAATATGTTTCCCTTCCACCATCAGTGGAAATCGATTTTGGAAAACAGATAAGATGAAGGGATTGATGTTTACAGAGATTGATGAAGAAGATATTCTAGTCTCAGCCCAAAAAAAGTAACTTTCAAAGGCTTCGTCTATCCAAGGAAATATGTCTATAATTTAGAAATAAAATACCTTCGATACATTGTTCCCATATAACGAAGTCTCGCAATAAAACTGGCGTTTCATCGTCAAAAAATAATTAAAATTTTATAATCTTTATTCGGTCCTTGAAACATAATTAATAGTATAAATTTCGTTGTCAAAGGACTGTAGTAATTATATAAGGAATTGGAGGAACAAAATTAATTGTTCAAGAATTTTTTTCTGAACTGACTGAATTGATTTCATTTGTTCAAGAAGTAGATCGAATAGTTCCGTATGAGAAACGTAGGATAAATTAAGAAACCTGAAAATGATATTTTGTGTTTTATGTTTCCCAATTTCAGTATCACTGATTTCTATTGCATGACTTTCTTCTTATTCCATTTTCCTCGCTTTTTGTTATTGTAGTTGGTAGCAAGGACTCGTTTAGACTTTTAAATGTTGCTGTTACTAGCAACGAAGACAGCGAAGGCAAACAGGCAGGCATCAACTCAACATCATTGGCAACTTTACGGTTGTGTTCATAAAACTTTCTGACATTTTATTTTCACTTTGTTGTCGTTATTGTTGTTCTTTAGCCTATGGGTTTCACAGTACCAGAGAGAGAGTCACCAAGTATTGCAAATTGTTTGTAATTGTATGACAAGTTACATGAGTATTAAAATTTTATATTTTTTTCGCTGCACTTTTTTTTCAAGTTACTTTATAATGCCGCTTCTATTAAGGAGCTATATGAATAGAGGAGGTGATAGAGGGCATATTAAGTTGGATATTGTGGATGGGACAGATTTAAATAAGTATATATTTTATAATTTCAAAAAAATTTTTTGTAATGTTTATCTTAATTCAATCTACATTATTTGGTCCACACAATAAGTATTCAAATCTTAAAATCTAAAAATAAATCTATATTCTCTCAGAGGTGAGAATATGTTGGTCCTCGATCCTCACATTAACGGTGTATGTTGGCTTTACTACGCTATGTGCCCATTCCTCTACGACTTGAAGTCTTGTAGTTGGGTTAGGACTTCACGTTGTAGTTTTTCCTAAATTTAGGGAAATCTTTTTTTAATAATGGAATCTCTATTAATGTTTTCGTGCTCCCGTCCTAAGAATTTTTGACTGTGCTATTTTTATAATGTCGATACTCCCGTTACTGTATAATTACAAGAATCTTGTGTAGCTATATGTTTTTGAGATTCAATAGTTTAGAACCCTAATAAGTATGTCCTGCATTATAACCAACACAAGCCTTAAAATGATCTCCTTGTCTTTGGTCATCGAAAAATGTGGAGGACTATATATTGAGCTTAATGTTAGTGACTTGGAAGAAAATTAAACATGAATGTATATTGCCTGTATATAGTTTTTCGAGAATTCATCTAGTGAGTAAAATCATATTCTATTTCTGATAAGAATGCCAGTTCCACCATACATTTTTCCATCTGGATGATAAGGATAAGGAGAATGAATATTATGTTTTTGGACAGCTGATCTAAAAACATATGCATACGATTGTTGTTCACTATTTGCCTTGCAAGAATTATCCGGTCATTCGAATGAGTAACTTTGGAGTCAATTTGGCCGGAAGGGCTTTTATAATACCCGCCTGATTTTGTCTCTCTTGAAGCAATTCTTTATAAATGGGCATCCGGGTTAATAAGATGCATTTCAATAAAATTAGCCCAGATAAAATATTATACTCCCTCCCAATGTGCGACATAAATCCATTAAAATTCGAAAGAAAAAAATTATAGTCAATATCTGAATTATAATTTTCATATAAAATTTTATTAATTTTGTTTTTAAGAAAATTTTAACTTTTTCTTAATTTACAACCGAAACTCCTATAAGGCGTAATGAAAGAGTAATTGTTAAAGGGGATTTAAGATTCTGCATAGCTGGATATATCTTTCTCTATTTTCAACTCCACTGTTTAGTAACCCCTTGTAACAATTGTATCTTTTTCAACGGCATTTTTACTGCAAGAAGTTGTAATAAATATTTTTTTCAGATTTTTGCCATAAATGAATGTGTAGATTTCAGTGAAAAGCTTTAGTGCGATTTGTAAAACTTTTGTTTTTAGAGTATTTTAATAAATTAGTTAGAGAATTCAAAAATTTTTGCGAGATAAAGGACTTTTGAGGTCATTAACATAATATTAGAAGGATATTTAATGAGTGTTAATAATATTTAAATATAATTTTGATTTATTTGAAATTATCATGAGACCAATGAAATTAATTCCGAAATTAAAAGAAAAATAATTTTAAATTTACTTCTACAGTCTTCTCTCACTTAATTAATTTGAATCTCGATTTTGATTATTTTTCACTAAAGTGCCCCTTAAATTTTGTTTTAAATTAAGTATAGACTTTGTATTAAGTATAATAAAAAAATCCCAACAACTTAAATATTTAATGTCTGTCAACTTTCCACTTAGTATTTAGTACCTTCTTAACCTATAATCGTTTTAATAAATTTATATTGGCAACTTTTAGCTTTTTATGTCTTCTTTTCTTTTTATGTTGCATATCTGCATGTATTTACACATACATATACATATTTGTTTTGTAAATATTTGCATATATGAGTAGATATGCTCACAGACCTTTATTTAATGTTTATTCTTAATC
Organism: Cochliomyia hominivorax; assembly: GCA_004302925.2. Lineage (NCBI taxonomy): Eukaryota > Metazoa > Arthropoda > Insecta > Diptera > Calliphoridae > Cochliomyia > Cochliomyia hominivorax. The sequence continues at coordinate 77,665,762 of PYHX02000413.1, read as the reverse complement.
AGGCATTATTTTAAGGGGGTTTCGGTTCATCAAAATTCCACTATTTTTTATGATATTTCTTTTTTGCTTGGAAACTAATTACTAATACACTGAAGCATATTCCTATAAATGCATTTTATTATTTTCTTTCTTTTTTGTTTTATCCATGTTGTTCTCAACCAGAGGGGTTCTCAGTTCTAATATTTTTCCGATATTTTTTTTAATTAATTGGTAGGAGGTTAAAGAAAACAAATCACTATTACACTGATGCATATTCCTATAAACGCACTAAATTATTTTTTCTATTTTTGTTTAAGCCTTGTTGTTCTCAAAACAGAGGGTTCTCGGTTCATCAAAATTCTAATATTTTTGGAATAATTTTTTTCTGATTGATTGGTAGGGCGTTCAAGAAAACAAATCACTACTACACTGAGGCACTGAGGCCTATTAACGTAATTATTTTTATCTCAATTTTCGTTTCATCTTTATTGCACTCAATCAAAAATTAGATTGAAGTTTTCCAAGAGAGGCAATTTAACGGTAATTTTTGAAGTAAACAAGACTTTTTTAGTCTTGTTGTTTGCTTATACATGCGATCACATCTTCCTGGTGCTACTTTATTACCAAAAATAAAATATTATTTCTTTAAAATAATTTTACGTTTTTAACGACGATTACTCAATTTCACTGCAGAGTTTTCTAATTTAATCGATACATTTCATAACGTTTAAACGTGAAAACAAAACGATAGATAAATCTTATAAAATAAGTAGCAACCCGTAACAAATTTAATTCTTTCAAACACGTTGCTCACATTTTACAAAGTGATGAACACTTAAAATAGAAGAAGCCGAAGTGCAAGTCAATGGTGGTGTATAAAAAAAAAACCGGTTTTTGAGGTATTCGAAAAATTATATTTTCCAAAAATAAAACGGTTTTGAATACGGTTTTATGTTAAAAAGCGGTTAAGCGTTTTTTAACAACCGGTAGAATCTTATTTAATTATTTTTATTGACGTGATTGTGTCTAAAATAGACGAACATAATAAAATCGATTCAGAATATGATATATAAGAAAGATCGTGTAACACTCGGAATGATAAATTTTATATATTTAATCAGTGATGGCGGAATACACAAAGATCAAACTGAATATAATAGTGAAAAGTTTAAAAATTACTTCCATTAAAAATTGTTAACCGACTGAAAAAGATCGGCATGTCGAATAATTCGAAAATAGAAATTATTCGAACCCGGTCAGTTTTCTCCAAGGTACTCTATATGAACCAAGATTCATATAGAGTACCTTGTCAAATTAATAACATATAGACATTTAGAAAAACTCTTAAATATAGAATAAATCTATATTTAAGAGTTTTATAAACTTTAAGCCATATTCGCGGTAAGGCCTTTATATGGGTGGCATATAATGAACCCAGTTCAATTAAACTTTTTAGATTTATTTTTATATCACAATAAATATATGCGGCAAGTTTTAGATAATTATAATAAAGAACAAAAGGTTACAAACATTTTGGGCTGTATCAAAATTTTACGTATTTCAGATTATAAAATTTTTATTACTCCAATTTTGATGTTGTTTTATTACAATGATCGGTTATATGTAGCTGTATATTGTTGTTAATAACTTTATGTTGAAAAGTTTTTCTTTGCTATTGGACCGATACAGGAAATAGGGAACTGCTGCTTACGACTACAGCAGCAAAATTTCATGGAAGTGGAACAATTATTTTAAGCGTGAAAATGTTTCCAACAGACAGACGTAAATAGATATAACGACTCAGATTTTGATAATTTGAATTAATACTGAATACTTTATGGAGTAATAGATCTGATTTTTGAGAACAAGCTTTAAATGGGCAGCCCTCAAATCGTTCAGAGGGATAATGTTTAATTGACAAAAATTGTGAGTATTTCTACAACTGCAAAGGATGGCGATACTATTGCGTTGCACAATGGGCAGAATCAATTTAATTAATAAATCTGTAATTTTAATCACCAAAGTAGTTTTTATAGCAAGTGTAGTTAAAAGTTTGGACTTAAAAGTGAGTCAATGGACGGAGTTATGGGACCTCAATTATTATATCAAGGACTTCACTTATAGTTTTCGAGTTATTGGTATTTTAAATTTGAAGAATCTTGAGTTTATTGACTTTAATATATAATCGAAATTATTCAACCGATTTTTTTCTAGTTAACCAAAGAATATTTATCAAACAAAAAGACTGAGTCTGATATCTTTATCCAGTATAAAAATAAATAATTGTACCCTACATCAATGTTTGTTATATAGAGAAAAATAGTGTTACACCCACATTTAAATAATAAATATAATTACATTTTGAGTCGATACTCATCTGTCCGTTTATCACTCTGTTTCTCAATCTGTCTGTCTGACTGTCAATATATCTTGATGAAATTTGGTACATATTATTATTTTGGACCTAGGACGATGCCTATTGAAACTAGCCATTTTCAATCAGGCATTTCAGGTATCTACCATACAAATGCCCTCCCAGAATGAGGTTTTAAATTTATAAAGGTCCAAATATAAAGAGATTTTAATGAAATTGATGCTAATATTGCTTCAAGGGGCTGAGTCCATATTAACTCGAATATGATCCATTTTCTAAATCTGCAATCTATATCTAATCTTTTTCTAGATTTCCAATAAATGTGTAATCTAAAGACCAAATTCTAATCCATAATTTTAGACTTATTTCCTCATATTATTTGGAATACTACGATGACTAATCGAAAGTTACTTATATATTTATGCTTAAAATTAATTACAGATCAAGTTTTCACCCTGAAATTTTAAGTTTTCCATGTATTGAAATCCCTATTTACAATTTTTGTATCTCAATCATATTTCTGTGTAATTGTATGTTAACAGAAAAAGCTAAAATGCGAGCGGAAAAAACAACAATTTTCCATTATGTATAAACATAACATATGCATGATAATATTAATGTTAGATATAGGAAGGTAGTCTGATAAGGTAATTAAATATTGCTACTATTTTCTGGAGGCATATGATCCATAAACAACCTAAAATTAATTTTAATTTTAGAAAATTTTACGTTAAAACTGAAAGTATTGCTGAGACTGGTCGATTAGATTATTATTTTTAGAATGCTTTTAACAGATCCTTCATATACATATCCTGTTGTAATAGAAAAAATGCAGGAGTTAATATAAACAGTTTTGAGTAAAGAGCAAAACTAAACTACAAAAACAAATTCTTGATGAAAAAATTAAGCGAAACATAAACTTTTAAAAGTTTTCCTTTTTTCTATAAACTTGTTGTTGTTTTCTTTTTTACTCCAAAAACTTTAACCTTTTTTTGTTTTTGTTGTTGTAGTTTTTGGTTTCTTATTATTATTCTGCAACATGAAAGTTGCATCATGGAATAAGAAATTCTTTTTAATGGTTTGTTACAAGTGCATCAGGTGCTCTTTGCATTTTATGAATGTGTCTTACGTTCTCTTTTAAATTTTTTTGCCTTCTCTTCAACCGAAACACGTTCAAATTGAGCGTTGACAGTTTGTGTTTCTGCCGTTGTTGCTGTTTCCTTGTTGGTGACGTTTTTTCTTTAATTCTGCCATTTTTTGTTGATTTTCTTTAAAGTTTTTTATACCCTCCACCAACACAAGCGGTGAAGAGGGTATATTATCTTTGCCATTTTGTGTGTAACGCTAAGAAGGAATTATCTTAGACACCATAGTGTATATGTAATCTTGCATTATATCAAATCTGAGTCGATTTAGCTATGTTCGTCTGTGTGTCTGTCTCAATGAAATAAAAGTATGAGTATTTGTTATAGTCCTGAACACTTTCCTAATTAAAATCAGCAAATCGGTTCAGTATATCATTAGATATAGACCGATATCTGAGGCAATCTCTGCTTTGTGAAGAATTTTCGCAAAACTGTGAATTAGAAATTGACAAATTAGTATAAGATTTTGTCTTAATATAAAGTTATGTACTTTGTTATCGTTCCAAAAATTATCAAAATCGGTTGAGTAGAAAAAAAATATAAATAATTTTATGACTCATTAAGCGTTTCTGTATTATATTTAAGAAAAACCTTTTATATTGTATACCTTTGTGAGTGTGTGTGAAACATAACGTATTTACTTACTTTATACATTTGTGATGAAGGCTATTGAAGATTCGGCATAGCCGATTGTAGCATTCTTACTTGTTTTGATTTTTTTGTTAGTGTTTTCTTCTGGTTTAAACTCTTTTAGTTGGTAAAAGATTGTGGCTTTTTTATTGCTTATTTAAAGAAGCAATATTTATGTTAAATATGAGCAGCATCAAAAGGAGGAGGAGCAGGAGTTCAAGAAAAACAAAAAACGTTAACAAAAATATTTTTTGCACGTTTGACACGTTAATGTTTGCAACCAGCCCCCAAATGGCATAACAAGACAAAAATAAAATAAGTAATGAGAAGTCGTAACTATAAAATATTATGATGATAAGGCAGTGAGGTGGCAATTGAGGGGATGCATCTTCTTTTCTCTATTGGTTAGTGTGGACAGATTAAGACAACTTTTAGTAGAAGCAGAGTCTACGTTATACCGTAAAACACAATGCGCCCATAAATCCCTTAAAAAGGATCGTTAATGGTAAAAATAACATTATGATGATCAGCAAAAAGTGCTTGATATCGCAAGTTCTTTTGGAGGAGAATTTTAGGGACCAGTAAAAGAAGAATAGAACATTTTATTGAATGTTAGCAACTGAAATTGAATAGAGTTAATTAGTTATAATTTAAATTTTGACGGCCTTCAAAATAAAGAGTTCTCTCTTTATATATATGTATGGACATTCTTGGAATATTTTGAAGCATATTTCTTACCATGAACGGCAACGTTACTCATTCAGGAGAGCCAGGAAGATAATATCCCATATTTTTGCTTAAATAGGGAAAAATTCTTAATTGCTTGTGGAAAAGTGGGCGTTTATCAATATCTGCAACTATTCCTCTATTGACTCCATCTTTTCCCTTTTCATCCAACAGTGTTTCTACCTGTATGTATATACATCTTTGATGCTGTTCAACTTTCCACAGAACAGTACTCAATGGGCTTCATATCAGTTCACTTATATTTTCTATTGAAAAATCTTCGGACGTCCTTCCTATTCCTACAAATCCTGTTCCTGTTAGTCCAGGGTTCCTGTATTAAAGCGATATGTATATTACCTTTTAATATTGTTTCTATCTGGGCGATAATTGCCGCCTTGCACTAGTGGATGTTGATATAGATGATCATTCACACTTCTCAAGTCGGTTTTCTTGAGGGTCAGTGATGCTTTCGTTCACCTCAACATCTCCTGTTTCTTTTTCCACTTTCAAGCAGGCCTCTAATTTGTAGCCCTCCTTTTGGGAAAAAAAGATGCTGAGGTGCTCGTTCTACCCTTATTCGTATCCATTTTTCATTTCCCACTAGGACTCTGACTAGAGTCTTCTGTATTGAAGTACAGCATCAGCGTGGTATTCTTACAGTTATGCGGGGAGCTCTATTTCTTCTTAGGTATTTTCACAGAGTTATGTTCCACCTGAGACCGTACCTTCTTACCCACATCTGTTAATATTAGTTAAGATTTTGGTTCCATCGGAACCTCCTGAGCTCCACCTAATCTGTTTTGTTGGCGCATCTTTGCCAGTCTCCATCGCTGTGTACCCAACAGCCTCTTTTTTATAGTAGTAAGTTCCGCAATGCTCACATTAACTTCATAAAAATATTTTGACCGAGTTGCTTAAATGACACATTATTTTGACCATCGTATGATGAGGGTTGGGTAGGTTGAAGGCTTGCTTTCGTACTTGTTTTCAAGCGCGATCTCACGATCGAAATATGAACAGGTAGATCATCGCCTAAAGCCAGTACTGGAATCATTTCTCCCCGTACCGAAACTTTACATTTTGTTAGGATTGTTATTCGTGTTTTGTTTTTGTTTTTCCGTAGCCTATTTTGATCCACAGGGAATCTTTTTCAGCAGGAAAGTGAAATTTGATCTAAGTTTTGTTGAAGTCCTTGGAAGTTTCCTATTTTAAATCAACAAAATCGGTTCAGTTTATTAAAAGACAAAGACCGATATCTGGCACAAGTTCAAGCGTAGAACTTTCGTAAATTTTCAAATTATGCAACATTTTCCCTTTATAATATGTGTGGAAGAAACTTTGTTATTGAAATAAATTAATACCCTTCCCACCAAAACACCTCTGATTTTAAGACTATAACTTTTTTTCGGTAACAGCAAAACGTTTTCATCTTTATGTTTTTTCAAGGTGCTCTCGTATCTTGTCAAGTTATACCGAGGAGATGCAAAAGTCTTGTATACAACAATCTATAAGAAGATATATCGATGAGTTAAAATTGTAACTAAACTTTATAACTTTATGTACTTTGTTGAAAATATACATTAAATTTTACTACGTATTATAGAGAGTTACAATAACAAATATATCGTTATTATACTCCTTTATTTACAGCTCAAGCTAAAAACAGACACCTTAAAAGGCATCCACAAAATATGTATATAAAAATAAAAATAATAAAAAATAAATATAAAACTGAAATAGGTTAAAATGTATATACATATATACATATATAGTTCAAAAAACGAGCAAATCATATGCACTTGTTCTTCTTCTTCATTTTTTTTTTGGGGGGGGGGGTTTGTTAAGTCAGTTCAGTTTGCTAAAAATTATGTTAAAAGAAAAATGTGTCTCTCAATTTTTTTTTGAAAAATTTGTACGGTTGGAGGTGCTGAAAATTCCATAATATAGTATATAATGTTGACAATAACAACAAAAACAAGTACTGATAGTAGCAAAGGTAATATTAATACAACTACAAACAAACATATTTATGCTGCTAAGCAGTAAGCAGCACATTTGCAAACGACAGCCCTTTAATGGTAATTTGTTGGCATTTCCGGTATTTGGCGGAAGTTCATTATACGCTACACTTTAATAGGTGGTAGGGATATTATGCGTTTGTCCTGATGTTTGTAACATGTAGAAAAAATGGTGTTACTGTTCGACTCAAAATCACGGTGTCCGTCCGGCTGGTTGCCCATGCAGAAGTTTTGAATAACCTACAGGTCGCAATTTTTTAGATATCACGATAAAATTTGGTACATATTATTATTTTGACTTAAGTAAGAAGCTTATTGTAACTGGCCATGTGCGGTTCAATATTTCAGGTATCTCCCATACAAATATGCCTCCCGGAATTAGGTTTCAAGGTCATATAAGTCCTAAATATAAAGCGATTTAACAAAATATGCCACAACTAAGTCTTATGATATTTTAAAACTATGTGCCAAAATATGCGACAAACCACCTACCAAATATTACTTTTAAGGGCATAAATCTCGCATTTATAATAACTTGATAATAACCAGTCAAATTAAGATAAATATGAAATTAATCGATGTGCAAAATTATGCGAGAGTCATTCTAAAATTTCTTCTTGCTCTCATATAACCTTCCAGCTAAATTCATTTAAAAACTCATAAATTTCCATTAATTGTTAATGTCACAATGATGTACTGCAGAGTAAAAAATAAATCCGAAAATTAAATTATACGAGGGTCGTTTATTAATTTTTCGTAACTAAAATTTATAACCCACATTGTAGTGTAGGGTATTACATAGTCAGGCTTCACCGACTATAACATCCATACTCTCCATTAAAAATTTTTAACAAAATGCAGATCGCAGGTTTAAAGATATCTTTATAAAATTTGGCATGTGTGTGGCCCAGGAAAAATGCCTATTGAAATTGGTAATGATGGGTCCATTATTTCATCTATCTCCCATTTCACAAATATTCCTTACGGAAAGGGGGTTTAAGATCACAAAATTCCTAAATATAAAGCAATTTTAATAAAATTTGGCACAAGCTAGTTTAATGATATTCTACATCGATATGCTAAATTACACGATTGTCGGTTCATTTTTTCGTATAGAGACCACACAATCCATATTCAAAATATCACTTTGGAGGGCTTAAATTTCACATATACATTGGTATTATAATGAGAATTGGTGAAATCAAGACAATAATAAATAAAAATCGATGTGCGAAATTTAACGAGAGTCGGTCCATAATTCCTTTTGAACGCATTAATACCACACAGATGTTAGTACCAGTCTATTATATACTGTACTATTAAGTTCAAATTAATAACATTACCTTTACACGAGGGAGGTTCATTAATTTTTGGTAGCTACCACTTATAACAATGTGATGTACGGTATTAAATAGTCGGGCTTGACCGACTATAACTTCTTACTTGTGTACATCTACACATTTCTTTATCTAACCATGAAACGTGAGTGTTTCTGTTTATTTAGAGGAGAGGAGGTTATATAATGGCGGCATATTTGAAATTTCCCTTTATAATTTTGTTTTATATCAAGATTCAAAAAATATTGATAATATGGCAACAAGAATTAAAGTAAATTTTATATAAAATGCTTATGAAAATTATATCCAAAAAATGTGTCAAACAGGACGGAAAAAGTGTAATAATGTGAAATTTATAAAAATTAATTTCATTAATTTAATTTCTTTCCAAAGGAAGTTATTTAATGCAAAAAATTATTTTTATTAATTAAATTGGACGTTTGTCTAATGTGATTTTATTAAAGATATTAAAATGTTATTATATTAGTCTTTTTTACGATAGGAAAACAAAATTAATGAATATAGTAGAGAAACTTAAAGAGCATCCAGAATTCATGAGTTTTTTGCTTTATGATGATAATAATAATAATAGTAATAATAATAATTATAATAATAATAATAATAATAATAATAATAATAATAATAATAATAATAATAATAACAATAATAATAATAATAATAATAATAATAATAATAATAATAATAATAATAATAATAATAATAATCATAATAATCATAATAATAATAATAATAATAATAATAATAATAATAATAATAATAATAATAATAATAACAATAATAATAATAATAATAATAATAATAATAATAATAATAATAATAATAATAATAATAATAATCATAATAATAATAATAATAATAATAATAATAACAATAATAGTAATAATAATAATAATAATAATAATAATAATAATAATAATAATAATAATAATAATAATAATAATAATAACAATAATAATAATAATAATAATAATAATAATAATAATAATAATAATCATAATAATAATAATAATAATAATAATTATAATAATAATAATAATAATAATAATAATAATAATAATTATAACAATAATAATAATAATTATAACAATAATAATAATAATAATAATAACAATAATAATAATAATAATAATAATAATAATAATAATAATAATAATAATAATAATAATAATAATCATAATAATAATAATAATCATAATAATAATAATAATAATAATAATAATAATAATAATAATAATAATAATAATAACAATAATAATATGGTTAATTGCTGCCAGTAATAAGAGTCGCAAAAACAATTTAGAATTTCTTACCTAAAAAGTGTATTTTGGGGAATTTTAGGAAACTTTGTTTCATTTGAAGACTTTTAGAAAGGCTTCATCTTCTCAAAAGCTTTAAAATGTCAATTTACATAATTCAAAAGTTTTAATTTCAATACAGAAGACAACATATAATTTACAATTGAAGATGTAGATTTGAAAGCATTATTCGACCCTTTATGACACACTGGTTTCGTTGTGTATCAAAATTTTGCATATTTTAGCCTATAAATTTTTCCTATTGATCTGAATTATTTAGATGCTAATTTGCCGCAATTACTTTCTGTCGAAAAATTAGGAAAAATTCTTTTTCGGAAATTTGGGGTTGTCTCAGATACTGTTTTATAACTTTTTTTGGTTTTTGATCTACTCGGACAATTATTCTTGGTATAAGAATGTTTTCTACAGATGGACACTGCTAAATCGTATCAAATTTTGATTTGATGATGTAAGCATATAATGCACTTCATGAAGATTTGACAAAGGATTTAAAAATATTAGGTTACATTGCAAAGATGCTAAATGCGTAAAATCAAGACGAGGAGGCAAATTAAAGCATAATCGTAATATGCATGATGGTGTTTTGCGTTTGTGTTATACTTTAAGGGTCAGATGATCATAAGGGTCCTAGAAAACTTATTCATTTAAATCCGATTTGACCAAATTTGCAGTGTTATCCTAAAAGGTTTGGTTTATAAATCAAAAAATTAATTACTAAAAAATAAATTTTAGTTTAGTATCTCCGACAACTGTAAGATAAATATGGTGAATTATCGTTAAGTACAAACTTTAGTGGACTTATACAAATCCGAGCTATAATATGTCACTATCACAAACGTATATAATATAAAAAAATTTTTCTTAAATATAACACAAACTGATTTTGATAATGTTTGGAACGATAATGAGGTATAACATTATATTATGTCAAATTCTCTTTCTAATTTGTCAATTTTTAATTGACAATTTTTCGGAAGTTCTTCGCTTGACCCTAAAGTTTGCCTCAGATATCGATCTATATCTATAATATACAGAACCAATTTTACTGGTTTAAATGGATGAGCGTGTCAACAACATATGGCATCTTAGATGATTCATTCCTATACACGAAATGACGAAGTAAATATATCTTTTATACACGAAACAAGTTATGCCGAAACTTCGAAACCCTCCACCACAAACGAAGTTAATAATATATGTTTTGCACACATACATTTTACATACATAGACACTCACATATACCCTCACAAACCCATAATCTTTTTGAAAGTTTTTTTTTCTAAAAGATATACACCAATATCTGAAGTAACCTTTTAGTTCAGGGAAATAATTTTTTCGTAAAACTGCTGCAAGAAGGCTTAACATAAAGTTAAATATACTTCATTATCATCCCAAATATTGCAAAAGCGGTTCAGTGATAAGCGCATTTGTAGTGGAGGGTACTGAAGATTCGGTGCAGCATAACATATATTTGTTAAACCCTACACCACCGTATGATGCTACACACAACGATGAAATTTGGTACATTTTATTTTCGCCCAAAGATGAAGCCTGTTGAAATTAGTCATGTTCGGTCCAATTTTTCGGGTAGCTCCCATACAAATGTCTTCCCGAAATTAGGTTTTTAGCTCATAAAAGCCAAATTATGTAAGGGTCGGTCCATTACTTCTCATAGGTCGCAAACAAGATTCCTTTCAAATATCATTTTGAAAGGAATTAATCTCACACGTGCTTTGGTATTGCAATAGTATCTGGTCAAATTAATTTAAATAAAAGTAAAAATTAATATGCAAAATTATACGAGGGTCTGTCCATAATTTCTTCTAGGTGCCATATAATCCCCCAGAAAAAGTCATTTTGAAGCTTGTAAATTTCACATAAATGTTAGTTGCACTTTAATATACTGCTCACATAAGATTAAATTAAAGAATCAATCAGTACGAGGGTCGGTCATTAATCTTTCATAACTGATATTTAAAACTAACATTGTGCTGTAAGGAATTATGTAGGGCTTGATTAAATTAATGAAATTTACCAATAATTTTAGATTTCCACAAAGAAAGTTTAGTTTGCAAGTAAAAGAGTAAAATATTGGAAGTCGAATTTTTTTAACAAAATCTGCTATCAATGAAAACATATTCGTGTGTAGAGAGTGTACACATTAATTTAACATGCTCCCCACATGATCTGCATTCGACTTTACTGAATTGTGATTTCCCATTTCACCCTTATTCATTTTTAGAACACTTTTGGCGTTCTCTTCAAATAAACTTAGTGATTATTCCCATTGTTTCGTTGTTATAAAAATGGTAATACTGAAGATCATCATCTCAATCGACAAAAATTAGTAGTTTAATCGTTTAGTGTTTCTTCAATCACCAATGCGAAGTTATTTGATTTTTAAGTGATTGATCAAATGAATCAAGTGATTTGTTTAGGATTTAGTGATTAGTTTGTCTCAATAGCAAATAACAGTGTTTTGGTGGATCATGATTTTTAAATTAAGTTGTTGAGATTAAATTTAGAATTATTCTCCTGGAAATCGAAGACTAAAATATGCTTTTAAGCGTTTCAGATACAATTTCAAACATAAGTTCTCTATATGTTGTATAGAGAATACAAATAACATTTCGCAATTTTTTTCTGAGTGTAAATAAAAAAAATATTTATAAAAAATTTTTTACATAAAAAAATCTTTGTAATTATTTTCATAACCCTTTAACACGGTCTCCTTGTGGAAAGCGCAGACAAATATTTTGTTAGAAAATCTCTAATTTTTTTTGCTTAAGTTTGGGGGAAAGTGTTTTAGGATAAAGTTTCTTTGGTAACCTTTTTTCTATTAGATCTATGAAATATTATCCATAATATTCTTTTTTGTATAAGTATTTGTGTGTGAGTGTATAAGTTTGTCTTTAGTTTCCTTTTCAACAACTTTTCAATTATCTTATAATTGTTCCGTGGCATGTTAGTTTCATTCAAAATGACCTTTTCTTTCCTTTTCTGCATCTTCTACTTAATAGAACTTTTAGTTTCCTTTTCTTAATTTTTCTTTATTTTTATTATTTTATGGGTTGTAAAGGATTTTTGTAAATAATCCTTATTTTCATCCTACTTAAGTAACAATTTTAAAATTCGTTGATGGTTAAAACTTTTATTCACTATAATATTTCGCTCATAATTTGTGAAGGTAGTTGTGAAAGTGAGTGGGTGTGTATCTGTGTCTTCTTTTCGGTTATTAAATAAAACTAGCTGAGGCCCGGTGCTCTTTGCCGCCCTTATAAAGTGGTTGGTTCCCCTTTCCAATAATCCTATTCGACCTTCATTCTGTCGAGTTAAAAAGATCATTGGGAAAGTAATTTGAACCGATTTGTATACTCTCGTTCTTAAGTTATTCAATAATAAATATTTCCTTTGTATGGGAGTTCATTTCCCCTTGATCTTACCCGTCATATATTTTGATAAGTACAACAAATTCTAAGCAAAGTGATTGGGATCGAATTTGACAACTATATCTATTATAGTTCTTTAAATATTCGATAATCAACATTTTCTTTGTATGGGGAATTCATCTCCCCATGATCCTAATTTCCATTCATTCTGTCCAGTAAAACATTTACTTGAAAAATTTATTTTTTCTCGGTTTAGTGGTTCTTTAGATATTCGATTTTCTATTTTTTTTGTATGAAGGCTACCTATTCCTCTGGTGCTATCTGTCCTTTAGTTGGTGCAGTAAAACCGTACCTTGATAAAACGGTTGGGACCAAATTCGAAAATTCTCGCCATTATAGTTCTTTAAATATTCAATGATCAATATTTTTCTCCCTAGATCCTATCCGTCTCACATTTTGCCTTGTAAAGAAGTTCCTAGAAAAAATTATTGGGACCAAATTTGAAAATTCTTGCTGTTATAGTTTTTTAGATATTCAATAATATACATTTTCTTTGTGTGGGAGTACTTCTCCCCCTGATCTTATCGAAATTGTTTATAACCTGTGAATTTTTCCGGTATATGGGAATCATTCTGACCAGTAGTTTAGCTGTCTTTAAGTCCCAAACAAACAAAGAGAAACAAACACAGATTCATTTTTATATACAGATTTTTGTCGGTGTAAGTATATCTTATTATAGTTTCCTTTTTATATAATTTTGTTGTGTTTTTTATTAGTAATTTGTATCCTGAACTAGAGTATTTAAAAGAATTTATGAATATTCCTTTTATTTTTAGTTCATTGTAAAACAATACTTTCTGATAATCGTCTTAATTTAGCGTGTTAAGTGGGTGTTAGGAAAATTAATAGAGAAGGTGGTAGGTATGGAATAGGGGGAGGTGTAGAAAAAGTACTGAGGAATTAAAAGTTTTGTAATAAATGTAAAGGAAAATGTTGCCACAAATTATTTATTAAATCCTTATATTTTTCATTACAGAAGTTGATAATTAGAAAGAAGGATTTAAATTCAATAGGATATTGAAACGGTCACTATTTAGTTCTATTCACACGATAACTAATTCTACTTCAGCTGCTAAGGCCTCAGCAAAAACAAGTATGTTATTATAACGAAAGAAAAACTTGCCAGTATTGTTATATCGCATCATATTGGTATTAGACATAAAAAATCAAATCCCGGTCCATGCCAAAAGAAGGTTTACATCATATACCAGACAAGTTACAATTATTGTATGAATTGATGTCACCTCAAAAATTGTTCCAGTTTAAACCTTGAAAGTGAATTATTAGAAAATATAGTTGCATTATGCTGTAAAGATAAACGTCACAACTCTGCGTCATCTTTATCGCCTTCATCGTGCGAAACATCATTCCAAACAAAGCAACAGAAAACGCTGCTAATTTCGATAACCACATTCCCGATTCTTGAAGAGTTACCGTTGAGCCTTATTTAGTCGCTAGTGGTGACAATCTACCAACTTCTATTGAGCACTAGTTAACTTTTTCTTAGGATAGAAGGTTTTACGTACTGTCATGTCATGTTTCTGTCTACTCAGCAAAAGCTTATATATCTAAAGTTATTAGAGAACCATGATTCTGCACCGTTTGCTAGAACATGAAAGAAATTTTTATTGCAACTTGGTTAGTACTTCTCATCCTACTGGCTTCTTCCACACAAATTTTTTGCTCAGTATACCAGAACAGTATGCTTAATTTTCCCATATAAATTAAGTGATCAAAACATTTTGTTGCATATGGCAGCCAAAAGCAATTCAATGACTCAGCACCATTTTTAACATATTTATCGTATACAACACCGTCTTCATCCCCAATATCAAAAACCGCATTTAGGAGAATCAATTACTGGTAATTATCATTCCAAGGACAGTCGGTTTTTTTTTACAGGAGTGATGCGAAGTTTATCCCAATGACAAAACAATTATGCTTTTAGTTTCGCATCAATTTGGAATTAAATGCCAGAACCGTTTGCACCGCATGCCCACACAATTAAAATATGGAGCTGTTCAGGAACTGTTACGGATTGAACTATCATAAGGAAATGAAGATGAAAAACAGATACTACATTATCTTCAACTTCATAAGCAATACCACATCCCCACTGAAATCATAACACCAGCAGGCTCGAAATAAAATGACTAGAAATTAATTGGCTGAGAACTATCATCCCAACAACACAAACAGGTGTGTTTTTGTTTCGGAGTAAAATCACTCAGCAATACTGCTTTGAATCCTACTGGACCGGACCGGAATTGAAAAAAAAATCCAGGACCATATGCACGTTTTGCCAGTACCATTCACACTCCGAAACTATTGCACCAGAAGTAACGATGGAGGCATCACTTTCAAAATCCACAATTAGGTGCAAAATAAAACTCACTCTCATCCCCTTGATTTAACCCCCAAGGTCAAGTAGATATTTCTATCGGATTGGAAAATGTTAACTTGGAGCTCTATTATGCCTTTGTATTGTCAGTAGAAAGAATTTCTACTTCAGATAAATTCTTGGGGACTTTGACCCGTATCATTATCTTTGGCACTCGAGACTCAGGGCATTATTAGCTGAACAGATTGATGGAGGGATAATGCCCCACACGTATTAAGGGTACTTGCCGGACTTGATCATAGCGAGTCTTCGTTTGATAAACTGCTCAACCTGACGAGCTTTAGTTTCTCTGTGATCAGACTACTTATCCAAAATTATTTTACTTGAACAACATAAGATTGTGTACCAACATACCCACCAATTACCTTAAATATATAAATCGCTGAAGGAAAGTAGTGGCTGCTTTATGCTGGGGGAAGAATATTTATAAAACTCAGTTTTTTGACTCCAAAGAAGCGATTATCACCAACTTAGCTGTCACTAGAATTGGTATCTCCGCGACAGCTGAGTATTTGAATCAGCAGGTCGGTAAATGAGGACAACTGGAAAGAGTAAATATTGGAAAAAACAAGTAAAAATATTATATTCGGTCATGCCTGACTATCTTATACCCTACACCACATTGTTAATTGTAAGTGTCTGCTAAGAAAAATTTATTAACGACCATCGCATAATTTGCTTACCTTATTATGCTTATGTGTGCATTATATTATTATAATACTGACATTTATGAGAAATGTATACATTTTAAGGGAATTTTTTTCTGTAGGGCTATATGGGAGGATCAAACCTCGATTAGTTTCGTAAAGCGGTTTTGGCTTATATTTATATCTTATTTGATTAAATATTTCTACAATACCAACGTATACATAAGATCTATGAGTTTCAAAATGAAATTTAGAAGGGTGGTTTTATGGGACCTATAACAAATAATGGACCGATCCTCATATAATTTGGCACATAGTTTAAGAATATAATAGGACTTTGTTTTGAAAAATTTTGCTAAAATCGTTGTATATTTAAAAATAAGAAATGGGCTAAAAATCCCATTCTTGGGGGACATTTGTATGGGACCTATATGAATTAATGGACCGATCATTATCGGTTTTAATAGGCATCGTTCTTGAGTCAAACTAAGAGTACATATTAAATTTCATTAACATATCTTCACAACTGCAACCTGGACTTTGCGAAGATGCTTTATATGAACAGCCACCCGGACGGACATGCTAAATTTGACTCAGGAAGTGATTCTGAGTCGAACTTAAATGATATGGTAGGACTTTTTTGTCTTTTGTTCTGTCCGTAACGAACATCAGCACAAACGCATAATACCCCCATCACTTATGGTGTATGATATAATAAATGTCGAAGAAGGGGGATGGTAGAGTCGCGATTTATTTTGCAAATAAACAAATGTTTATCGCCTTTGAGATTGTCACCAACAAAGTTAATTTCTTCTCTCTGCATAATTTGAAACCTTAATAGGAATACTTCAACCAAGTATTCCGTTTGATGAGAGTGAAATGAATCTAAAAATCAATAAATAATTTTTGAAACATTTAAGAAAATAAATTTCTTTATAATCATATTTCTGCCATTTCTCCGTTATTACTTTCCGTTTAAAATTGTTTACTTCTTAGAATGCCAGTAATAACGTTCAAAAACCATAAGTGTTTTACATTTTTGTTTGTTCAAGTAAAAAACATTATTGCCATCCCGATATTATATTGAATCTCTGGGGGCATTTTAAATAATTTTCATAAAATACATATTCAAACATACCAACACACACACATACACTCACTTGGTTCAAAAGGTGCAAGAGTGCAAAAATATGGACAGGTTGATGGGGGTGTGTATTTCATAAACAAACTCATCAAGTTTACAACGAAATGAATGCAAAAACAGAAAATCACTGTATTAATTCCAGGAACTTGTTGAAATTGTTGTTGATTGCTGAAGTTTTTTAATAATTCAACTGACATTTCCACATATTTTAGCAACATATTACACTGTTTTTTTGTTTATTTTTACACCCTACACCACATAGGTTCGACTCAGAATCACTTCCTGAGTCGTTTTAAGCATGTCCGTCCATTCGTTCGGATGGCTGTCCATATAAAGCTTAATGATATTTGGCATAAGGACGATGCTTATTGAAACTGGTTATGATCGGTCTATTATTTCATTTAAGATTCATACAAACGTTCCATAGAATGGGGTTTTTAGTCCATAAAATTCCTAAATATAAAACGATATTATCAAAATTCTGTAATGTGCCAAATTATAAGAAGATGGGACCATTATTTCTTATAAATACCATACAACCACCCTTCCAAAAAGCATAATTCCTTTTAAAAGCATAAATCGCACATATACGTGAGAATTATAATAATATTTGATAAAATTACGACATATATAAGCCAAACCCTTTATGCTTAGTTATACGAGGATCGATCCATAATTTTCTTTAACTCCCATATAATCCTCCAGAAAAAAATCCGTCAAGACGCAGAAATTTCATATAAATATTAGTTTCATGGACATAAAAAAGAAAAAAATATTATACGAGGGCCGTAAAAATCTTTTTTCGTAGCAATCATTTACAACCAACAATGTGGTAGGGTATTGCATAGTCAGGCATGATCGATAAAACATTTTTACTTATTTTGCTATGGATTTAAAATTCATGTGAGAGTATTTCTTGTGTTGACATGTAACTATTTTGTAGGTGAATATTTTTAGAGAGAACTGGAACAATTCTGGAAAACTTTAAATTTAGTGAGAAAATTGAAATTTTATATTAAGAGCATGAAAGCTTTTATTAGGGATTTGAAAGAAAAATTCCAGTTTAAAAGTTTCTTTTATAGCAACCTTTTGATTCGACTTCTCTAAATTTACTACTTTGTTGTATTTTTTTCCGATTTTCGTAACCCCCATTGGTATTGTTTGTTACACGTTTCCTGTTGTTTTTAATATAAATAATGAAAATGTCACAAAGAAGAAAAACAAAATTCAGTATTTTTTTCTTCACTTTTAATGATTTACAAATGTAAAAATCACAAAACAGCAATTTTAAGGACATGAGACGTTGCTCCCGTTGAAGATGGCTGATGATGGTAATGCACAGTGTTTTGAAACAGGTTACTATTTCCCAAAAAAAAAAAATGGGAACTAGTAGAAATAATAACATTTGTTTGCGTTCAGGGAACTTCTACAGAGCCTTAGGATAAGATGAATCGCAAAATAAGGAGTATAATGAAGAAATCGCCGAAAATGTTCTCCAAAATGGAAATAACATAATGAGCCTTCTTAACGTAAATCAAGAATTAGCAAAATTCATCGATCTCGAATAGCATCAGTTTTAATGTTAATTCTTCCATTTGTGATTCTTTCACAATCCTTTGTGAATTTCTTTCGCAATTCACGAAAATCGTAACACTGTGCGATTTTTTCTGTTGATATTTTCATGCCAAATGTGTCTGTTCCTTTTGACTTTATGTCGCTGCCAATGACAATTGATTTTAATGTTTTATTTACATAAAAATATTTTCCGTTTATTATTTGATAAGAGATGAAAACATTTGGAAGTTCTCGCAAAGAAAAAAAGATACGAAACAAAATTCCAAAGGATGACTGTTACAGTTAAAAAATTATGGTAATAATTTTAAACGTTAATATCCAGGCAAGAAAACCTGGCAGAGGCAGATAGTTATTGCACCCTAATAAGACAAACAATATTCCATAATTCTAATGCAGCTTTTTTCAAACTTACATGCTTATTACTGAGATATAAACGATATCAGTTCTTTATATAAAATATACAAATTGAGATTTTTTCTGATTTAAATTTTTATTTACCGAAAAATATATACAAATGGAGTTTCTTTTTCGATTTGAATGCCTGTGAAAATTTAATCTTTGCATTTAAAAATTCGTTTTTTTCGTGAAAACGAAATTGATGTCAATTGGAGATCCTTTTTCGATTTAAAAGCTTATTTGAGATGATATAGACGATTCAAGTTTTTTATAGAAAAAATCCATTTTTTGCCAAAAAATCGAACTGATTGTAAGCGGAGCTTCTTTTTCAATTTAAACTCTTATCCATCATGACAATGTCGATTTACGTTTTCCAAATAAAAAATTCATTTTCAGGCTAAAAGAGAAAAAAGAAGTTTCAAACGGAGCTTTATTTTTGATTTAAATTCTTATTTATCAAAATGTTGACGATTTTAGTTTTTCTAAAAAGAAAACATTTTTTATTGTTCGATATAAACGCTTATTTGTCGAAATATAGACGATTTAAGTTCTTTATATAAAAAGTCGATTTTTTGCGAAAAGTGAAAGTGATTACAAATAGAAAACGCTTATTTACCAAAATGTTGACGATTTCATTGAGGTTTTTTTGAAAAATAAAAGTGATTACATATTAAGCTCCTTTTTCGATTTTAACACTTATTTGCTGATATATAGACTGTTGAAGTTTTTTACATAAAAATCGAATTTTTGGAAAAAATAAAAGTGGTTACAAGTGGAGCTTCTTTTATGAATTTAACTATAATTTACCCAAATATTGACGATTTAAGTGTTTTACATAAAAAATGGAAGTTTTTTTTCTAAAAAATTAAAGTGATTAAAAAGAAACCTCCTTTTCGATTATTTCGCAGACTTACCGAGGTATTGACGTTTGACGAAAAACCTAGTTACAAATAGAGATTCGTGAGAACGACCATAAAGAAGCCGTCGAGAGATTTCGAAAGAGTTTTATTTTCTTTTTTATAGTCGTACTACCATGGAAGTCTTTCGAAGAGAGATATGGTAGATGGACTAGAAGAGCATGACATTTACTGTTGTGTCGATATTTTCTCCTCGGACCTTGAAAATTTATGGTGGGATCTTCACTCAAGGTGAAGATTCTCTAGTCGATAGAATAATGTAGGTAAGGGAAGTCGGCAAATTAGATCCGTAACTTTGGGATAAGGATTGACTCTGAAGATTGAGATAGTTTTCGCAAATTTAACATCGTTTTCGATTTAAGGAAAAGTGTTTTTCATATATAACGCTAAAATATGTTTACAAATGGAGCTTGTTTTTCGATCTGAGCATTTAATTTCCTAGAGATTAGTGATTTTTTTCCTACACTTTTCATATCCTTTTGTCATCCCAAATATTTTAGCAATTCTAACGACATTCAACTTATGAATCCTTGTTTTTATTATTTATAAATTTTCATAAACTTGATTGCTGCTCTTTTTTAATTTGAAGGACCCAATTTGTTATGACAACTTTCATTTTGCCCTCTTTTTTCTATGGATTTCTACACATTTTTACTAAAATTTTGCTGTTTTTTGTCTCACAATAGAAATTTTATATTCAGGGATAAAAAAAAAAATTGTATTCAACAAATTTAAATTGAACATTCATCTCAGTAGACGCTACCAGTTTTTGCTCTTTGCTACCGCTTTAGTTGTTGTTGTTATTAATATGCATTGAATCTTGACAGCAACAACAAGGATTTCAATGGCCTTTCAAAAGTTATAAATATTTAGTAGATTCCAAAGGGACTTTTTGCTACCTTTTCTCCTTCATCTTCCTTCTTCTGCTTTCTTATTTATTTTTTGCGATTATGTTGTGTTTGTTAAACTCCTGTGATTGACAAAAGATGGAATAAGAATCCAAAAGCAGAAAAAAAGGAAACAAACAATTGTTAAGGACATTAAAATGTAGCAAGCAAAAAATGGGAAAATAACAGAATCTTATTCCCCGTAGGAGATCTTGTCAGAGAATATAAAAGTTATGATTTTTTTAACGCTTTATTAAGGAAATGTTTATATATGAATGTTAATGGTTTGATTAAATATTAAAATGATATCAAAAGTTTTCTTTCCTAAAACGTAATAAAAGTTTCAGGAATTTTATTTAACTTTTTTATCGCTTGTAGAACCTCTAGTGGTCAATAAATTCATATTAAGTTTATCATTCTGTTTGGGACAAACAGTATGATGAACTTTGTCATTTCATGTATAACGCTAAAAGAGAATTATCTAAAATACCATAATGTATATATATTCCTGCATCACATCAAAATCTGAGTCGCCTGTCTGTTTTTCCGTCCGTCTATCTATTGCTGGCATGTACACATCTTCAATAATTAACTGAACTCAATGAAATTTGGTCTGAGCATTAACTGTAGTCCTGAAAGGTTTTTTATTTAAAATCAGCAAAATCGGTTCGGTATGTTAAGAGATACAGACACATATCTGAGACAACCTCTAAATTAAAGCGAAGAAATTTCATAAAGTTTTTAATTATAAACCGAAGTACATATCAAAAATATGTATCCTATTTCTATTCTAAAAATAATCAAAATCGGTTCAGTAGGAAAAATGCTATTGCCAATAATACAAGTAATAAGAAAGAAACACATACATGTATTGTGTGCATTTGTGAGTGTTTATGCGAGTTTGTATGTGCATGTACGAAATATATTATTTATTTCTTAGGCATTTATGTTGGAAGGTATTGAAGATTCGACATAGCCGAATTCTTACTTGCTTAAACTCAAAATGTTCGGTCAAAATTAATCCTGCGAATTAAATGTATCCACACCTTGTTTCAGTATTAAGAATCGATCTTATCGACAAATCGAGTTAAGGCTTTTGTATAACACAATCTGCCAAACTTCAAATTTATTTACTGGTTAAAAATAGTTCCGTTCTCAATGTACGTCAAAGTTGACAACAGATTTTGAAATCGTTAAAATTACATCGAATCTTTTGGTGCACTGTGGGGGACGAGAAATTACTTGATTTCAAACAAATGTTTACGCGTTTCAAATGTTAGACTAAGTCATCAAGCTGTCACGAATAAGAAGGTTCAGGATGTGGCTCACTTGGATTCTGTAAGTACCTTTGTGTAACCTGAAAGAGAATAAATTGATAGAAAAGAGAAAATGTAGTGAAGAGAAAGTAAAACCGTCATGGAACCATCCGCTAATATGAATTAAACCTTAAATATTCCTCAAGTCAGTAGATGCTAATTCTATCAGAGGTTGTAGTTTGTTCTTTGCTCCAGCTAATGTACGCTAAAACAAGTGTAGTGATAAACTACACAAACGATCATTGTATTCATTAGTATGCTCTGGATATCTTTTCACCAGTTCTTTAGCCTCTTTGTTGCCCTAATTAGTAAAATTAGTATTTAAAAATATGCAGGATTTCCGCATAGGATTCGATGTGGTGTTATTTTCCTTAGGTGGCCTGTGTGTGAAAAGTCTAGTCTTCATCTTCTTTGCAAGAAGATTTCATGCCCATTCAACGAACTCTTTATCGTCCTTCGTAAGGTGTTTGAATTGTTTGGATTAAAGACCGTTCTCAAGGCATCACTCTTTGCAAAAAAAGTATTCTTGGTTTGAGTGCTTTAATTGCCGTTAGGATTGATAAGAGCAAGAAGCTTGAGCTTCTTTTATCTGAGGGTTCGTCTGAAGTAGTGGTAGTGTCCGAATTGGAGAAGGTTTGGAGGTACTTGATATGAGAGTTTTAAGTTCCTGCTGGACAATATCACATAGTGACATAGTGGATACTTTTCAGTCAACCAGTATGGGGTTTCCAATGTATATAAAAGATAAATCTTTTATATACATTAAACTTTGGAAATTGGAGTTGAGTTCCAGTAATACAACATGGAAAATGTAGCAAAAAACCACATTTAAATATAAATCTGTGATGATTTGGCTATATGATTGACATTCGGTCTATTGTTGTATCGCTTCACAGTATATGACATGAAAACTGGGATGGAATTAGATCTGTTAACTCCGAACGATTATTGTGATTTTAATGGAATTTCATATGGTGATAGTAGAAGTGGAAGCGAATTTAAGTTTTAAGTTTGTGGATCATCCCGGGTCATAAAAATATTTAAAACCATCCAGATTCCTTATATCTAAACCGATTTTAAAAATTGGATTCTGCTACTAAATACCTTATCATATGGGTAGGCTATCTGTTACAGATAAAGAGAATTTAAGTTCCATAAATTAAAAAGGTTACTTTTTGTTCGGTTTTGGCGAAGATTTTATGCTATAGCGGGTTCAAAATTCAGCCGATTTATTTTAAATATTTTTTAATTTATTAAGAAAAAATTACAAAGATTTGCAAAGGATAATTTTTTTGAAAATATTTTTGAGGAACTAAAAACTATAAGCATTTATATTTGAATTTTCAAAAAATTTCGATTTTTACAGATTTTTTTGCCAAAAAATTTGTTAGACTTTTTTCTCGAATACAGTATATATTTTTTAACAACACTATAATTTCTCAAATCGCAATGCTGTAATTTGAAAAGAACTTATGTTTTCTTCAAAGCTTCTTATGTTCTAAAGTTTTTAGTAATAAACATTTTTGCTTCTCGACATCGGTTGGAAAGATATAGAAATTAATAACCAGAGAACAAGATAGAGCTCTTCTCAAACCATTAACAACTATATAATGGTTTGATATCTGACTTTAATTCAGTCTGATAGGAGACAATAGATTAGACAATTGCTAAATGTTTCACCTGGCTGATACATTGAGCATAACCTGTTCTTTGAAAGGGTACCAAAAATTCAGCATTACCGATTAAACAATACTTTCCATTGTTCCATAGATTTATTCTAGTGACCCTAATTTTATTAATTAATTAATCCCCGAAAATCCTTAAACTCAAAATTAATTTTCCATCTCTTTAATAAAAAATAAAGTTTAGAAATAAAATTAAATCAACCTTTTTATAACAAAAAAAATTGCAAAACTTCTAAAATTTTTTTAACAGTTAAACCTCTAAATTGTTTTTAAATGATCTAATAAAATGTTATTTTAAAATTTATAACAAACTTTTCGCTTAATTTCCAACCCAAAAAAGGAAGAAAATAATACAAACTGTGAGAGTAAAAATGTTCAGCTGGAAAAACAAAATTGTTTTTAAATACTTTTCATAAATATTTTAGTGAAATTTTCGTAATTGTCTCATTTTGTTCAACTCATTTACTTTGATTATCTAATCACCTGTTAAAACTCTATTCACCAAAAAAAAAGAGAAGTGAAAACAAACTAACTCAACTTATTTTAGAGGGGCTCTTTAATATCCCATGTTTTCCATTCATATCCATTCCGACATATCTGTCTATCTATTCTTCTTGTTTAAATTCCATTAAAAGTTTCTGTTAAGCATGCACAAACATGTTTTTTTGTGGGGTATATGAGTTGGTAATTTGTTAACAAAAAACCATTTAACATCATTAAAGTTTCTCCCGATGCAGAGAAATTTTTGCCACCTAATTTTTTACTATCTATTTGATTCCCGATTATTATCCTTAAATATCAGCTGTATACATATACATAATATCACACACATATATGCTCATATACACAGGTGTTTTCTATACAAAAAAAAAAAAAAACTATCATATGTAGGAATTTAATCACCTGTTAGTTGTGTTTTAATATGTGTATATGTATTTGTGTGTGTTTAGTTTGTGAGTAGCAAAGTTCAACTCCTTCAGTTTTTGTATATATATTTTTTGATAGAAAGGAAAACTATAATGTTGTTGGTTTTTTGAACGAGGTAAATATAAAATAAAATACGCCAATGTTATTTTTACTCAAAAAAATACATACAACCAACCACTAATTATCACGTTTTATAGAGAACGATACTGGTAGTATCGTTCTCTCGATTGGCATCTTAAGTTCGAAATTGCGTTTGCTCAAATGTTAAATAAATTGGTAGAAACCTTATACTGATATTGGAAATTAATCGAAATCAACGAAAGTGCTGGTAAATATCGAGTAAGATGAGATAAAATGTATCCAAGAAGGAAGAAATAATTTTTAAACACGCTTGAAAGTTAATATGACAGTCCGGCTCCATACTATACCACTAGCAGTATAGTTAGTACCGCCACCACTATGTAGTGGTGGGGAACTTTTCTAATTATTCACTTCCTATATTTACTAAAAAGTGGTGTGGCGGTATTAACTAACCGTTCTCTGATGTTGCTTTATGGCGATGTTTGCCGTGTTAACCCAATATTAACTTGGGGCCAAGAGCCTTCCTTGTTGTTTATATTTTAGAGGGGAGATAAAGAAAATCACATTCTAGTATGCGAAAAACATTGTTTATGAGTTTTTATATGAACGGAATTGAACCTTGTGAATATTCTGTTATACATACATAGTTGTCTTAATCCAAATGGAGACTAAATACGTAAGATTTTATAATTACATAGATCTTATAGAAAAATTTCTCTCAGAATATTAAAAACTACCTGCTGTTTGGAAAATAAATAAAAATAGTATCCAACTTTATAGAGTTGGTTATATTTCTTCTAATTGTTCACTTTTCCCATCTGTTAAGCTGCGCTTAAAATGATGTTATTTGGTCGATTATTCTTATATGCAAATTGGGTAAAAAGATATACAAAGAAGTAAGTAGACCCAGATTTTTTCAACTGTTAATGTCGTTGTCACAAGGATATGATAGATAAACTCTCAGCTTCTTCTGAAAAAGTCAACCTTAGGAATCTTAATCTTAAACCGTGAACTATTGAAGATTTTGCTACACAATATCTTAATTTATATGACCATTCAGTATGATCAAAAATGTGTTGAGCATGAATCGATCTTGTGTGCTCCTTGGAATGTCCCTAAATTAATGTTGTTCATTCTTATGCATAGTTACTTAATATCCTCCAATCCAATCTTAAAGATAAGAAATGCTTGGCAAAGTTTAACTTAAGAAATTTTGGGATCTCTGGGTTGTAAATGTTGGAGAGTGGCATAGGTAATGTTCCGATGCCTTCCCTACAAATACTACATTCGATGTTGTAAGGTAAGACTTTTTGGATTCAGATATTGCTCTAGAGTGAAATTTCAAGCACTTATTGATGAAAAGGTGCCCATCAACCTTATATCCAAGTTTTTTCTATTCTGAGTCAACCTATTAGTATTCTTGTAGTTCTATCAACCGTATTTCTGTTCCACATAGCTTTGTCTCTCACTTCTGTAGCCTGGTTTAATAGCCTGTAACAGGTTTTCTATCCTGTTTGCAGCCATGTGTGAATCAATAAGTCCTCGAAGACATATGTAATAGGTTTTCGTTCGACCAGAATTATCCGTCCGGTATCACATGATGCAATTGGTTTCAAACTATTTGCCAGGTATTCTGTCATTCATTTCTGTATCAGTCTGACATCCATACACCGTTAGGACAGCTTCGTTTCGAACATAAATTCCAACAGGCTGGACGCAGGGTATTGTTTCCTATGCTCTGGTAGTTATCGTCCTCACAGCTCAACTTTTTTCAAAGTAGTCGATTTTTTGAACCTTTTATAAGATCTTGATTTGCATTTCAAAATAACACTGATCTCCACTATACTACTGATATAAATATAGGTATAACTACGCTATATGTCATCCTTGGATATTTAAATCCAATAGTTCTTCAACATATAGTTCTTTAATTCTTGAATCCATTTAAGTTTCAAAATAAAACACCAAGATTTTAAACGTGACTGGGTACTATAATTTCCCAGTTATTAACCACTGTTTTATATGAGAATTATCGTTTTCCAAATTTAAAATAGCCCAACTACTCTCACGTCAAAAACAATCTTCTTAATATAATGGATGATCGAACTACGATAATTTTTTTTTTTAATTTTGAAGTTTAATAGAAATTTGATTAAATTCGGAAATTTGAAAATATGAATAAATATGTTCGCTCTGTTTGTCTTGCAATTATTGATTTTGTACACGGTACCCTAATAGATAACTAACTTCGTGTATAACAATTGAGAATCCCAAATGTCGTTTATATTCTTTGGGCGCATTGGCTTGATAAACTCAACTTCGAGATTAATGATTAATGATATCTCAAATGCTTCCTAAAGTCATTGTCCGATTTGGCTAGAAGCATTTCAGATGTAATTAAAGTCGTTCAGTGAACCAAAAGTCGTAGGTAATATTAACGAAAAATTTTCGTAGAACTTTAGCGCAAAAAGGTGTTAAATAAGCAGATCTTAATATTAAGAATTTTCTTCAATAGCAAAAGATGTTAAATTAAATAAAATTTCATTAAAAAAGAACGAAAAAATATGCTATAAATAGATATTTATTAAAAATGGACATAACTCATTGCAAGTAAAACAAAAAATATAAAAAATAATTTAATTCTTCATACCAAAATGAAATGAATTTGAATAAATTCTTTGCTAATTTAGCTATTTTTTTATCAAATAACTTTTGTATTCTCTATGTTATATTAAATGAAATATGACAAAGAAAATATAATACAGGTATACATACAGAAGAAAAATATTTTATAGAACATTCTAATTAATGTGATTGAAGTTAGAAGAATATTTTGCATAAATTCATGAAAATGCCGGAAACGGAAGATCAGCTGATCAACAAACAAGTAAGTTTTCATCAGAAATACAAGCCGGTTAGTTTGCACCATCCTATTGAGATTGACATTGCACTGTTTTTAGTTGTCTATTACGTTTTATACATTAGATCTCGAAAGAAATTTCACAAATATTATTGGGACAAAATTCTCGACAAAATTCGATAATCAATATTTGCTTTCTATGGGAGTTACTTCTTCTCTGATCTAATCCGCATTACATTTTGTCCAGTATAGCAGTTCCTTGGCGAAGTCATTGGGACCAAATTTGAAAATTCTCGCTTTTACGGTTCTTAAAATATTCTATAATCAATATTTGCTTAGTATGGGGAGTATTCCTTCTTTTGGTCCTAAATATTTTGTGTACAACAAAAAAGGGAAAGAGTTACGTTAATTTTTTCCTCAATTCGATTAAAATTTCGTAAAGTTAACATAAATATGTTATTTAAATTGAATAATATTCATTAATATTAAGAATTTATTTTTGTCAGTTTAAACAATGTATTATTCAAATTGAATAATATTTATTCAAAATAGCAGTATTTTTATTAACGAATTCTAATAGTCATATTGACAATTTTTTGTCAATTTGAAGAATTTTCGAAAAATTAATGAAAATTTTCTTTATGATGAATAAAGGTTTTGATGGCTGCTATTAAACCTACTTCTATTCAATTCTACAACCTTTTTCGTTATATTTACTACCATTTTTGGTTCAGTGTATTACTTCAATCCTTATTATATACTAACATACTATCAGGTATTTAAAATTCGTTGCAAGACAACATCTTTAAAATCGTTTATTTTTCATATTTTCTTTTCTACCAACAAAAAAAATCTATTTTAAACCCCTCGATATCAAGCATGTGTCAAATTATAGTGTATTCTACAACACTGAACTAAAAACGAAAAATAGAAAAAAACTAACTAAAAACAAACATCACCAGGAAAAAAGTATAATTATGCTCTGCATTTTAGCGAAAAACTAAGAAAAATTACTATTTTTATATATACGAGGAACTTGCAAAAACTTTCATATATAAATGAGGGTATTTAGCAGAATTTAGAAAAAATACAACTTTATAAAAAGTTCCTTTTATATGATTTTATTTTTTTAATTTTTTGGAGAACATTTTTGTTACTGATCGAAAACAAACTTTGTGGTTGTAAGTGAAAAATTAGTTTTCTAAATGCACAAATATGTGAAATAAAATTTTTTATTGGTTTCTAAGGTGTGTGGGTGTATGTGTGAGAGATAGTGTTAAATATTTGGGTCATAAAATAAAACTATTAAAAAAATTAAAACACGTGATGAGGTTGTCGAATGTGATAAAGATAATTAACACAAACAGTTTTATGTTGGCAAATATATGTAATGATAATTAAGGTATGATGTAGGAGAAGAATGTTAAACAGGATAAAAATAGAAATTGGCATAATAAAATTTTGTAACATTTTTAATAAAAAAGAGTTATTGTCTGTTTTAATTATTATTTGTAATAAAATAAACATTTTTATTGCTTTTTTAAGCATCCTTAAAGTAGGAAATTTATTTTAGAATTTATAATTAAATGAAATATTAGGTGGACAACTTAGTTGTGACTGTTTGTAAATTATTATTTGGTATTTAAAATATGTTTAAACGATTATAAAAGATTTTTAGCCTCCTTAAAGTAGGCAATTAATTTTAGAATTTGTGAATTTAAATATTAGGTGTACATCTTAGTTCTGGCAGTTTTTAAATTATTATTTTAAATTAGTTTCATTAAAAATTTCAGGTGGACAAGTTTTTATGGCTGCCTGTTAATTATTATTATACTCTCCATCACCACAAGCGGTGTGTAATGCCAAGAAGAAAATATCTAAGACCCTAAAGACCTAACAAATCATAATCTGCATCAATTTACCATGTTCGTCTGTTGTTAGTACGCCAACATCCTAAAAAATTGACAAAGTTTTGTTATGGTCTTAAAAGATTTCCTATTTACAGGGAAAATAGGCGCGGTATAAAACAGGTTATAGACCGATATCTGAGACAACCTCTCAACTAGGAAACATTTAACCAACGATTGTAACTAACGGGCTTATAGCCTGTACTCATAGGATGACGATAAAGTTAGGGAGTAAATCTATCGGAAGAGGCGGAGTTGATAAGAGCTGGGGACTGAAATCAAAAGTCTTGAACTGGATTTATAGCTTGGCTGTAAGACCGGTTCTTTCCAATGGGAGTTCTGTTTGATGGGAGGTAGTGGGGACTCGTAGTAGAAGCGAACTTCTGTTAGAGCACAGAGATGTGCGTTCTTGAGCTTAACGGGTGCCATAGCATCTCAAACGGCCATTGATGTAGTTTTTAACTTTTCACTATTGAGGCGTTCGTATTTGAAATGATAGCAAGGCGTGTTTTTAGGTTAGAAGTGAGGTTTAATATTGCGATTTTAGGAAGAAAATGCTAAGAAGGCATAGAACTAGACTTGCTGGGTATCGGCACAGAGTACATGCAGTAATTATGAACGGATCAAGATGCTTTGTGATTCTTCTTCGGCGCTTTAATGGATAAAATTTTGAGGAGGGCTTAACGCAGGTGGATGGGCAGTAGTGACTGCATGGCGTTAAAGGCATTTTAGACGGGGATTGATCCTGCATAAACTAACCTACTTCTGTACACCGATAGAGAATGTCTATGGTGAGGAATTGGATTCCTGACTAGACCTTTGTCCTACATTGACGATGAAATGGGATCTGTACTCGCCAGGTATTTGTAGGATGTGTAATAATGGAATTGAGCTGCTCCATTATTACATATATCTCGCTAAGGCTCAAAAATATAGTTTTTCTTCTAATACTTACACCTAAATCCATTTCAAGTGGATTTATTTTTAAGATAATGACAAAAAAAATTATATTAAAATAAATCATAGAAAATTCCTAAAAGTATACTTTATTTTATTTACAACTTCTAATGAAAAACATTAAAATAAACAATATAAATTTGATTACTTTACATTTACAAAATTATTTTTCATTTCGTACTAAACAATTTTCGTCTGATGCATTTAACACTTATATTTGGTGAAGACAGAAAATTTACTATAACAATTTGTAGCATATAATTTTTATTGCCTACTTTAAGGCTTTTCATAAAATTGTCTACTTTTAGGCTAAACTACAATATTATTGTTTATTTACTCTATAGAAAAACAAACCAACAACAACAACAACAAAACACCAACTTCTGCATATAATTCTAACCAGAAAAAATATAAATTGTAAAATAAATAGAATCTTTTTCATAAGAACAAGTTTTTTATACCCTCCCTGCAACCAACACAACTACAATTGTTTACTTGTAAAAGGAACGGAAATGAAACTATGTCTATGTATAGGCGCATAACATAATAACATTTTCACAACTGTTGCCAAGTTTTCTAAATAAATACAGAAAATCTATACAAACGGTTGTTGCTCCTTAGAGTGCTGAGCATTATATTTATGTTTATTACTTAAGCTTTAAGTGGAAGGTGTGAAATTTTCATTTCTTTCATTTTATCTTTTTTCTACTGTGTACTGGCACAAGTTGTGTGGGAAGGTATGTTTAGTTGGTCATACTTTGTGTAACATTAAGAAAATTAGTTTGAGATTTTTTAATGCGTACATCATATATCAACAAAACGAGGACTCGGGGTATTGATGATATAACGATTGCTCTAACAAAAAATCTAAAAACTAAATATAAGTCTTCGACTACCGAACACAGCGATAGGTTTAAAAATACAAATTCTGAACGAGCCTTTAAATCTATTCTCTATCCGTAAATAGAGTCTAAATCATTGCCAGGACCATGCTACTCAAAAGAATTAATCAACAGTCAGACTAAGGCCGTAGTTTCTGGGTAATCTTATGATATCAAATTTAAATCTCATTTCGGATATCGTAAAAAATCTACAATTTTAACTTCAGTTCCAAAAAGTTTGTAAGTACTGGCTCAAAACAAGACCCATATAAGATTCACCAACACAAAAGTAAAAACTTAGAATACTTCCGTAGAAACCATAGTTTTAGAGCACAATTCTCCCATTGTATCACACGTAAATTTCTTTAATAAAAAAACTATAACACTTGTTTCCACGACAATTGGATCTCCGTTCTGGAATGACCCAATTCACACTCGGCCAAAGAATGTCAATCCAGGAAAAGCTGTATCAATGGGAAGTTATTTTTTCACAAGAAAGAACAACCAGCCAAATTGTTACAACAACTATAACTTCAGCTCCATACAGTTCGAGACTGGTGACCCTCAGAAATTACGAATGGAAAACAAACTTAATGAGGGACACATAAAAATAAAATAACATGACAGTGTTAATAATGGTGATCCAAATAGCCAACGTATCCGAAACAATCATCACAGTTAGAGTAAGAAAATAATCATAAAAGTTATATCTGTAGTTCTTTTCTTATTTCAAATCCATTCGTAGGCAGTCGAAAATTTTAGTTTTTATGTGTTTTAAATGGTGCCTTGCTCAGTTCTTGTATGGTGATGGATATGCTAAGGAGTAGGAATCCCCCCTACTTCTACTGAAGCTGGTAAAAATATTTGGTTTTTAAAAAAATATACTCAAGAATTAACGGAGATCCTCATCGTATCCAATCTAGGGCAAACATTAACCTACTTAAGGTCTCCGTAACAGTTCTAGTTGCTTTGGCTATGGAAGTGATGAGAATTTTAGTTGATGAGTAGAAAAAAAGTAGAAACAAAATAATATGAATGTGGTAAAGCTAACTGTAGAAAATATATAGTTAGATCAATGGCCTAAAATATTGGAATCGGAGAGTAATTCGCAAACGATTTGACAAGTTTACAAGTTTGAGCTTCATCTCTGTCTGAATATTACAAAATGTTCAAGAAGCACTTAATATAAATACCCAATTAACTATTACTATATTGGATGCTGGATTGAAGAATTAAGAGTCACCATCCAGTATAACTGAAACGAGGGGAGTATGGTCTCTCGAGGAAAAGCACATCTCAATCAGTCTACATTAAATCCAAATCATCTTAAGGGAAACTTGTGGAAACGGAAAATCCTTCCGCAAAGATACAGCTAATTAAGAACAGCACGGGAAAGTGAGGCAAAAGTAAAAGAAATTAAATCTATTAAAGCCAATTGCAGAAAATATGCAGACTTGCCGCTGGAGCAATTGCTTTAAATATTGGGACCGAATATGATTGCGCCTTTATATTCTTGAATCAACATTAAATATATCCCACTAGATACCAAACCGTATTGCAAGTTTAACGAGCTTAAGCGGGTTTGGATGGTTCTGTATTTTCTTAATATATTATTCCCTAAATATACGGAGTTCCTTTACACTATACAATCTCTATGAATAATCTCATTTCTATATATTACGGTGCCCACTTTTTGGTTATGAGAACTTTTGATTGTTACTTCTGTATAATATCAGTACTCGTTTTAGTCAGTAGTTGAATGTCAAAAGTCCAGAATGGTCAGGGCTTAGTTGATGATGACTGTTTGTTATAAAGTGAAAACTAGATAATTTAGAGTCTATTGGCTTCAATTTGATGAACCCATGCATGTTATGTGATCCGATTAAAGAAATAATTAAAAAAATATATCTTATGTTCTTTCGATTTCTTTATTTCTTCAGTAATACGTTTCACTTCTTCAAAAGTTCCATGTTTCTCGCTAAATCAAAATTGGTGCACTGGAATAACTTTTTATCGCTTAAAAAAAGAATTATTTTCTTCTGTAGGACTTCCTGAAATGCCTCTGACAGACATGGAATTCTCTAGGCAGGGGCTATCGTCAGATGTAGTTGGAACTGTAAAGTTGCAAACTAGCGAATTACAGGACATAAACTTCGATAATTCTATGCTTTTTATTACATTGAAATCAAACCAAAAGTATTTATATAAAAAATCCAAATTTTGTTATGTTACAGGTGAAGGCCATCTAAGATTCGTCATTGCCGCTTAAAATACAATCCCTTCTTTTTTGCTAACATCTATGAAAATTCTTCTTTCGAGGGTGTAGTTTTTCAGAAGAAATAAGACACCAACCGGCCGACCATCGAACCAACCAACCAATTGCCTTTTCTAGTTTATGGTGATAAACACTAAACAATTTATGTTGTTTAGTTCCAGGAATGTTTGTATATCTAACAAACTTTTGAGTTGAGTAAATTTTTTTGTTGCTCTGCTGTTAATAAAGTTGTGTCTATTTTTTGTTGTTGTATTTCAACACAATAAACTTAAAATTTTTATTGTCTTTTGAAAAGTATCTACTTGCATACCTTTTTTTGTATCTTTTTCACTTTCTTTGCTTTCCAACAAACAATTCGTTAGTTACAGTTAGAAAAAAAGGGGGAAAAAAGGAAAGAATTACTTTCATTATTTTTATTTCTTAACGAGTATTTTTATAGTTTACTTAACAACTTCCTGCCTCCTGTTAACGCTAAAGGATCTATTATTTATAGTACAACATCTATTCGTTTGTTTTATTCTATTTTATTTAGTATTTTATCTTAAATTGTAGAATTTTAATTAAATTCATTTCAAATGCGTTTTATAATTATTTATTACTTGTTTCTCTGTATTTCGCTAAATAGGTAAATGGCCAAAGTAGTGTTTCGTTTAATGGATTTTATATGTAATGAAAAGTGCTAAATGACATATAATTCAAATTAAAGATTCTAATGCGAATTAACGTTAAATTTTGATTTAAATCCTAAAAGTGTGCTATGAATTATGCAATGTGTGTGTCTGTTTTAAATATGCTTTAGTTTTTTGTTGGCGAAATAAGAAATTGGTTTAAGCTCATTAGAATTATAGATAAAAATTAGAAAATTTAAAGTACTAAAATACGGACTATTAAAAATCAATAAATAATAAAAATTATTTCAACATTTTATTCAATATTATTTAATTCGTATCGTTGTGTTTATTTCCATTTAGTCATTTTCTTTATTAATTTTTTGGTTATTTTATATTCAACAAAGGTTTAGTTCTCCACTGAAGTATGTACATAAGGATTCCAGTAGGTAGTAAATAAAACACCGCTTTATGGAAGACGCACTTATCTTTGTTTTAAAGATGGTGGTCAAATATACTTTTGTACTCCAATGTTCGATAGAAAAATTTTACCTTATACAAAAAGTATGAGAAAATGAGAATACCGTTCAAGGAAATAGTAAAACATTTAAGTCTGGAATTGTTAGCGGACTAGAAGTAGATGTGGATGTGCTGGCAAGTGAACCATTTTTTCCTTGAATATCTAATATTCTGTCTTTTATCGAGTATATGCAGGATAATCTTTCATATTAGTCCACTTTCAGAATCTCAAGGTACAAGTCTTTTCTTTATGATCGATGTAGATTGAATTGTATACAAGTAAAAAAGAAAAACCGATTAGTCACTTTCTGTAATATTGCCCACTTGTAGCCTTAACGACTTAAATATCTGAGCGTCAAATTTTTCATAAATTGGATGACCTTCATGAGGTACTTGTGAGTTACTGTGTGGGGATCATTTAATTTCAAATTTCTTTTTGAAATAGGAAAGAATACACACACCAGAGAGAGTGAAATATGTGGTAATTACAAAATATAAGAATTCGAATGCCGAAGGATTTTTTATTTTTACTGATTTCACGGATGGATTAACTCGTCAATTTCTACGATTGCAATTGCATATATGAAATCCTTTGTCAAGATTGGATTGCTAGATTGCATTGCGCTCCAATTACTTTTGAAGATGTTTTCAATTTTTTTCCATTTCTTTAGTTTAAACCTCTAACTTAAAATTCCGAAATCTTGCCACCATTAAGTTTCGAAATAAGTGAAAAATTTAAAATCAGAGAGCTCTGCCATTTTCATACTTCTCTAAGGATTGTGGACATGGAAAAAAATAGGAACGTATTTGATGAAAGTAATAAAACCTAATAATTTATCAAATATCTTCTGTTTCTTCTATTTCCTTTTATAGGAATTTCGGAGTCCCCTTTATTCCAGTGGGTTTAATTGATTAATTTATCTTTAAATCAGGGAATAAATTTGACAGCATCTCTGATCTTTAATAATGTAAACATGGAATAATTTGAAAAGCTCTATCTCTTCTTGGTTCAGAAGGGATATTATTGGATTCTTGACTGGTCTTTGGACCAAGAGGATCATTGAATAATCATAATGTATGCATTAAGGGAACTCCTCAAGGAAATGTTCTTTCTCTTTGGAATAAAGCGATAGCGCAAAATTCATTGACCTACGATCATTAAGAAAAATGTGGGCCAGTTTTTCATGTAATACAACAACCATATTAGTGTTACACAAAGAATGACAACCCTCTACTTTACCCATAAAGTATGCAATTGATTTTGAAAAGTAAAAAGTAATAGAATCATTCAACCTCTAAACAGTGTTAAAAATTATAGTGACACATCACAACATCATAAATTTGTACGATTTTTTTTTGCACACATTTTCTTGTTCAGATATTTTTCTTTTTGACAATGATTTAATATCTCAACGAAACAATAATGGTCCCTGTTTTACTTCAAATACTAACAGCCCGAGAAAAAAACACTTTGCGATTAGTTGTTAACATTCTATGACAGCTGTCACATCAAATCTAATAAAAATGAAAAGGGGAAAAAAACAAAACAAAAAAAGTAAGCAACCAAAAATAGCAAAAAAAAGCAAAATATATGAACTATAAGTATAAACATGGTGCAAATGTGCAACATGTGTTTTTTGAATTCTACATAAACTTATACTATAAACAACATATGTATGTATGTGTGTATATTTTTGTATGCAAGCAACGCTTATAGATAAAACCAAGTAAAAAGTTATAGTTAATCAAGTCCGAGTATTTAATACCCTACACCACATTGTTGGTTATAATTGATAGCTATCAAAAAATTAATGAACCACCCTCGTATAAATGTATTTTTTAATTTATGATTAAAAGTGCAGTATATTTTAATGGTGCTAACATTCATGTGGGATTAGTGTTTTCTAAGCCGATTTTTACTGAGGACGTTTCATGGGGGCTAGGGAAAATAATGTACCGACGCTCTTAAAATTTCTCATATGGATATTTGCTTATATTTGTATTGATTCCACCAATTATTTTCTGATGATATTTGAAAGATGTTTGAAAGATGGGTGGACCTATGAAAAATAATGGACCAATCCTCATACAACTTGGCACATCGTTTTGGAGCATCATAAAACTAATTTTATCGTCTTGGGACCAAAATAATGACATATTTCTGCATTTAGTTCACAAAGTTTACATGAACAGCCAGCCGGCCAGATGGACGAACAGAAGGACATCGTTAAATCGACTCAGAAATGGATCCTGAATCGAACAGTATACTTAGAAATGGTAGCAAGTTTTTTTCTGCTATTACATTTATAGCAAAAACGCATAATATTCCAAACTGTAGGGTGTAAAAACAACTGACAATAAATGCAATAGAAACTACAATAGCAAAAACAACATATAAAAAATTGACAACATGCAACAATCAGTCTTTAAATTCAAATAACAATACATCATCTAAATTCTTGTTATTTTTCGTCTATTTTTTTTACAAGCTTTTATTTCGGTTGCAATACAAAATTTTACAATGTACAATGGGGCAGAAAAATATCCTGCACATTTAAAATGTACTTAAAAACTCTTGAGCAGTGAGAGTTTGTCGCGATATACTTTTCTGTTAAGACTAGATAAGAATCTGTATACATCCAATTCAACTATTTTTAATTCTGTCCCACTGTATTTTGGGAAAAATCATTGGTAAGGAAAAATATCAACAAAAATATTGTGTGAACTACATGCAAAAACATGAACGATTTTGTTTAACAAAAGGGACTTTGTGTTGGATGCAAATGATGTGTTCGTAACGGAAACAATAACAACAATGACAGAAAAATATACACTTGAATCTTATCAGAGCTTGGAAGTAAAGGGACCGTTAAGATGGATTAGATTATGTGATGAAGAAGTGACCTAGTTTTTATGAGGATTGATTATAGTCTCTGTATATTTTATAAAAAATGTGATTTCTGTGATTATAATGTATGTTATTCTTGAACCACTGGTTGGTACTGAGTCTTCTTTACCCTTCACTACTAATGCACGTGAAGTAAATGCAATATATTTCGTACAAACCAGGGTATATTTTCCTTCTCATTCCATGTGTAATGCTAAGAAGAAAACATCTATCTACTAATCATTTATACATCAAAATCTGAGTCGATTTAGCTATGTCCGTCTGTCTGTTGTTGGTACCCTCACATCCGCAATAATTGACAGAGCTCAGTGAAATTGGGCCTGAGTACTTAATATGATTCTGAGAAGTTTTCTATTTAAAATCAGCAAAATGGGTTTCGGTATGTTAAGAGATATAGACTGATGTCTTAGACTAGAGATTACCTCTACATTAGAGCAAAGAACTTTCACAAAATTATCAATTATAAACAAATTAGAATAAATTTAATTAAAAAAGCAACATAATATCGAAAAATATGTACCTCATTACTGTTCCAAAAATCATCAAAATCGGTTCAGTAGAAAAAAAGTTATAGCCAAAAAATGTATCTTTTTTCATGATTAATTAAGATTTCTTTGTCATGTATAAGAAATATATTTATATATTGTATGCATTTGTGACTGTATATGTGAACTAGTATATACGTAAAATCTACATGTACGATATATTAATTTAAAGCGATTTTTGATTTATCATTTAAACATTCCATTTTACGGAAAAGAGTATAACTCTAGTGATAAAATGCATGAGTAGGTGGTGTCAAATCAGAACAAAAGATCTCTAAAAGATTTCGGATATAATAGAGATAACATTGTATGTGTCTCCTTTCCCTGAATTATTTAAACATAATTTGAAATTACGATTCAAAATGTTGCCAACAGATAAACAGAGTAATGATCAATACAAGACTAATTTTGAACCACTGTTATGAGGACATATCGAGATTTCTGTAATTATAGGAAATTCTTAAGACATATATAGATATATAATAGACGGTTGCAGTAACTTAAATAAGCTATTTGAATATCCCATGTTTTCAGTACAAATTAAGTTTATGTTGCATGTAAAATAGGTTTTTCAAATTGAGTAGATTTGGATCCAAATTGATAGATCGCTCGTAGCTGAATCACATACGCATTCCTCTAAAAGCCTGGATTTCTCAAGGATCCCAGCAACTATGTCTCTAAAGCTCTTGAGAAATTGAGTAGGAATGAAGTCCAGACCCCTTCCAATCTGGGCAATATTATTCTAGTAATCAATCACAACAGTTCATTATTTAAGCGTTACGTTATAGCATAGAGCTCGTCCTCTGGGAAGAGACGAGTAGTAAATCACACAGATGATCAATATTCTTGGAAAAATGTAACTCAATTAAACCAACAGGGCACCCCAGTTAGTCGCATGTAAGAGCACCTCAATCAGTGCAATGTTCGAATGCTGTGTCATTCTACCTAATAATGTGTGGTATTCCCTAATCGATGTGAACCTGAGTTAACCCATGATCAACAGTCCCACCCTACGAAGAACTGAGTCATATTATTTGCAGTTTAAGGTTGGCTCAAGAAATTTCTTCCAGAACACTGCACTCTAGAATAGAACTGATCTTATTACAGATTCCTAGATTAAGTTCACATTTCTTGGATTAAGTTACCATTTGTCAAAGATGCTTGTTCAAACTCAATTTCACGATATTTTGTTCTTTCCTCAGTTCATCCGAGTAAAAGGTTATGGTCATGATATATAAAGTCATGACAGTAAATTACTTCTTGATTCTTTTTTTGCGAATTGAATGAGTTTGCGAGAACGAGGTTGTTACAACAGTTCGAATGAGACTGAACTACTTTTGTAACGTTTGGAAATAAAATCTTTCTATTATCGGCTTGTGTAATTATTGAAGAAAGAATGGGGATAA
This sequence comes from Cochliomyia hominivorax, assembly GCA_004302925.2. NCBI lineage: Eukaryota > Metazoa > Arthropoda > Insecta > Diptera > Calliphoridae > Cochliomyia > Cochliomyia hominivorax. The sequence goes on along the minus strand of PYHX02000413.1, from coordinate 77,625,925 downwards.
AAAATATGCAATTCTTTCTTTGGTAAAGTCTTCCAATATCAGGTTTGATAAGTCCAATGAGAACCAACGATGGTATTTTTGTGTTACTATCCTGAACTTAAAAAAATTAGAAAATCCTTATTTGCAACCTTTTCTTTTGGAAAAGATGAATATATATAAAACTGAAGTCGCTACTTTTTTCTTTCAGCACTCGAGTCTAATTGTTCTTTAAGATGTCTGTAAGACAAGGCCCTCGGTCTTTATTTCAATTATGTTTCGAAGATAGTCCACTTTATTTATGCGTTTTGATAGCTCTACTGAACCTATTATAGGGTTATATACAATGCAAGTTTTCTCAGCAAATAATCATATCTCATTATATGCTCTGAATAGCTACAGAGCAGTGTATAAAAGCGAAGGGAAAAATGAAATTAAAACGGTATTAGGTTGGTATCGCCATTAAAATACAGTCTTATGATATTTCCAGAATTACTATAAACATAAATTCACAAAGGAAAAAAGGAGATTGACCCTCAGCTATATAAGGAATTCTTTAATACAATTTTTCGATGTATAATTGTTAATTGGAATAATTCTCCCAACTTCTTACTCATAATTCACAAATGCATCAAATGAATTTAAGACTTGGATGTGTTAATTTCATTGTAAATTCTTTGAAATCCATTTTAACCAAAGATTAAACATCCTTTGCAGCATAAGACTATAAGAATATTCTTCCATTTCAACATATCTTATTGTTTATCGCAAAATCTCAAAGTTAAATAGGAAAAATTACGAAAACTTGATTTATCTGCAGTTAGTCCTTCTCTGTTGTAAATTTTGAAACGTGCATAACAAATCAATGCATACAGCGAACAACTGCAGTAGTAACACATCCAGAACAATGCAAAAATCCTAACAATTTATAGAGTTTTTTTACGGTAAAAAGGCGAAATAAGACAAAAAACATTAAATTGCGAAATGTTTTCGTGCTACTGAAAAACAACAAAAAATGTATGTTGGTGGCATTGAAAGTGTGTTGCAGTTATTTAGTAGTACAACCAGCAGCCTCTATAAGCATCAGCTGTTGTAACAACTTTTGCTGCCAACAGATTGCACACAACATGAAAGACTTCCAAACATACACTCATTCATATGCCAACATCTATAGCAGCAATAGAAAAGTATTAGCTGCAATTTTTGGTAAATAATACTTTTTTATGTAACATTTGTGTGTTGTGTGTGTGTGTGAGAGTCTTTTGTATTTGTATTGTATATTTGAATGTCTATGAGTGCTAGAGAAGAATATCAAATTGAAGTGCAAGTGTCAGTCACTATTACTAGATGTTGTTGCTGATTACTGGTGAATTGCTGCTAGTGGCTAGAGTGGTGTTAGGGAGTTGCTACCGTTGTAGTGGGCCTACCAGAATATGTTGATACTTTGAATGACTGGTTCACAAGTAGGCGCACACATTTAACATGCTTTGAACATCGACTTGTCTAGTATTTGCCCAGTTTGAATTTTATTTTAGTCTTTAGCTAACTGTATAATTTGGTATTCAACAAATAACGAAACTTGTGATTTTTTGTACTCTGTACCATAAGGGAAGGTAAAGGTAAGTATTACAGGTTAGTTAATCCGTATGTAAATTCAATACATTGTAATTTTCTACTATTCACGTGGAACCTTGGGTAAAATAGACTTGTTTCTACATGAATCGCTCTGAAAATGGCATATAACGGGACTAGAAAACCAGAATTTTTGGCCGAAATTTTAAATTGCCTGATTCACATCGGTTTATGGACACAACCGGAATAGGTTTTAGAAATATGAAAGAAGTCATAAGGGGTGTTGAATCTTTTAGATACGATCATCGTCATCTCGATGCAGAAGACACAATTCTCTTTTTCTGTCTGTAAACCTGTTGAGAAGTGCTGCATTTAGTTAAGCAATCAGTGTCACAAGAACCTGGAGTAAATTCTTTAAAACACATATATCCTCCAAATCAGCCCAAGCTAAATCTGTCAGAGATTGTAACTAGCTATTCCCAAAGAAATGCGTTCGTAAGACCTCCTTTTTCCTATTTCGATAGCACCTTGGAAAATTGTGTGTCTCAAGAGAGTTTTTTTAGATCTTGACTAGGAATCCAAACTAGGTGAGCAGAGCCTTTGGTTCACTGTTTCATCTGTCCTGCATTATAGCATAGAGCTCATGCTCTAAACGTTTCTTACAGGTAGTGAGTGGTAAACTGTGAGGTTCGCCTCTCTTTTCGTCAGGGCATCAGCCTCTAAGTGGTCCCGATTAGTCCCATATTCGTGCCACTAATCCAGAGCTAGGATTGAATGTTCTGTCATCATATCTATGACATGCGGCATTCCAGGACAAGGTTTGATACCTGTTAGGGACCTAATTGCGATCTTGTTGTAGGAAATGATATATACGTTACGATTGTATATTCTATAATACCTCAGCTAGGTCGTTCTTTAATGAGCACATCTACACCAACTTTGACTTCAGTTTTAGAGTCATGATTTTGATACGTAATATACTTTCATGTAAAAAGGCAATGTGTGCGTTCCTTATACGGAATGAGTAAATAGCTATGAGGGAGGGAAAAGAGTTCGTGAATAGTATTCGTTATTTTCAATATATTCCTTTGCCATAGATTCTATACGTCCAGTTTTCGGTGGTATTTATTCTTATCGTTGTGTAAAGATAAAATTTTATGATCAGCAAGTCAGTCGGTTACCAGCTGCGAATCGCAAATATGGTCATTGTTGATATTAACCTAAATGTTCCAGTGGCCAAGAGCCTCATTCTTCAAATGGGCTGAATCAAATTTAAAGCGGTTCGATTTTAAGTGATTTAAATGAAAATGTAAACTAGAAATTGGTACGGTGGTGGTACCGTATCCATTTCCAGTTTACATTATTGGGACTAAGTCCCCATCTTCCTTTATGGCCTTGTTTCATATAATTTCACGTCAATCTTCTTTCGAGAATTTCTCCAAGACTTTTAGCGCCAAAATTGTCCCATATAATTGAAATACAGTATATAATATTCGACTTCATTTCTTGCAACCGTAATTTCTCCTACTGATTATTCACTTGTTCATATATATTTGCTGTATATATGTATATACAGTATATATATATTTATGTTCTAACTTTTTCTATTTTTCCTATATTTATCTGTGCCTCTTCTATAATATATGTATATCTGTATGTGTGTATATATAATAGTTGTATTGCATAAGTGCTACACAATAGAATGTTTTTATGCAGCTGATTGTTGTACATGTGATGTGATGTTTCCACTGCAATACTGACATATCTAGCGAATTCCAATATACAATTACAACAAAACCCGAGATTTTGTTTTATTTTCACTATTCTTGGCATTATCAACTACACACTTGAATATACTCATGTTATGTATTATTTATTCTTTTTAGGGTTTCATACATTTTTTTGCTTTTCGAGTTCCTCATCTGTTTCTATTTTTGGGTTTCCTGCTTCCTAGCACTCTCCTTTGTTGCATTAAGAAAATTCTTGAGTTTTTCAGTTATCAGTTGAAATCAGTAAGTTTGCAAATTAGTTATCAACATGAAGGATAACAAGAGTGAAAAATAGGAAATACAGTAGAATGTTAATAGAAAGGACTATTCTAAAATTTAATGGTGAAAAAATTGTTTAATTCAAGTTTGAACTGAAATAGTAGCCAAACAGAGTAGGAGGAATATCATCTTTGTTGCTGTAACAGCAGCAATGAAGCAAGTTATATCAATTCGGGTTTTGCTTAATCTCCAGGCCATGAAATTGATCAACCTCTATTTGGCGTGTCCTTATATATTCAGGATAAAGAAAGATAAAGAATTTAAGTGGAAGTAAATCGACACTACCGACACTCACTCCTACTAAAACTACTCGAGTGCAGTTTCAATGGGTTGTGCGCGATTTTCAACGACAACATTCATACGGTAATTTGAAACTTTCAAATTATTGGCGGGTCTGTAAGAGTTGTTAAAGATATCTTCCGTTTCTTAAGGCATTTTGAATAATGTTTCACTACTATAAACCACTCAGGGAAGACATCCATACTGTAGCAGTATAATTTATCACAGAATAGTAAATCATTTTATATATAGCTAGTACTTTGAAAGGAGGTACTTCGAATGAGGTAAATGAGCTGTCAAATGTAACTCTTAATAATTTTGAATTGTTAACAATTTCAATTGTTAGTTCATCGATCACGCTGCCTAAACTTGTATTTATCTCCTTTGTCTAAGTGGTGAATAGGTTTGCTTTTGAATTCGATAGTGAAAGTTTTGAGTTACGCGCAGTTAAGAAAATGTGTATTGAATTATGACAGAATGCGGTTCTGTGGAACTGTTTTACTCTTTAAGGATTTGAAACTCAACTAATTCATGTTGTTTGGCAATAAGGACTGCAGGATATATCGAAAGACAGATTTGTTACTGATAGAATCAAAGACTTCTGATTGGATAGTCTGTGCTCATGACCTCTACTGGATTAAGCCATGTATAATTTGAGATGGAAATGGCTGTTAAAGCTGTTGTTCAGCTAGAAGAATAGGAAGGCCTCTTCGTAACGAAATATCCAAAAATTCAACGGCAAAGGTTATAACTCCAGCTACAAAAAGGAAAAAAGCCTTCCCATATTTTTTCGGTAATTAAGACATCAGTCTGTTTAAGTTCAACTATAGTTGATAAGTGAAGTGTTGATATAAAATCTACATTTACAGAATATTATCCTCAGTATAAACTATTATGGTCAATATTAGACATGCGCTGATAATTGACCATATGAATGCCGACGTCGTAGGGAGTAATAAATATTGAACTCTTTATTAGCAAAACAAATTCATATAACAGTTGTAAGTAAAATTTAGTTGAGTCCATAACACGGGCCCACTTCTCGCTATTTACTTAACTCTTTTGGATCTAGATACAAAACGGAAATAAGCAACATATTTCTCATCTTATTTTGAAACCTGGAAGTTAGTACTATTTACAAATATTTCCCTGCCAAACGTCCTAAGAGAAATCGGATTTTTTTACAAAACAATAAAAAATTATAAAATTAAGAAATAATGGCTTTATCAGTGATAAATGTTGCCACATTTTTGGAAAAAATCCACAAAAAATACATAATTTTTTTTAATTTTCAACTTTAAATTAATAAAACTTTATAACGGACCCATATAGTTATGAGGTTATTACAGCGTTACATTCTGTGAATTATGTTGAGAATCTGGATATATATTAAGTCCACTTACTTTAAAAGAATAAAAAAAGACAAAAGTTAAAAAAAATCCATTTGGATACATTGTGCAACATCCATTCATCCAGTCATTTTTTAATAGCTTTCACTGTAATAAATTTAAACATGTGTTGATACGTACTTGTTTATGCTCACACACAATATGTATTCAAATTACCGAAATTTCTCGTATTCTTTTTCGGAAAGTGATATAAAAATTTCTCTACAAATTTGTATTTATTTAAAAGATACGAGGGCTGTTCGAAAAGTATACAATCAAACAAAACTTGAATTTGGAGAAGAAAATCGATTATACACATTTTAAATAAAATCTCCTACGAAATGTCATCACATGTAACATATTTTGGATTCACTTATATTTTCTCGAAAATTCTTTTAACTCTATTTTACGATATAACTTTTATTTATTTGCCACATTTTCACATTTATAGTTTAATTTCAATGTGTTGTTTTGGATTTGAATTTGAATGTGCATAAGTGTGTTTGTGTGTGCATTTGCGCTTGTAAAGTTACTTGTTTTGATTGACGAGTGTTGTTTACTGTTCATTTGTGTTTTTGTTGTTGTAGTTGCTGATGATGTTCTAGTTGTGCTTGTAGCTGTTGCAATTCTATTTTCAACTTTTTGTTGTTTTTTTTTCTGTTCATAGTTGTTATTGTATGTCAATTCAATACATACAACAGCAACAACTTTTCATTACAATTTCTTCAATGATATGTGTTTTTACACACATACGTTCACATAAAAATATTCTCACAAAGCCCTGCAATTACATGAACTCATACACATGCATTCATTTTTATTTATGTGTAAATTATATTGCTTATGTTTATGTATCTGTGTAGTTGTTGTTATTGGTGTTGGTATAGGTATTAATGTTACATTGTTTGTTTATTTTCGAGATTTGTGTATTTTTCTGGTTGTTGCTGTTGTTACTGCTGCAAGTTTGTTTGTTTACATGTTTAAGTAGTAAGTCCATTCATTACCCCTGATTTGTTGTTTTAGTAGAGTTTTTGTTGAATTGTTTATGACTCTTTTTCAATGTGAAATTGTTCTTGTTCTTGTATTAGTATTGATAAAGAGTTGCAATAATATTGATTGCTTAAATATGGATGGAAGTTTAGAATTTTTTGTTTTTTTATGTTTGTATTTTTCACTTAATTAGTAATGCAATCTTTATTTAAGATATCGGTAGAATTATTAAAAATAATAATAATATTTGGCAAAAAAGTTTGTTTTGCTAATAAGAGTTGAATGTAATTGTCTTGTTTTACAATAGTTGTTTAATAATTAGATTAGTCGAAAACGCTTATTTGGTCATGGTTACGTATGAATAATATTTAGTTTATTTTCTATTCATATCACTCATACGTCATATTATTTTTTAGGAAATGTTGAGAATGACAAAAAATAGATTTTTATTTTTATGGAAAAATATACTTTAATATACAGCTTTGCCCGGAAATACCCATTCAATGTGTGGTGAAGTGGTGGGGAACTCCAGTAATTATTTATCGGTATCTATTTATATATAAAAATAGAATCTGTGTTCGTTTGTTGGTTTCTTGGTTTGGGATTTATAGACAAATAAACACTGGACCGATTTTGTTAAAATATTACAGAACAATCCTTATATTTCTAAAAGTAATACAGGCTATACAAATTTAAAGATAAAAATGTTAATCGAAGAAAAAAGAGTTTTACTCTTATTCTTATCTTCACAAAGAAGAGCGAAAATTGAGATGATTTAAAAATTAAGATTTAACTCGGAGTTTTCTCATACGCTACTACTAATCCAAATTTCATAAAAAATAATAACGCGTGTAAAAACCTTAACCTTGAAACTTTTTATATCATCATATTTTAACAGCAAACTGAGATAAAATAAATTGAATACAAACACACAAAGTAAAACTTTTATGAAAAAAAATTAGATTATGAAAATGTATATGAATGTTCATACTTTCTTTAAAATTAAGAAAAAAAATTCCATATAAAATTACCAACAATGGAAACTTATTTAATTTCATATTGTTGTTGTTATTTCCAACAGCTAGAGAAGAAGTTCTTTATTTCAGCTTTATACACTACACCACTGTAGGTTTTTATGTGTTTGTGCTGATGTTTGTAACATATGGAAAAATGTCATTTAAATATAAAAAAAAGTTAATTTTACAATATTCATCCGCCTGGATAGCAGTCAATATAAGCGTTGCGGACGCTCTGCAGGTTTTTATTCAACGTGTTCTCTTAGTAAAATATCATCATTCATTTTGCAGGATGTTTCCCATAGTTGGACACCATATATCCATATTGGTTTTAAAATGGTTTAATACAGTATGACTCGGTTGTCAAGGCTTAATTTACACTTAATTTACCAATGTAATCTAAAGACTCTTAACTTCATAAAAAGACTATTGTTTTCTATATGGCGGCGCCATGTAGGTCCCCTATCCAAATTGATACCGAGGCATGTGACATAATCACCATTAAGAGAAACTGATGGACGGTTTCCTCATGTAATAGTGAAGGTGACGTGCTTACTTTTCAGTTCGTTTAACTTTATTCTCCTATTCTTCAGACATGTTTCCAAATGTCTCAAATAAATGTTCATATTAAATGTATGCGAATCTAATTGAATTGCCGTATCATCAGCAAACGTTGAAATTGTAAGATCATCGCATAAGGGTAAATAAGACGAGAATATTAAGAAAATAGTGAGTTTGTCAACACTTTCCTGAGGAATATCAGTCTCCTGCCTTTATACAGAATTTTCCAGTTATAAAGTCGTTGCATTTTAACAATTTGTGAGTACATGGTGGTAGCAGGAGTTCAATGTTGTGTACTAGGCCCTTATGCCATGCTTTACCAAAGCCCTTTCAAAAGATTTTCATACACTCTAGTTAAGCAAATGTCGATGTACAACATTATACGAGAGTCGATCTACAATTTCTTATAGCTCCCATTAAACCCTCACAAAAATTCATTTTAAACACAAATTTTTTGGTTTCACAAAATAATAAAATTATACGAGGATGGTTTATTAATATTTCGTAATTATTATTTATAACCCACATTGTAGTGTAGGGCATTATATAGTCGGACATTCTTACTAGTTTTTTGTGGTGTTTTTGCATAATTCCTTTTTGTAGTTTTTTTTTTCATATTTTTTTTGTAATTTCATTAAAAAAATGTCAATAACATAAAAAACTATTTTATTCTACTAGTTTTTTATATATATTTTTTTATAAAGAATTATCTGTGTGTTTGTGATTTGGATATGAAGTCAATTTTTTACTTTTCTCTAGAACAACTTCCCCTAATGCTCTTAACATGCATAAAAATCAAGTTTATGCTTCTTTCACTGATTTGGTTTTCTCTTGAAAATATTGCATATGTAAGGAGTGAGATCAAAAAATTCTGAACAGACGTCTTTCATTCAAACTTTTTATTGTGTTCTAATTTTAATTTATTTGTATATTGTAATTAATTACTGTAGTTTTCCAACAAAACCCAATCTGGAACTGCCAAAGATGGCCAAGCATTCAAAGGTCTGCCATTAAACTGTTTCCAATGTTATTAAACAGTACCGGGGGAATAAGCCGTTGATAGAAGGAATGGTACACATGATGTTTCTGAAGCCAAAAAAATATTAAGCATTTTCAAAAGGACTCTTAACACATTTGGAAAGAAAGCAGCCTGCTTAGATTAGTGCTCATACTATGTGGAGCTAGAAGTTAACGTTAAAAGGAGTTTAATAACAAAAACTAAGCACGGAAGTTGAAGTCAAATTCTCAGAATAAATATTCTTGCAATATAATGGACGACGAAGGGATGTCGAGGAGATGTTGAAGAAAAGTCAAAAGAAAATCAAAAACTATTAAAATTTCTCAAAAAGGTCTTGGTGTGGCAGGCAATATGTAGTTGCGACAAAAGAGATCAATAATTTGTTACAACGGGCTCTATAAATATCGAAATTAATTTTAAGGAATATTTAAAACAAGGCTACATCTATTCTTAAGACTTCATAATGTGTCCGCATAATTTTGGCCTGACTTTGTATCCTGTCATTATGGTAAACAAATAATATGAAATTTGAAGCAAGAGGGATAAATCCTCAAAATTGTCCGGAGCTAAAGGCCATTGGAAAAATAATGGGCTCTTTTTTAAAGATAATTTAAGAACACATTACTGGGATCCAAGAAAGTGGTAAACTTTGAACGGAAATGGACTAGCTGTTCCAGCAAAGTAAGAAAAAGCTCTAAAGAATACATAATTTTAAATGTTATTTTAGTGTTTTTGTTTTTATTAACTTATATTTATGTTAAGAATTTTTCAATCTCACTCCTTATGTATAAATGTGGGAATAAAGTGAAAATGCGTGGTTTAAATTTTCAATTAATATGCAACCGAAAATTGGATTTTTTTGGAATATGAGTGTTGGTGTGTGTGTGTATGTATTTTTGCAATATCATGCATACAGCAGCAGTTTGGTTGCATATTTTTAAATTCTCGAATAAGTTAAAAGTATTTGTTGTTGAACAGTATTTTTTAGAGAGATATAGAGTGAAAAAGAAAATGTAAATTTTGTAACTAAACTGATTATAGTGAAAAATTAAATCACTGTAGTTGACTTTCCGTATTGAAGTATGTGCGTTAATGAAAAGCAATCAAAATTGAAGAAGTTAAATTTATCTGGTAAAATCTATGCTAAGTTATCTTGGTTAATGTGGGAATGTTATTGGTTATATTGGTCAATGTATAAATCAAAGGAAAATAAATGTTATATTGAAAAAGTAAGTTGATTAACAGAAAAAAATATAATTTGCAGAGGGAAATTTTATAAGTTACTGGCTAAGAAACGGTAAGATTTGCAGCATTTATAAAGTGAGTAGTGTTTCTCCTCATGGTCCTATCCATTTTACACTTTGGTCAGATCCTTATGAAAGTAATAAGAGCCGATTTAAATACTCCTTCTTTTACAATTTATTAGATATAAAATAATTAATATTTGCTTTGTATAGGAGTTCCTTTCCCCATCTAATTTTTTTTTCAATAAAACAAATTTTTGAGAAAGTGATTGGGGTTGAATTTGAGAACTATTGCTATTAAAGTTATTTAGATATTCAATATTCTTTGTATGGGGGATACCTCTCCCCATAATCCTAACCGCCAAATTTGAAAATTCTCGGTTCAGTGGTTTTTGAGATAGTGTCAACATTTTCTTTGTATGGGGATACCTCTCCCCCTGATCCTATCTGTCCTTCATTTTGTCTAGTAAAATAGTTCCTTGATAAAGTGGTTGGGTCCATATTCGAAAATCCTCGCTTTTATAGTTCTTTAAATATTCGACGATCAGTATTTGCCTTTGTTTAGCTACCTCTTCCCAGTTTTACATTTTGTCTCATGAAAAAGTTCCTTGAAAAAATTATTGGAACCAAATTTGAAAATTCTTGCTGTTATATTTCTTGAGATATTCGAGAGGCTAACTCTCCCTCTAATTTTACCCGCCCCAAATTTTGTCTTGTAGAAAATTCCTTGAAAAAGTTATTGGGACTAAATTTTAAAATTCACGCTGTTATTTTTCTTTAGATATTCGATAATCAATATATTCTTTGCATGGGGGTACCTATAAGTCCCAAATAAAAAAAAAATGTCATTTTTATATATGTTATAATTTTAATTCTACGATCTCGTTTTCTTAAATATAATACCCTGAATTACTTTATGAGGCGATTTGACGATGTTCATCCTCCAGTTTCTGTCTGCTTGTTCGTGTAAACCTTTTTAGGTTTAAATTTATCATGTTCGATTTAAACTTTTGAATAGCTTTCTTGTAAATATCATATCGGAATGATATTTTCAGGTTACGCAACTCAAAGATATAACGGTATATTAATTAACTACTAAAAAATTACATCATTTCAAACCACATTATCACATTTTTAAAAAGATCGACACACCAATAAAAAAGACTTAATTTAATAAATACTTTGAAGTATATAAATATAAAACATATTATCTTTGGATAAAAGTTCTTTGCTTATTTAACTAAAAACTGGCAGCTGTTCCTATTTCTTTAACAACTACTAAATAGCAGTGGTAGCATAAAACCAAACAAATGGTTTTAGTCTAAAATTTTTCTTTCTACGAAACGACATAAAATATAATTCACGCTGAATGCTTTTACAGTTTGGCGAATGAAATAAATAATTGTGTGTCCTCTAGAATCGCAAAGTAACTGTTCTCCAAATCAATTAAACATATTTAAACTTTACCTAAAATGGGTCTCTACTTAAAACCTTACTTAAGTGTAAAGATTAATAGATAAATAAGAGCATTTTCCAATAAAGGACTTCTTAAATCTTTGTAAGAGGGTATTAAATTTGTTATTCCGTGTGAAAGACTTAGAGAGAATTGTCTGGAATCCTATAGGCTATACATACAAATAAAATAAAATCTCAGTCGAGCCTTTTCCGTTAATACTCACTGCTGTGCTTACGAAGACAATAAACAAATGTAAAAAGTATCAATTTTGTTGATTAGTAGGAAAATCTTCAGGAGTTCAAAAAATATCCTCAAAATAATTTAAAATTTGCCACCCAAATTTATTTCTTTACTTATACATTTCACCACCACAAATTGTGTATAACGTTAAGAAGGAATCATCTAAGACTCCTCAATGTATATTTATTATTGCATCAAAATAAAAGTTGAGTCGAATTTGTTAAATCAGTCTATTGAAAACTTTCTCAATTATATAATATGAACAGAATCCAATGAAATATGTTTTGGAAAATTTATTAAAGTCTTCTTAATTTTACTATTTTATATCGGTTCGGTGGAAAAAAAGATTATGGACAGATATCTAAGACAACCTTAAAATTCGTAAAAAAAACTCTTCCAAAATTTACAATGAAAACTAATTGATTTTAAACATTATTTATTCGTTATACATTAGTAAAAAGTTAAAAAACATGACAGTCATCAAATCCGTTAGAGATTGTAGCGAACTGCTCTCTGAGAAGCATATCCACAACCTCTGAAAGCTGGGTAGTGATAGAAAAAAGCAGGAATCGTTTCCTATCCACTTCATTTTGGTAATTTTTCTCAAAAGTCGTTAGAGTGAATATCCATTCTCGTTTCACGTGCTCAAAAGCAACAGTATTCAAATACTACAGCAACTGTGTCCCTAAATAGAGTTCTTGAGATGCTTAGAGATACTCACTTATATGTGTTTGTGTTACAAGTTTGAAAGTGACATTTGGAAGAGTGGTTGCATGGGTCCTATGAGATATAACAGATCGATCTTTGGCACATCGTTTTAAAAAATCGTTAGTTATTTTATGGCGCGGGTACTTATATAGAGCCTATATCTAATAATTGACCGATAACCAATTTTAATAGACATCGTCCTGGAGGCCAAAATAGTAGTACATGCCAAATTTCCTTACAGTATCTAATAACTGCGAATTCCACGCAGGACATGATTCTAAGTCGAACGGTGTACTTAAAAGTGGTGGTAGAACTTATTTTATGATCGTGACAAACGTATACACAAACGCATTAAAATCATTAAAATCGGATGATTACGCTTACAAAATCAGGACGTCATATAGATTGCATTTATAAAGATAAATTTCTGAAATATGCTACTTATATTTATTTTGATATAAGACATTATTTTGTATTGTAACACTAATAAAATTTTTGGATCTCTGGCTTACAAAAGGTGGACGAGCTTATAATCTATAATTTTTTTTCCTATCACTCCCTCATGGCCCAGAATCCAGATGATGCGTACCGTTTCATTTATTGAAAAATCGTTTATCCAGGATACAATGTCTTTAACTCATGCAAATGTTGCCATAATGTAAGTGGTGGAAGGCATAGCTGAATATATAATGCTTACTTGTCCTTGTGGAGTTCTTATTAGCGGTTATATTTCTTGCAGTCCAACCACTAGAGAATCTTGTTTTAATAATTGGAAAATTTATAAATTTATTTGTAACATATCATATATCATATCGAAGTTTTCAGAATGGAATGATGCATATGATGCATTTGCAAGCTCCGCATCATATTTTTTGTAGCCATAAAATATATTTAAAATATTTAATTAAATTTTCTTACTTCCCAAAAATAGAAACATCTGATATAATATTTCACAAAAAAGTGTACTCTTTTATATACTACACAGAAGTATATATCATATCACACTGATAATGACATATTTTTTGTTCAACTTTTATTAAAATCATGTTGATAATGATAATAATTCTTTTCATCAATAAAAAATTCATCTATATAATTTAATATTTTCATTATACAATTTTTTTAACATTTTGATTAAGAAAAAAATCCTGCCATTATGATGCCACATAATAAGGAAATATAGTCATTTTAAAGCCTTATAATAGGTATAAGTAAAAGTACTGTATATATTGAACCTTAATTTCATACTCAGGTTCATATGTGTATGTGTATTATTACTACTCCTGTGAACATGTATAATCGCCTATCAATTCCTTTGATATTCATAAATATACAATCAATTTAAATAATAATATCATGGATATCATCATCACCATCACCATCGCCAACGCCATCAATATCATCATCTACATTATTGTCCTTGTCATTTCCATTATATTAAAAAAGAAAGATATTATATAGTTTTTTGTATACTACAACAACACAATTGAAGAATCAGAGTGTGTTGGACTCATCATTCTGTAGAGAACAGTAGGAAGTTGAAATTTAGGCAGAATAGATTTTTTTGGAAATAAATACGTTACTTTTTGTCGTCGAGATAAATTAACCTGAAATTTAACGCAGTCATAGCAGGGGAGCGTAGCGCTACGGACCTCAAAAGATACCACGACTTACAAATCTAGGTACCGCTTACAAACTAGGTACTGTTCGCTTTCCAATTAGCTACACTGTTGAAGTAAAATAATAACCATGGACAACAATCTCTGATGCCGCTGCTGAAGTCGTTCTCATGGCACCCGTTAAACTGCGTAGCGCTATCTATTAATGTATAACACGCTAAGTGACAACTGGCCTTACCACGGCGATGACAGACTAATGGGTCTAAAGACCTTGGGTGCAAAATGCTAAATTTCAGCTTTCTACCTTGACTCTACGCCAAGATTTAGGCACAAGACAAAACACAAGTATACACTTCAAGACAAAACACAAGTATACACTTATCAAATCTTCTCCAATAAGTTCAATAGTCTCCTGCATTATCTTTGGAGAAGTACATATATTCCATGATGATTTAAATGGTCTAAATAAACCCAATTTAAATAATGTTGTATAATTTTTCTTCTAATATACAGTGAGATTATCTGACTACTGTTAGGATGAACTTCATGAAAATGTTCACCAAAAGGAATAAACCGGAAAATGTGTTGCAATAAAAGTCCTCGGTAATTCTTCTAAGGAAACTGTCCAATCTCTCTGCAATGTTTAATCGAAAATTCTTTTTGGAGAGAAACTTTCTCAACCACTTTCTCACTACTGTAATAGACTTCCCCATGCTCCGTTAATATATGTGTGATCCGAGAAACTAAATGGTTTCGATAGTTTTCTGTTCCTCACATGTGAATAAGTACCAAAATTTAAATCCATAACTTCATTCCTACTTCTAATTTGGAAAGTGTAGTAACCACTTACGTTATATAAAGACATATAACTATTCCAATACTCCGTCGTCTACAGTAATCCCCAGGTTCTTTGCCTAAGTTAGTGGTGGTCTGTTGACATCACCATGAGGAAGGTAAGCGGAAGCGATGATAATGTTTAATGCAATTAAATCTCTACAGTAGAATTGATTAAAAATAAAACACTTTAGATTTTTCTCTACAGGTCCCTCGTTTAATTTTACAAATCAGACTAACAAGATTATATTTGACATTATTAGACCTTCAAATTATTTGACCTCTGTTTATCTATGGCTTTTGTATAAGGCCGATATCGTAAGTATTTAAGTAGATGATATGATTAGATATTGTAACTATTTATCTGTGTAATTTTTACCATAACTGCTTATTATATCTGATAAGACCTATCCTCTACTTCCTTATTTGACTTGAACCCAAACTTTGTTAACTGCCGGTAGTGACCCGCATCAGTTGGTAGGTTCATTTTGAAAATTTTCCAATCAGACGAAAGACATGTTTTGGAATTTTGCGCTTTAAGCATACTAATGGCCTCTAACGAAACCTTGTATAACCATGCATATGAGTATTATTTATCTCTGGCCCACAGTGGTGCCAAAACGCTTTATTTGAAAATAATTCTGTAATGTTGGTACTACTGAATAGTTTTTAACTAAGTTTTACATGAATATTCTTGAGATGTTTTCCAATTGATTTGGAGAAGAAAATGTTTCAAGTGGGACCTGAGGTCGGGAAATGGATCTCCAAAATTGGCCATCTCGAGAATAACGATCTTTTAAAAAATTGCCAAAATGTTGGGATAACTCTTACAGCTTAAGAGATATTTAGACCAAAGTAAAATTTTTGCCCATTTTTCACAGGTTTTTCTTTTAGTTTTTAGAACTTGGTGGGTTCTATTCTGTTGCAA
The DNA here is from genome assembly GCA_004302925.2 of Cochliomyia hominivorax. Lineage (NCBI taxonomy): Eukaryota > Metazoa > Arthropoda > Insecta > Diptera > Calliphoridae > Cochliomyia > Cochliomyia hominivorax. Next base: position 77,610,048 of record PYHX02000413.1, on the reverse strand, counting down.
AAAAAATTCTAAAATATTGCCTTATTTTTGTACAAAATTCGGAATAATTTTTATGCAAGAACCATACACCTATGTATTTGGGACTAGTTTGAAAAAGCATAAGTTTCTAGTTCCTCTCGGGGTCCGTAGAGTATGGGCGAAATTGGTTGCATTCTAGTTTATATCCAAGTTCTCGAAGAAAATGTTAAGTTGTAGAGGACAAGAATTTACGAGGAAAAAAATTGTTAGTCTAACCAGCCGATCCAAAGTTAATGATACTTTGAGTTTTAGGGTATTATATAATCGATCGCAATCGTCTATACTCTCCTCACTTGTTTTTCCTTTATTAAATTTGTTTCACATTCACATTAAACGTAACAATTTTATCGTTTATTTATAAAATACAAAATTCATTGGATTCGTTTTGCGGAAATTTATGCAAAAATAATAATTGCAAAATAATGAATAAAAATTGTTTCATTGTACACACACGCACACACAAACACATCACTTTTTTATTGCAGCAATTTTAATTTTTTATTTTGATACTTTTTTTCCATTTAAAGCTGTCGTTGTGAAAGCAAAAATACAACAAAAAATATATATTTAACCAGAAATTATTAATGAATATAAATTGTGTGAATTATGTGCGTAAATTGAGTTTAATAACAATTCAATATTTGTTGAAAGTTTTTAATTTGTTGTTCTTTTTTTTTTTTTGGTTTCGCACATATTTTTGGATAACTTCCCGTTGCACACTGTGGTTATAAGGATAAATTTTTGGAATGCTTGGCATTAAATTTTAAGGGACTACAATATATTTAATCAAAATCAACTTCAATTCCAGATATCTCAGTTCAAGAAGTTAAGGTAGAAAGTATGATTAATGTAAATAGTAATTATTGCTTATACGTTCCCATACTCAAAAAGATTATAAAAAACTTTTTATATATCTATCTGTAACTTTTGATAGGAAAGTTATATTTCTAAAAAAATTACATTGCGATAGAAGGGAAGTGTAACAATATTTGGATCTCATAGGAGATCCACAGGTGAAATTTTGAGGCCTTAAAGAAAGTATTTTGGACATCAAAATTATTGCACTCTTGCTTATTTTATATTAATGAGCATTTGAGCAGTCGAAAAATCCGTCAGAGTTTGCAGCGAACTGCTGCCGAAAAAGCGTATCCAAAGTCCATAGAAGTAGGGCAGTGTCAAAATATGCGGAATCTTTTCCGCCCAACTTCATTTCAGCATCTCTGTCAAAAGGCTTTGGACTTAATATCCATTCTCATAACATGTACTCCAAAGTAAAAGTGTTCAGATACTGTAACAACTGTGTCCCAGAAGAGAGTTCATTAAATGTTAATTAAGATAGAGATAATGGTGCTCATTAACTACAGATCCCTTACAAGTAGTGAGAGGTAAACTAAACCAAACAATCAATGGCGTTACAGGAACGAATTTCATTAATATGCGCACTTATGAGACTGCAACGTAGAATAGAATTTGTCTTACTACAGATTCATAGATCCAGTTTACATTTAAGTCTGCATCTATGACTCTACTAAATATCTAAATCGCCGTTATATCCTTGCATATACTAGTATACGTGTTGGAGTTCCACACGAATTCCAATCTAAAATCGAGGATAATTGTACTAAATGCTAAATGCATTTAGTACTACTGAATAGCATCAATATTATCCCGTTCAAATTCGGTAAACTCAAGCTTGCACCTTATACCTCCTAGTAAATAACACCAGCTCCGTTTTGGACGGATTAAAACTTATTCACCCGCCAGTACTCCAAAAGCTTAGAGTGCTAGTTCCATACGTTGTGATAGTGTTACCAAATGCGATAACAGCGATACGATGACATTGTCAGCTATAGTCCCTTACCAGGAAAAGGTCCCCTTAGTTCTTAGATTTCATATCACCGGATTAAATATTGTATATTTTTTCATTGTGCTCTTTGGGATTCATCGAAAATTGTAACATTTGATTTGAAATTCAAATAAATTTATGACAAGAGTTCTCCTGCCATACCACAATCTTAATTTTTTTTTTGATCATAACAACTTTGAAGTATTTTTATTTATATTACAAACACACACACACCTTAAATATAAATTTAAAAGTTTAAAACTCTTATTTGTTAAAAATACAAATTCTTTATTATTTTTTGGTCGATCATATAAACAATTTACATTCTCATACATAATGATTTAATGTAAACCTTTATTTGCTAAAAAAAATTGTGAGGAGTGAGATCGAGATATTCTTGACATACAAAAATGTCAATAAAGAGAAACCACTTAACTTACAATTTTTTATTTGATTAAATTTATTAAAATATTTACAAAAATAAAACAAGTAAGAATATACACTCTTGGTTAAAAATGGCAGTTAAGAAAAATTTACGAACTACCCCCGTATAATTTGATCTTCTGATTTATTCTTAAATTATTATTTTATTGTGACAATAACATCTATTACTCTCGTATAATTATGCTTTTATTTATCTTAATATGACATATTATTGTTGTAATAGCAATGTATATGTGAGACTTATGCCCTTTAAAGTGAATTTGATGGTGATTTATATGGGACCCGTGCAACCTGGAGACGGTTCACAACGTTTACATGGACAGCCAACTAGGCAGACAGACAGGTATACTTCAAGGTGAATGTCACACCATTTTTTCTGCATGTAACAAACATCTGCATTTATAGTATTAATACTTAGTAAAGAAAATTTGAACATTTTCAAAAACCCTTCCACTAACTACTTATATTGCTTTCTATCACTTTGCTGAAACTGTTAGGACGTTTAAAATCTGTCACACATTTGGACACCTTCTTTGTGTTCTTCAATTCTCTTTAAAAAGGAGCCCAACATCTCTCCTTTGGTCTTATTTTAGGGAAATTTGAAGGACTTGCCTCTCTTGCTACAAATGCCGCATCATTTTCTTGTACCAACCAAGGACTTTACCGTAGTGGAAGAATGATAAGGGAGGTTAATATGAATTCACATGAATGGAACCTTCTTTGTAATAAATAATTGGTTTCATTTGGCGCATCTGCATATTACTTGACATATTAAGAAATTTTTGAAAAATTTTGACTCCTGTAAAATCCTTAACTTTTCTGCGAAATTCTTTTCAGCATCTGCAGCATAAAATGTTTGACCAGGAAGTTGCGTAATATCTGTCTGAACATATGTCTCGACATCCATTATACAGCTAGAAAATTAAAAAAACTTTTCTTCAATTTCCACGCTTTGGTTTTGGCCAGAAAACTTTTAGCAGCATTCCAGGCAGCAATTTTTTGAGCCCTGCACCTGTATCAGCACTTATCTTTCATACCAGTGCTTGAGCTTACACTCCTACCTATCTTCTCTCTCCAATGTACTGGGAGCTCTTTTTTGCCCTTAGAAACCTTCCTTTTATCTGAAACCAGTTTTATTTTCTCCCAGTACATTATTTTAGAAACTGTTTGACGACAGTCTTTTGAATGATTGACCAACTTTTTGTAGGACCAAGTTTGGTTTTGTTGCAAATATTTTATAATTTTAGTACACATTTTTACGGTCACTTGTATAATACTTGTGATAAAAGTTTTAATAAGAAACGTGTGTTAAGAATTTTGTGATCTCAATCCTTATAACAATCAAAAAAAGCGAGAGTATAAAAAAATATTAATAACACACGCATAAATTTGTATTGAATGAAAAATGATAAAATAACAAACTCGAACATCCTTTTAACTCTTGTAAATGAAAACCTCAAAAAATAACGAATAAACAATGGGAAAAAAGTGTGCGGAAAAAAATTTACATTCATTTTAAAACTCACACACACGCGTACACATACACATATTGATACATTTTCAATAACAAAGGATAACAATGTATGGGATTATATTATGGAGACATCGGTATATAATCATGTTATAATTTTGATGGTCTGAATACATAACGAACAGAAGTTGTAAACAATCATACGAACACACATATACACACACATACATAAACAACTGTTTGTTTTATGTACATAATTATTAACATGAAACAATATCCTTCTACTATCCTGCCTGTAACAGATGTCTGAACTTTTCAAAGAATTTATGAAAAACCAAATAATGTTAATAATTTTATTTTGGATGTCAATAATTTTCCAACAATCGATAAAATTATATTGCTTCGGTAGGAAAAGTAACTTTATTTATATGTAGAAATTTTTATCGGAATAAGAATAATGACGAATTTAATGAGTAAAGTACCATGGAAGATGATGTTATCATCAAAGATAATAAGGATTACGAAAGATATTTAAAAAGAAGTCTCTTTAAGAGGAAATTTTAGAAAAAATAAGTACAAAAAATAAATGTATATAAAATTTTCTAAATCATCCGAGAACCATAGAACCTCAATAAATTTCGGTATTTATCTCCTTTATGGTGTAATTCCTCTATTTTCTCCCCTTTCATTGCTGTGTCAATTAGTGTTAACTTTTGCAATCGATTATAACCAAACGGCTTATTAAATATTCATGAAAATTTGTCATGAGAAATCTTTTGGCTCAAAAATAGCGATAATAAAAAATATTTTAGGCTACAGAAATTTTGAATAAGACACGAGTGATTGGTTAAAAAGAGCGACTGCTAGCGTCCTTACAATATCTCTGAAACTGAGACACAAAATTAAATGAAATTTGGAGCATGAAAGGATATTCCAAAACATACGGATTTTTTAATACATTCAATGCAATTATTTTTCTTCTTTTGTTGACTATTTTTCATTATAAATAGTTCCTGGCCAGAATATATGTAGAATATTGTGGAGACATCTGTTCACTAAAAAAACAATTCGCATATCACAATTGGATACGTTTTAATTTTCACAGTCATATGAAATGGTAGAGTTCACTTTCATTTTTTATTAATGTATTTTAAAATCTCCCAGTCTCTGAACCCGCGTTTCAAATTCTTTAATAATTATCTGGGTTACTATCTTGTCAATTTTACATAAAAGTGCAATCCCATGCCAAGTTTTAAATTCTGTCAGATCTCCTATATTCTTACTACACAGAATTTCGTCTTTCAGAATGCGTGGATTAAAGAATGAATTATTATGGCACCTGTAGTTATGGTAGGACGATTTCGCAAAAGGCTTTAAAGGTGCATATATCATTCCTCTATAAGCAGGAGAAAAAGTCTCTTTAAGGTACGCCAAATGGACTCTTGTGCATTCCAAGGAATTTGTTTGTTCTTTGAATTTAACCAACTTACTGTTGATTGGGATCTCGGCTGCATTGGAGATGCTTGATACTTTATTAGTTAAAAGGAAAACACTTCGTATGGATTCTGATGGTCTTCCGGAGGGGACAATTTATGCTATTAGAATGAGATAAAGTAGTTTTTAGTTATGTTCCAAGTGGCATGGGTAACCCTTTGAAAAGCAGAGTGTCATTTCCTCCAACACGGTTTTTCCACATAATCCTCTTCATCTTTAATTAAAATTTATGAAAATTTCGATCAACAAAATCTCAATATCGAATCGAGATACTCATCTTGGAAGTATATGGTTTCCATAAAGCATCTTCATCTATCATATTTTGCTGCAGATATTTTTGCATTTTCCAATGTAAGATTATGTTCTCCTAGATCTTTAAATATCCAACGTTTTGAAGTCTTTCTAGTATGATGATTGTCAATATATTGCATATGGTGTTTAGCAGAGTAATTCAGTGATGATGTCTTTCTTCCAATGTGAAGGTAGTTTTTCTTTCTCCCAGGCAGAAGTAATGTGGGGAAGTAGTTGTTCATCTGAGATTTTTGTGCCTACCCGTAGAACTTCTGCAGGTATTCCATATACGCCTACTGTTTTGTTGTTCCTTAAATTCTTAAATGATATCCCTATCTCACTTATACTAGGGAATTATATTATATTCGTAACATATTTTCATCTAATGATATCAGTTTTGCGTTCTTCAGTTGTATCATCTATGATAATATTACTATTTTCCTTTAAATTCTTTCCACTTATGCATCTATGTTAGTTAGTAATGCGCTACTGCGGTCACTTACGATTGTTAAGACAGTTTATAATTTGATCTTTTGCTGTCTCTGCTAGCCGTTCTAAGTGCATTCTTTTGTCTCTTCTTGCAGCTTTGTTTGCTTATTGGTACTGATGTCTCAAAGTATTTTTAGTTCCCCTTTGTAAGAAATCGTGTTCCCAATGTCATCCGTTGTGCAAAGTTTCTTCTGTGGATGCTCTATACCCAGTGCTTTGTCTGCAACACGATTTTATGTTGATCTTCTCATTAGTGATATTGATGGATTGGTAACTCTTCACGGATTGCTGATGCTAACGTGTATTTTATTTCGCTAGTTTTTTATAGAAAAAGATTTTTCTGTGTTATGAGTATAATTTTTCATATGTGACATTTAAAATGTATTTTTATTTCGTCTATAATGAGCTCATGGTTACTTCCGACGTAAGTGCCTCTTCTATTTCTGATACCTCCTATTGCACTCTACTCATGCATATTTAGTCTATTTGATCACGTGAGTTGTCGCTAGGGGATATCCTTGCTAGGAGATATTCTTAAGCTTAAATGTCTTGCACAATTTTATTGAGACCGCCCGCTTCGGATTTTAAAGCTCTTATTTCCGCAAATCATCTTTTAAAATCTCTCATAATTTTTTATTATTATGATAGTGTTTTAAATCTCTTTTATGCGAGTGCAGGTCATAGAATAAATTTTCGGTAGGAAAAGTAACTTTATTTATATGTAGAAATTTTTATCGGAATAAGAATAATGACGAATTTAATGAGTAAAGTACCATGGAAGATGATGTTATCATCAAAGATAATAAGGATTACGAAAGATATTTAAAAAGAAGTCTCTTTAAGAGGAAATTTTAGAAAAAATAAGTACAAAAAATAAATGTATATAAAATTTTCTAAATCATCCGAGAACCATAGAACCTCAATAAATTTCGGTATTTATCTCCTTTATGGTGTAATTCCTCTATTTTCTCCCCTTTCATTGCTGTGTCAATTAGTGTTAACTTTTGCAATCGATTATAACCAAACGGCTTATTAAATATTCATGAAAATTTGTCATGAGAAATCTTTTGGCTCAAAAATAGCGATAATAAAAAATATTTTAGGCTACAGAAATTTTGAATAAGACACGAGTGATTGGTTAAAAAGAGCGACTGCTAGCGTCCTTACAATATCTCTGAAACTGAGACACAAAATTAAATGAAATTTGGAGCATGAAAGGATATTCCAAAACATACGGATTTTTTAATACATTCAATGCAATTATTTTTCTTCTTTTGTTGACTATTTTTCATTATAAATAGTTCCTGGCCAGAATATATGTAGAATATTGTGGAGACATCTGTTCACTAAAAAAACAATTCGCATATCACAATTGGATACGTTTTAATTTTCACAGTCATATGAAATGGTAGAGTTCACTTTCATTTTTTATTAATGTATTTTAAAATCTCCCAGTCTCTGAACCCGCGTTTCAAATTCTTTAATAATTATCTGGGTTACTATCTTGTCAATTTTACATAAAAGTGCAATCCCATGCCAAGTTTTAAATTCTGTCAGATCTCCTATATTCTTACTACACAGAATTTCGTCTTTCAGAATGCGTGGATTAAAGAATGAATTATTATGGCACCTGTAGTTATGGTAGGACGATTTCGCAAAAGGCTTTAAAGGTGCATATATCATTCCTCTATAAGCAGGAGAAAAAGTCTCTTTAAGGTACGCCAAATGGACTCTTGTGCATTCCAAGGAATTTGTTTGTTCTTTGAATTTAACCAACTTACTGTTGATTGGGATCTCGGCTGCATTGGAGATGCTTGATACTTTATTAGTTAAAAGGAAAACACTTCGTATGGATTCTGATGGTCTTCCGGAGGGGACAATTTATGCTATTAGAATGAGATAAAGTAGTTTTTAGTTATGTTCCAAGTGGCATGGGTAACCCTTTGAAAAGCAGAGTGTCATTTCCTCCAACACGGTTTTTCCACATAATCCTCTTCATCTTTAATTAAAATTTATGAAAATTTCGATCAACAAAATCTCAATATCGAATCGAGATACTCATCTTGGAAGTATATGGTTTCCATAAAGCATCTTCATCTATCATATTTTGCTGCAGATATTTTTGCATTTTCCAATGTAAGATTATGTTCTCCTAGATCTTTAAATATCCAACGTTTTGAAGTCTTTCTAGTATGATGATTGTCAATATATTGCATATGGTGTTTAGCAGAGTAATTCAGTGATGATGTCTTTCTTCCAATGTGAAGGTAGTTTTTCTTTCTCCCAGGCAGAAGTAATGTGGGGAAGTAGTTGTTCATCTGAGATTTTTGTGCCTACCCGTAGAACTTCTGCAGGTATTCCATATACGCCTACTGTTTTGTTGTTCCTTAAATTCTTAAATGATATCCCTATCTCACTTATACTAGGGAATTATATTATATTCGTAACATATTTTCATCTAATGATATCAGTTTTGCGTTCTTCAGTTGTATCATCTATGATAATATTACTATTTTCCTTTAAATTCTTTCCACTTATGCATCTATGTTAGTTAGTAATGCGCTACTGCGGTCACTTACGATTGTTAAGACAGTTTATAATTTGATCTTTTGCTGTCTCTGCTAGCCGTTCTAAGTGCATTCTTTTGTCTCTTCTTGCAGCTTTGTTTGCTTATTGGTACTGATGTCTCAAAGTATTTTTAGTTCCCCTTTGTAAGAAATCGTGTTCCCAATGTCATCCGTTGTGCAAAGTTTCTTCTGTGGATGCTCTATACCCAGTGCTTTGTCTGCAACACGATTTTATGTTGATCTTCTCATTAGTGATATTGATGGATTGGTAACTCTTCACGGATTGCTGATGCTAACGTGTATTTTATTTCGCTAGTTTTTTATAGAAAAAGATTTTTCTGTGTTATGAGTATAATTTTTCATATGTGACATTTAAAATGTATTTTTATTTCGTCTATAATGAGCTCATGGTTACTTCCGACGTAAGTGCCTCTTCTATTTCTGATACCTCCTATTGCACTCTACTCATGCATATTTAGTCTATTTGATCACGTGAGTTGTCGCTAGGGGATATCCTTGCTAGGAGATATTCTTAAGCTTAAATGTCTTGCACAATTTTATTGAGACTCTCTGTTTTTATTCTAAAGCCAGAATACGTGATTTTCAGTAGTAATGCTAGTGTTTATGTTGTCACTTTCTCCTTCGAATTAATACTCTCCTTCGAATTAATACAACCATTTAAAGTTGGACAACCAGAGAATGCTGTTCTAGGTTTTTAGGGTAACCGCCCGCTTCGGATTTTAAAGCTCTTATTTCCGCAAATCATCTTTTAAAATCTCTCATAATTTTTTATTATTATGATAGTGTTTTAAATCTCTTTTATGCGAGTGCAGGTCATAGAATAAATTTCTACGAGGGTCCTTATTATTTATTTATTTTCTTTTTTTTTAAACAAAGTTCCTATATCAATTTCAGTTTTTTGTTTGCAAAATTGCTGAATCTCTTCTCCATATCAGATTAAATGCATAAAATATATTTTTAAATATTTTCGAAACTTTATGAAAATATTTATTAAATAATTTTAACCTTTTAAATTATGAGAACATTAATGTACTTCGATTAATGATTTAACAATAAAAATTTTATCATTTCATTGTTTCAATTAATATTCCTTACTGAACATTCATCATCATTTATTAATAAAAATTTTATTGTATACAAAAAAATGTGTACAAAATTTATGAATTCACATATGTGTGTTTGTATTTAACCATATACTTACACACTTATGAGTGAATGTATATGAATCTATATTTATAATTAAAAAAAATTATATAATTTAATAACTTTAACTATAAATATTATTATGCATAAATGTATGTACAGTTATGTAAGTGTATAAGTGAAAAATGCAATGGTGTGAGAGTAAAGAACTGCCGTTATAAAAACACTTTGTTATGGAAATTTTAAATGCTGAAAACGGTTGATAAAAAGTATTTTGCACACAAAAATATAAAACAATTAAATTTGGTCAATTTACTGTAAGTAATCGTAATTACTTCCGCTTATTACGACAGGTATTTATAACAGTATGAGTGTATGTGTGTAGCGAAGTAGTTAAATGCAGCTCTATAATAAAACTACTCATATACACTAACACTAAATACTATACATACTTATATATGTATGAATTTTTAAAGGACAGACAACAGTGTTTATTTGCATGTAAAGACTGAAATCGAAAAATTCTTAACACAAGTTATTCATTAAAACTTCAGGTAATGTTATTAGGATGACACTGATAAAAAAGTTTTAGCGGCATCCATAGAGACCTTGTGGTCCATTATGATTTCTTTAATTTTATCCTTTCATCCTCTCTGCCACTAAGTTATCTACGCTTCCCAATTAGCTGCATTGATGAAGTTTTATTATAAGCATGAATTACAATCTCTGATGTCAGCGTACGTCTGAAAGAAATAAGATCCAAATATTTGAAATCATCTTTAAGACAGGACGGGCATTCACACGCAGAAAAACTGTTCTCAAATGTCTTCCCACACCATCTATAAATATCGTCTTCTCAAAGGTATTAAGACTTTCCTCAGTTGATCTCTCCTTATCTCCAGAAGAGACTGACTGTATTTAATGTTTTTCTTATTCCAGATATACTTGGCTTTTAAACACCCATCTGATTTTTGTTTAGTCTTCAGAAAATATTAGATATGTTTGGAAATATACCAATTCTGCCACGTTCTCAGAAAAAGATGGTTCTTTCTTCGTTAGTTCAATCGTTTTTACATTTCCTAACATATTCTTAATATCCAGGCACCCTGCAAAGATTATTATGCTGTTCCCGAAGAGCAAGAAGATCTTTGTGACAGTCGCTGAACATCCTAAACCTTGTATTACCATTAATTAGGGACTTTATAGCCATCTGACTTTCAATGAAGAAACTAATATCACTGTTTTGTATATTTGTAACATTGAAATATGTCTCGCCGCTATAGGAATAGCAAAAACTTTTGCCAGGAAAATACTATACTCTTTTCTCAGTCGATAGCATGATTCTATTTTGAGCTCATCACAAAAGAGGTCTTTAATCAATCTTTATAGACATTTATTTCCGAGTGTTTAACCATGCTTTCCATCGTTTCATCAAGACTTAGAAGAGATGTGCTTAGCTGCATATTCATTACATTATATGATGACAAGTAGTTTGTAGCACAGTCGACAAAAATTTCCTCATAACGCACAATTCTGACTTGCAGTGAGTTCGTCTGTTTCAGTCTTCAAAAATTGCTCTTTGCCAATTGTTTAATGTGAGTTTCCAAAGGTCGTGTACAATAATCTGCAGTGCCGTCATCGGAGTCGTTCTCATAACGGCCATTAAACTGCCTAGCGCTATCCTTCTTTTCAACAATTGGCCACCACACATGACACGCATAAGTGGAAACTGGCCTTATCACGGCTGTGTACAATTTATTTATTTAGGCTTTAAGCATCCTTTGCTGTTAAGAAGCTTCTGACAGTCTGTCTGATGTCCGAGCGGATACTAAGAAATTTACTCGAGTCCGATAAACAAAGATCAATTCCATTAAACTTAGGTAGGTCAAAAGATGGTATTTTCCTTCTCTGTGTGAAAAGTATTAATTCAGTTTATATTCAGACAGATTTTTGGCAAATTCCTGGTAAAAAATTGAATGCTGGTGACGGTCATTATTTGTTGACAAAAGGTTTGGGATTGAAAGCTAGTAAAAATTTCCCAAAAGGTTCTGTTAAAACAGGCTCTAAGAAACTTAAATTTACTAAAAGAATATTCAAAAAGAAAGCTGCTTCCATTCATAAGACTTCATAATGTGCCACCATATTTTTGACCTGACTTGACATCACTATGCTATACTACCTAATGGCTTGGTGGTACAAACAAATTTTGTGGAGAGGCAAATCCATTAAACTACCTGGAGCTAAGGCCAGTTTAGAGATATTGGGCTCTTGTTAAAAGATAATTGATGAGCACAAAAGAGTGGAGAGAAGTGTGGTCGATTTTAAACGAGCAAAGTGCAAGGAAACACTATAAAAATCGTTAATGGAAGGGTTACCAGAAAATGTATGTATGTTAAGAATTCTTCCATCTCACTCCTTATAAAATAAATTCATTTAAAAAATTTATTTATTCATTCATACATTCATCATCAGTTTTGTGTAAAATCATGGAATTTATTTGTATAAACATGAATACATGTATGTATGTGTATGAGTATGAGTTATCATCCTATTTGTTTGTATTAGTAAATGCGTGTATACGTTTATTTCATTTTTTATTTATTCAAAACAGAGTATGGAAGAACTCGGAGCAAAATCTTTATTTTCAAATGATCTCAATTTTTACTCCTCTTTGCGAAGATTAATGAAAATAAAACACTTTTTTACACACGCAAGCACACAAACAATTTTTTTACGTAATAAAGCTTACTGTTGTTGTTTTATTTTAAAAAAATTTAATATCAAGAAGACACAAAACATTCATACAACAAAAGTAAACACATCTTAATACATGTGTGCGTTCGTATTTTCACACAAATGTTGTAAACACACAAACATCCTTTTTTCAGCTTAATACACACGACTTCAAAACAATTTGTAGGAAATATTCATTTTAAAATTCTTTTTTCGATTTCGCTCTATTTTATTTTATCATTTTTTAGATTTAAACTCTTTTCAAAGAGCGATAAAAAATAAAACTCTTTATTAAAAACCAAAAATTAACTTTTCCAAAGATCCAACCTAACGACGAATAATAAAAAGAGTCGAAAACCGTTCCTACAACCGTTTTACAAAAATCTTTGTTACCTTTTTATTAATGTGTGCGTGAGTGTCCATATAAAAATAAAACGCATCAGCAAATTTTCAATGTATTGGTTTTGAAGAACTGAATACCAACGAATTCACATAAACAGACAATGTTACAATGTGTGAAATTTTTTAATTCATGTTTCCACAAAATGTTTGCAAAAGTAAAAATGCAAATGGTTGCATTTAAAAATGTTGCAACATGTAATGAAATTTATATTAATGAATTTGTGGAAAAAATACAATTGTTTATGATTTTCATTGCGTTTTATTTCACGCATATTATTCACTATCTAGATTTTGTATATTTAAATGTTTTTGAAATGTCTAGAATGGAAAAAATTATTCGCAGTCATAATAGCGATAATAGTGGGTTACGTTGGAAACTATTTACATATATATCTTTGTTAAGAGAAAATACAACAGGCATCTCTATGATGAACTTGCGATTAAAATCGGTCGAGAGTGGCGATTAATTGATAACTTTTGTAACGCAGTATAAAGTATACCGAGCGAGACAAAAACACTTACTGAATTGATTTAAAAAGGTTCGCCTGCCAAAAGAGGTACAAAGCAGTGGTAAAGATGCGTATGAATAACGTATGCGACTTATACGCTTTTATACAATGCTGTTAATACAAGTGCATAGGATATCCAATTAGATTTTTTGGAAATAATTCGGTAACTTTTGAACCGTAGAATATCTTAATAAAATAAAAAATAAATAGATAAAAGCTGAGGTGTTTCTTACTTGATTAGGGAAAAAAACCCTGAAATTGTAACTTTCAAAAAAATATTTATTTTTTTTATTTTTTACAAAAAGGTGGCAACATTTATTCACTTATAAAAACTGTTTTGTCCTCTGCTTCAAAATTTTTTTGTTTTATAAAGAAATCTTAATGAAAATGTGTGTAAACTTTATCCGGGTGAAATTGCGGTAGAGATGTGCCCTTCAGCTCCATCCAAACTTAGTCAATTTTGAAATAAAAATATTTTTTTTTTTGTTAAATTTACAAAATTTAATATTTTCCACACATTTCAAGGTCATTTGATGTCAAAAATTTTTAAATAACTTCAAGATTCGATTTTTTGTGATTTTTGAAAAATAAAACTCAAATTTAAACTTTGGCAAAATCGAAACATATTTCAAATCTTAATATGTTTATAATGATGTGTCCACTATTCAGGGAATTTAAAAGATTGCACCTTTCCATACAAAAATGCCCAAAAATCTCAACTCGAATAAATCATATTCAAAAATTTGACTTTTTTCATTTAAAAGATCCCTTTGTCATTAGAAGGACCGTTCGGCATCCTTTTTGTGTGTTTAGCCTTCATATACAGCTACTTAGTAAGTAAAACAGGTTGTGAATAAGTTATATCAATCAGTTATATTAAATATTGTTAACAGTTATGATAAATATAAGTTTAGAGACCATTTGTTGGTGCATTATGCCCTTAGTAGATATTTGTAAGTAAACTGATGTCATCTTAAAATTCCGAATAGAAATACAAAATGCTAAAGACAGGAATCTAAAATAACCTCATAATTCAGGCGAGAAATCATTCCCAAATTTTCAATTAAAACCAAAAAACAGAGCAAATTCTATAGAAATCGGCTCAAAAAGAAAATTTCTCTTGTAAGATCACTTTCGGAGAAGGGTTATACGTTTATAAAACTCTTTAAAAAAACAAATTCTGCTGAAAAGGGGGATAATCAGTTTTTAAGTGTCTTCATATATAGAGTGAGTTCAAAAATTCTTAACACACGTTCTTCATTGAATCTTTAAACTTAAGTAGTATTTTACTTTTTATCAACATGTTTGTTAATTTGTTTGATGTTAAATAAATGAAAATTTTGCTAACTTAACTGATTAAAATGTGTGACCAAAAAAAGTACATACTATAATTATTAAATATTTCAACAACTGTTTTCAATGTCAATAAACGGTGCCGGAAGAACTTGCTCATTGATAAAAAAAACCTGATCCAGATAGAAGGAATGGTCATCATATGTTACTAAAGCCAACAAATCAAAACATCTCCCAACTCAACCGGTAGGAAAGCAGCCTATTAGCACAGTAATCGAACTACTTGATACGGGAAGTTGAACGCTACTAAAAATTTAGAGGCAAAACCAGACCAGGGAAATTGAAGTCAAGTTTTATAAAAAATTACATCAAGAAATATTTAAAAAAGCTGCATTAATAATGAGACTTCTCAATATTTCCACTTATTTTTGGCCTGACTTAGCATCCTGTCATATGGTAAACAAGCTCTAGACTGGTACAAGAACAATAATGTGATGTTTGAACCAAGAGAGGCAAATTCAAATTCTTGTTTATTGAGATTAGAAAAGCACAAAGAAATTTGGTAGATTTTAAATAATTATGAACTACGTGCTCGAGCAACCTGACAGAAAGCACTATAAAAACTCTAATGGTATGATTTTCGAATAAGTCCAAATTCCATCATTTATGATAAAAGCAATTATATTTTTTTGTAAATTGAAATAATAATTTCAATCAAATAAGTATCAAATGTTGTTCAAGAATTTTCAGGATTTTACTCCTTGTAACTAATATAAGAAAAATAATTTATATCGGTCTAAATATTACGAATATAATCTTAAATGTCACTCTTAAAAAACCAGTGATCTTGTTATTAAAAGACTTAACAAAACATGAAAGAATATTATACAGTATTGAACATACTTCGATGGTTATCTTCGATCGTTATAGTTTCAATTAAAATTAATTCATAACAATTTCGAATGTATTAACTTTAATATTTACTTCATTATTAAACAGTTCATTTAATTACAAACTTATTGTAATTGTAAATGAGTTTATATCTCCCAAAATAGATGCTCGTATCTCCTTCATCTTCTTGTTTTACATTTATCCAATTAAAATTATTTTTATCTTATTTTTCTGAAATAAATGTATTTTATTTTAATTTTTGTGCCATTTCGAAATTGTAAGAAAAAAGTAAATAAATAAAAAAACAACTTTAGAAACCATTTGGAATCATCTGAAGGAAAAATAAACACAATATTTGGTCTATTTTTCCGATACTGTTGTTTTTGTTACATGAAGCGCGAAATCAAAAACTCTTCACAGGAGAAAATGTTTCAAAAGAATGATATTTTTTGGGCCGTTTTTAACCATTACACCACCACAAGTGGGTGAAGGAGGATATGTTAAATTTCTCTTTCCTCATGTAATGCTAAGAAGCAATTACCTCGGACCTCATAATGTTATACATATTCTTGCATCAAATATAAATCTGAGGCGAATTAGCTATGTCCGTCTGTCTAATGGTAACGATTTCATGCCTAGAAGAACTGTTCGAATTCAAAGAAATTCGACAACATTTTTGCTATTGTCTTAAGTAGTTTCTATTTGAAACCAGCTTTAAAGTTCTTTGGTATAAAAGTTAAAAACCGATATCTCAGACAACCTCAAGGTTCCAAAAAAATCTATTTTATTGAAACAAAAGGTAAATGGATTAACAAAAAATTTAACTATAAACATGCAAATTATATGTTCTTCAACATTCTGCAAAAAAATCATCAAAATCGGATTAATAAAAAAAAACTTTAGGCTAAAATTTTGATACACCCCAAAATCTGTGTATCATATGGCTCGCAGGTTTTAAGATAATTTACTGACATTTGCCAGATATATCTATTTTGATACAATAATAAACCCAAAGATACAATATTGTGTTGGGGGGTCGTTAGTTAACCTAGGTCCCATATAGTTTCCCTTCCCGGAATATGGTTTATAGCTAATAAACTCTTAAATATGAACCAGTTCTGAAATGTACGTTATTAATTCTATTAATATAGGTCCATATTTTGATAGAGCTCTCATATAACGCTTCTTTCCGAAAAATGGGAATGAGCTTATAAAACTCTTAAATAAATACCGATTCCCTTGAAGCTCGGCACGGTGATTTATCTTAATTCCTTTAATGTATATAAATAATATTAACAATCACGGGCCATATTTTGCTGTAGCTTTCATATCAGGCCATTCCTGGAAAACATTTTTTAACTTATAAAACATTTAAATAATGACAAATTCTGTTGTAAATCTGTTCAATTATTTTCTAAATTTCTGGAATATATGTTATTAATCTAACTAATATCGATCCATATTTTGCTACAGCTCCCGTATAATACGTATTTGCCAATTTCAGTGCATATTTTGCTACAGCTGCTATTTAAGTCTCATTATAGTAAAAAAGTCTTTAAACTTATAAGACTTTTTAACTTGAAACAATTTTATTGAGATTTGGAACATTTATTGGTGGAGGGTATTTAAGATTCAGCAAATGCGAAAATAGCATTCTGATGTTTGCAGCATGCAGAATAAATGTTTCTTACACCCACC
>PYHX02000413.1:77530738-77574329 GCA_004302925.2 Cochliomyia hominivorax | reverse complement strand
AAATATAAACAGGGAATTTTTTAAGGACAACATATGGAGATAATTACGCAATAATATAAAAGCGGGTAATTACCATTAAGATAAATGTTTAAAAGGATAAAATAGATGAGCAAATCAAGAAGGTAAATACAGTATCGAACAAAAGTATTATTTCAGATATTTAAAACTCTTGCAACTTGAAAAAAAGGAAAAAAGTGCATAACCAAAGCAAGTATATGCGCAGATAGGTCTAATAATAGAATGAAGTCATTTCGAATCATTTTAAAAAGATAAACAAGTTTTCAAAGTTCGAATAAAACCGGACGGCCTAAAGTTTTAAGTCCTGCGGAGTACCCAAATTGTCTGAAGAGTTAAACGCAAAAAACAATTCGGTGCTGTGCCGAATCATAAATATCCTCCACCACGAATATTATGCAAAAATTAGCATGAGTTGAAGATATTACACCAAAAAACTTAATCGTTCATCAGCCGATTGCGAAAAAACGCCCAAATAATAAAACTACAGTGAAATATGGCAACATATTATTGAAATGGACCCACATATATTGGTACCGACCTAAAGATTTTAATGACCCATTTTATTACATAATAGTGTTGTGAAATATATAGCAAAATATTGGCTAGAAAAATTACTGACTCTAATTTCAATATAATTGGGGTTTATATAAGAGTTTTATAAGTTCAAACCCGTGTTCCGGGAAGGAATGTTATGTGATAGCAAAAGCAAAATATGTACCGAGATTGATCAAATTAATAAATATATAAAAGATAGTTACAAAAACAACTATTGTAAATTTCAATAGAATTGATTTTGATTTACTAGTTCCATAGCTCAAAATAGTTTTCCGTGAAGAGTCCTAATGTGAAGCTATAGTAACATATGGACTGAAATTGTTGGATTTATAATTATATCAAACAAATTTTTCTGGCTAATTTTAGAAAACTATCTAAAAAATTCCCGACCCCATATAGCACCCAGGTTTTGGAGTGTATTAAAATTTTGCACATTTAACTCTATAACTTATTTTCTATTGATCCGATTTTGATGATTTTTTGTACGAAGATGAAAAATATATATGAATAAATTTTTGTTTAAAACCAGTTACATTTGGTTGAAAAATAAGCAAAGTTCACTTTTGAAATTTTTAAGTTGTCTCAGATATTGAACTATAACTTTTTTTCAAACTGACAAACCGATAAAGCTGGTGTTAAAAAAAAACAACTGTTTAGGACTATGGAAAATAATATGACCAAATTTCATTAGAATTCGGATAATTTTCTAGGTGTGAGAATATTTCCAACAGACAGACGGACATAGCTAAATAAACTCAGATTTTGTAATGATGACAAAGTTAATATACAATCATCACCACTTGTGGCGGTGGAGAGTATAAAAAAACATCTACCGAAATTGCAGCTGAAGACCAACACTAACAAAAAACAACCAAAAATTATTCACTACATTACTATTTCGCAGAGTGCTGCATGAAGCTGATTATAATGCTGGATTTGCTAGACATAAACCACTAATCTCTTTAATAAACCAAGTTAAGAGTTTGGAGATGTTTTTCTCTGATAAGAGCGAATTTGATAATTGATGACCAAATTACCGTGTTCAACACAGAATATAAAACCAAAATATTTTTCTACTGCCCAAATACGTCGAAGGCGATGTTAATGTTATGGAGCTGATTGTTATCGGCGGGTGCCGTTGAGCTTATTTTCATGGATGGCTTGAATTTACAAACAAGTTCCACATTCCAATAAGAAAGCGATCCAAAATATTCAGTCCATGATGTGCATATGTGGTTAATTTACAAAGTGGCTAATGATCAACCGCACACAGCACAGTCTCCAAACTTCATTCCAATGGAATATTTGTGAAAAGAAGTGAACAGACAGGTCAAGAAGCGACCTGCACTTGCCTGTGCCAATAGTTTTGTTGGAAACTCTATATAAATGCAAAACATAAGGATTTCGTAAAATGGGGCTCATGACCTACCGCATCCAGCACAGTCTCCAAACTTCGTTCCAATGGAATATTTGTGAAAAGAAGTGAACAGACAGGTCAAGAAGCGACCTGCACTTGCTGTGCCAATAGTTTTGTTGGAACTCTATATAAATGCAAAACATAAGGATTTCGTAAAGTGTGGCTCATGACCTACCGCACCCAACACAGTCCCCAAAACTTCATTCCAATGGAATATTTGTGAAAAGAAGTGAACAGACAGGTCAAGAAGCGACCTGCACTTGCTATGCAATAGTTTTGTTCAGGACTGTATATAAATGCAAAACATAAGGTTTTCGTGAAAATTTGAAATTTAAAAAATTTTGTCAATAAATTTCACTTTTTTTGTTATTTTATTTTTACGTTTTTTTTCTTTGTGAAATTAAGAATATTTTTTGTAGAACTTAAAAAAAATCGAAAATAATAAAAAAGAAAACATGAAACTTTTATTTTCTTTTCTCAGTATTGTAACAAATATATTTGGATGTTTGTATGTATCGACAGGAATGTCCTGCAAAAACCCATTGAGATTAATATCCTGTAAATGAAGTGATTCAAAGAAATTATTAGAAAAGTTTTTTCATCGAATACCTTGGAGTATTTAAATAATAGATGTTTGTTGTCCCAAAAAAAAAAAATCGAAAATATTATATACATTTTCTTTTTTAACTATAAATTAAGTTAGAAAAAGGAAAAATATATTCTTTTTTTTATCAACAAATGTCAATATGTAATTTTTGTGAAGGGTTTTTTTTTGGATGAAAGAAAACATTTGAAATATGTGAAATATTATTTCTTGATTATGATGAATTTCGGATGCCCTTCATACAGATGGGAAAATTTTAATATATTCTCACTTACGAACTTCTGAACTGGAAGTAAACCAACAATAAACCTGACACTAAAATAAATCCAATCAACATATAAATTTGACCATAACTAATCGGTCAGTAAAATCATACCTCATTTACGCCTTTCACAGGTTTTTGTATTGGTATGACTCTGATAAGAATATTTAGTGGTCCCAAATGGATCTCCAAAGTTAGACACCTCGGGGTTCATAGATTTCGGCACGGTCAGTATTAGACCAGTAAACATTGCACCTATTACTCCATGTGGTATGGACTACATTCATACGGTAACATTTATAGGGCAACTAGCACAGTGGGGTTCCTGTAAATGTCAAAGCTATCATATACGACTTTCAATCTAAAGGATATATTAAAGTATAATCTGTTTATATATATATGAATATCCTTTCATACATTGATCGATGCTAATCATTTAATATTGAAATAAGGATGATTTCTCCGATGACATTCCTAGAAGGATCTACTTACTAAATATTTCATTTAATTCTTCCAATGCAAGGATCTTTGTCCGTAGCCCAAATACTGCAAGCCAGTTCTTTGTGACCTTAATTCTAATTCGCAATTTGTGCGTGTTTTGTAATGGCATGACTTAAGAAGGTAAATACACTGCCAAAAGTCTTTGGGTGATTAACAGTCAGAATCTGTTCTTCAACGACTACGATGCCTAAGCTCGTATTTTGTATCTTTTGTTCAAAGTGAAGGTTTCAAGTTAAGGGCAGTGAAGGAATTATGAATTTCTCTGAGATAACCATTTACCCGACAACATCGGTCATCAACTCTTTGGCCTGTCACCGTAATTGTACAGTCATCAGCATATGTTATCACGTCAACTCCACGGGGAGATTCTAAAAATTTCGGGAGTTAAAAGTGTAAAAAGAATGGTGATAGGACTTTCCTCTGCAGAACTCCTTGCTTTACTTTGCGAAGTTTTGATCTGGTTTCTCTAAATTCAACGATCGACTAACGGCCGCACAAGTAGTTCAGAATCTATCACTTCATGTCGTCAGGCAATAAGGACTATAGGATGTCCTGCAAGAGAACTTTGTGACTGATAGTATCAAAGCTTTTGATAGGTAAATTACTACAAGGATAGTCCGTCAAAATGGTATCTTTTAGTTTAAGTCATGTGCGATATGAATGGTGACGGCTGGTGCTATTGTTGTAATGTGCATTTTCCAGAAACAATACTGGTGATAAGCTGCCGCAAGGTAACTGTTCCATATCTTTATCTATTAAAAATATCTGGAAAAAGCATAGGTAGCATATTTCTTGATCGTATCGCATAGGATCAGATTTGACTGGTCTACCAATCGATCATTAAGAAGACAACTTTGGACACGAGGAATGATTATTTTCCATACTTTTGCAAAGACTCTGAGTACGAATAGAACTACAAGTCTCCCCCTTTTTAAACTTTTAGCGATGTTTTATATTTGGAAGATTCAACTAGAATTCTCAGATTCTAGGTTTGGTTAGATTGAAGAGATATTCTATAGGAAGGTCTCATGCCCATTGATATACACCTAAGACACTACTTCGTCTTGTTGTGCGCAACAAGTACATACTTCCTTAATACCTTCCTGCCCACACCCCTAAGTTGGATTAAGCCTGCTATGGTTTCTTGCATACATTTTCAGAATTTTAGCAAATGAAATGTTATATGCACAGAGACCTGTGCGTTGCTTTCGTCCATTCTGTACTCTTTCATCCCTGACCTATTCTTTGATAGCATATTTCTAGGATAGTTCTAAGCTTGGTATCCTTTATTGACATTTAGCTATCGATGGAAATATTTAAGTCCTTATATCACAGGTATAACTGATTCACTTTGCCCAGATTACAGCCTCCCTAATCGAACGTAACTTTGCATGAAAAACCATATTGCGGTTTTGTAGTCGAAAGGATATTCTAGTTTCTGGTTCATCTAATAACGACCCAGTCCTATCATGTCATCCGCGTAGTGGATGGGTCCCATAGGCTTACGTACCATTTTTCCGTTCGACTAGGAGTGATGATCTGATATCAGTGTATCACAATATGCGCCAATCCGCTTTCCAGATATCCTGTCAGATGTTTTGGTATTCTGCAATCGTTCGCCCAGAGCCAGTGTTATATGATTATTCTCTCTCCTATTGACTGGAGTTACTTACTCGAATTGCTATCTTATTTTCTATATTTCTATTTTCTAATTGGTTTTGATCTAATATTGCATTTTTTCCATCAATGTCTACCAGACCACTGAAGTCTAATTACACTGTAGTGCCGATGTATCAACTTTGAATTAAAATCCAATTTGTATCCGATGACTCCGGCCAACCCTAAAATAAGAATATGATTTAATGATTGTATTTAATAAAAGCAAAATATATAGAAAGTGAATAAACACTTTCTTCGAAGGAGTTCTCTGTATAGTGGTTGACCACAATCTACCTATAATGAGCACTTAGAGGGGTTAAGAGGTCTTAGTTTTAGAATCTAGCTTTTGAAGCCTTACAACAAACTTTTACAAAAAATTCTAATATTTATCTCCTAAAAGTAGGGTTATAATAAGTTTATCATTCCATTTGTAACGCTAAGAGGGAATTTTGGTATATTATTAAGTTATATATGGTTCACTATCATTCCAAAAATTGTCAAAATTGGTCCAGTAGAAAAAAGTTAAAGCCAGAATTATAACTAATTTTATGACTCATTAAGTGTTCCGTGTTAAAATAATTAAGAAACATTGTTATTTATAATATACTTTTGTAAGTATCTGTTTGAGTGTGTATGTACAAAACATAACATATTTACTTACACGCATTTGTGGTAAAGGGTATTGAAGATTCGACTTAATTGTTTTATTTAAAAATGAAGTTTTTGTAGTCCATTGCCATACATATGCACAATATTATAGGAACAAGAATTTTTTCCACTTGTTTCAAAGACAAGCGCTGATTTTTCTTTATAACTTATATTTTCGGGCACTTTTTTAAATGCTTTTTTTTCTGATTTTGTGAAGGTTGTATTTGAAATTTAGTTGGAAGTTTAAAAAGAGAAATAAAAAAGCTTAAAGTGTCAAGGGATGTGGTATACATGGTTCAATTTCAAAATCGATGAAAGAGTATTTTAGTTGTTTTTTTATCTCTAAATAAGGACGAAACTGTAGCAATAGCTAAAAATAGAAGTAAAAAAGTTTCTTCACATATGAAGAAAAAGTTATATGTTCTTTTGAAGTTTTAAATATTGTATGTAGTAAATGTCATCTGGTTAATACTTTTAGTTAAGTTTGGGTATTTATGAAGTATCCCAGGAGAGTATAAAAAATAGTAACTTTTGATTTTCTTTTTCGACTAAATTGCAATTCATTCCCTTCTTCTGCTCAAAACTTCTCAAGTTTTAAAAACCAGTGAAGTATTTGATGAAATGAAGTTTTTATTAAGTTTTCACATGTGATTGTCTACTGGGATATTAACTGGTGTATGAAAAACAGATTGTGATCCTAAAATGAAAGGGATTTAAAAGCTCTGTATGTATAGTGTGTGTTTCAAAAAAGGACTTTTTAATGTAAAATTTTATAAAATTCGTTTACTACTTTTTTCTTCTATTACGCCTTTTTTTGTAGGTTAAACGTCAGGAAATATTTAAAAAATTTAACTTTGTAGTGGTTTTTGCTTTTTTGCAAAGTTAAATTTGAGGTCTTCACACTTTGTAATTAAATGTAATTCTGTTTTTTTTTGTTACAATATTCCAAACTAAATCCATTGAGCAGACATTTTGCTAAATTAGAAATAAATCACACCCATTTTTATAGTTTTTATATGTGTGGTTCAGGGCCAACGGAAAAAGTACCCAATAATATCAACAATATACACACAAAAAACAAGTAAAAATGTTATAGTCGTTCAAGCGCGACTATGTAATACCCTACACCACATTGTTAGCTGTAAGTGACAGCTACAAAAAATTAAGGAACGACCCTCGTATAATTTGCTTTTTATGATTTGTGATTAATTGTGAAATACAATATTATGATGCCACTATTTATGTGAAATTGTTAGCTGTAAGTGACAGCTACAAAAAATTAAGGAACGACCCTCGTATAATTTGCTTTTTCTGATTTGTGATTAATTGTGAAAATTATGAATCCACTATTTATTTGAAATTTATTCATTTGAAGAAAAAATTGTCCAGGGTTTATATCGCAGCTAGAAGTAATGATGGACTGACCCTCGTTTAATTTCGGCCATCAATTTTGGAAAAAATTAATCTTAACTTGACAAGTTGTTATTACAATACCAGCGTATATCTATGATTTTTGCCCTTAAAAGTGATATATGGAAGGTGGCTTGTATAGAATCTATTAGAAGTAATGGACCCACCCTCGCATTATTTAGCACATGGATTAAAAACACCAAAAAACTTATTTTTGTTTAGGACTTTAATGACCTTAAGACCCCATTTCCGGAAGGGCATTTTTACGACCTTTATAGTATTTATAACGTTTAGACAGCTAGACGGACATACAGACGGATGGCCGAATGGACATTACATAATCGTCTCAGAAATAAAGTTGAGTGGTATAATAAAAAGTGGTTCTTTCGCTATTTTTTCGGTATGTTACAAACATCATCACAAATACAATATACCCCAAATACCTATGGTGGTGTAGGGTAATAATGAATGAGAGTAAAACAAACTTTAATTGGCAAATAACCGCCAACAGCAAAACCAATTCAATATATTTGGTTGTAAAAATAAATTAGAGAGAAAATAACAACAACAAAAAAATGAAAATCATGTACATAAAACCAAATTGTTGTGTAAAATGTTTAATTATTTATTTTGTAATTGTTGTTGTTGCCGTTGTTTGTTGCTTAAAATATAACAAAAACTTATTTAAAGAGTAAAGTATCAAGTTTTGCTATACGAAAACTGATTATTGTAATTTTATCTTTTTGCTTAAATCATTTACAACTCTTTTAACTTGGTACTCGGACTTGCTGCCCTGTCCTAATCCGTTGCAGATAACAATAGTGGGTGTTTTATTAGTCTTCATTCTCATGTCGTTAAACAGCGACATTATTGCCTTCATGTCTCCGTAGCAAGGATCGGTAGGTCATATGCGAAGGAACTCCAAAAATTAACGTTCAGTTCAGTGTCTGTGTTTAAAATTTTTCATCACTTTATATTTGGATACCAATGATAATTACGTAATGATAATTATGATGATTATTACATAAATATGTTATGTTTACCTCTTGGGAGCGTAAGTTTCTACAAAGCATCTGCACCTTACGTAGATTAATCTTCTGGCACAGTGGTGAAAAATCGATTCTTGTTGGAACTAAATCTTTGACTTATGATCGACTGAATTTATGTAAAATTTAACGTAATGATAGCGGAGACGTGTGGTATTAAAACCTCGGTAGCTTGAAATCCCACTATAAAGCTCTAAGACCATTTTGAAATTAAACGAGAAACACAAATTTGGCTAAACTCATACCATTGAATATCAGAGGCATCCGAATTTGCGCTCCCATAACTCTTTCCATATAGACCCAATGGTGTCTAAACTGCCCAAGTTTTCATTATGCTAAATTTCATGCAAATTCATCTGATCCATCAAGTGTTACAGTCACAGTCCAAATCGATTTTTAGTACAAAGTTGTGAACCAAATGAACCCTTTCAGGTAACATTATAAAATTCCAGACGTTTAAAGCTGAGGCATTTTCGAGGTTATGTAAAAGTGTAAGTAAGACCTTTTGTGCTCATAGTCGTTTAATGCCGACTATATAATACCATACACCATGACACACACATGAAAAATTATGGAGAGAAATTTTTCATTAAATTATTTCTTATATGATTTTTATTTCATTTGAAGTTAATGTCGGAATTTAGTCTTATATAAGAGCACATAGGAATATGTGGATCGAACCATGCAAATTTCGGTACATTAGTTTCTGGTAAAAATTTATTGATATTTTTATAAACTCCAAATTGATTTCGGAAGGGGGTGTATAGGAGCTATGGTCTTTTATGGACCAATTTTCTTGAAATGTGACATGCGACCTAATATAAAATTTCTATGCAAAATTTATTCAATACCTTTTTTATACCCTCAACTACCACAAGTTGTGAAGAGAATTTTTTCACTTTATCATTTCGTGTGAAACACTAAGAAGGAATCATCTTAAACCCCATCAAATCCAAATCTGAGTCAAGTTAGCTTTGTTCATCTGTCTGTTGTTGACACTCCCACATCCACGATAATTGATAGAGGTCAATGAAATTATCCTTGAGTATTGTCCTAAGAAGTTTTCTATTTACAAACAGTAGAATCGGTTTAATATTGAAAAATATAGAACGATATCTGAGGCAGCCTCTAAATTCAAAAATATCATCCATAGAATTTTCAATTATAAATTAAAAAATTGCGAGAAAATTCTCATAACATAAAGCTAAATGTAACTCATTTCTATTTCAAAAATGATCATGATCGGTACAGAAGAAAAAGTAATTTCGTTGTTATATGTATGAAAAAGCTTTCACATGTTGCATGCGTTTGTATATGTGAGTGTGTACGCATGTATGCCACATGTACAAAACATAACGTATTTAATTCATATACATTGTGGCGGCAGAAGGCTCTACATAACCGATTATGGCATTCTTACTTGTTATATATGTTAAATCTTTATATCTGTGAGATTTAAGAGTTTAAAACCCCATACCTGCAGGATATTTGTGAGGCAGCTACAGGATGAATTTCAGTAAGGATAGTTGCAGATAATGACATGTACCAAATTTCATCAAGATGTTTCCAAAATTGCAACTTGTAGAGTATTCAACACGAACAGACGGACGAATGGAAGGACATCATTTAATCGATTCAGAAATTTTTTACTTTTCGTTATTAATTTATTTTATTATTTTAAATATCTCTAAATGTCATCTCCTGCCGCTGTTTTGTTTTATGATCAACTTAAAATCATTAATTTTATCCTTGACTTTCTAGTCAATTTTGCGTGAACATAAATTTAAATCTGTATTTCATATGAACTTTTCCATTTTAATAACCCAATTCGCCCCTCCTCCACTCCTTACGATATCATAAAAAGCTCCATTTTAATAATGGTGAAATTGTATTGAAAATCCATATGTGTGTGTGTATGTATGGATGTATTTATATAACTTTTGCATTTCTTTTATTTTATTTTAATACAAAAGTTTATGACATCAAAATAGAATATAAATTTTTAATCAATTTCGGTTAAAGCCAATAAATTTGTACGATATTCTGTGAACTCTGAATGATATTTTTTTTCAGTTTCCTTCTTTTTTTTTTTGATTTTTTTATTATTTTATTTTTATTACCGATTCTTTTGTCTTTGTTGCAAACATTTTATGACATTTTTTATTATCAACTGCAAAAACTATTAAATGCCGTCAGACATATTGAAATGATTCCTTCTTTTTATGATTGAAATATTTCTTCCACACTTTTGCTGCATAAAAAACAAAAAATCTATAACGAGAGAGAAAAATAATATAAAAAGTAGCAAATCATCAGGCAAAAATAGTGGAAAAAAAGCAAAAACAAGTAAGAATACTGTATTTGGTTATGCCGAATCATAAATACCCTCCACTATTTATATTATGGACAATTGAAGATATTCCACCAAAAGAAACTTATAACTCGTTTATCAGCTTAAACACCAATTAAGGAAAAAGGCCGTGGTGCTGCAATGGAATATGGAAACATATTCTTGAGTAAATTGTTTTTACACTGAACAAAAAAAGGTAGTAAACATAACGAAAAAGGCTGTAGAAAACCTTTATTCATTAAAACCAAAAATTTCGTTTATTTTTTGTAAATTCTTCGAATTAATGAAAAATTGTCAATATGACTATTTGTATTCGTTAATAAAAATGCGAATAATTTGAATAAATATTATTCAATTTGAGTAATACATTATTCAAATTAACAAAAATAAATTCTTTATATTGAAGATGAAGATAAAGGTTATTCAATTTAAATACCATATTCAAGTGAAATTTACGAAATTTTTGTTCAATTGAGGAAACAATTTCTTGTTGTGATAAAAGAGCACTCTCCACATAAGCAAATATTGATTATAGAATATCTTAAGAGCTCTAACAGCGCGAATTTTCAAATTTGGTCCCAATGACATCCTTAAGGAACCGTTTTACTGGACAAAATGTAAAATGGATAAGATCAGGGGAGATGTAGCCCCCATACAAAATAAATATTGATTATCGAGTATCTCTAGATCTACTACATATAAATTCGAATTTTCTGTAAAATATTTGTCTCCTGTATATATCTTTACATGACATATATCAGAGAAAATATACAAAATTATTTGATGAAAAAATAATTAAATAAACAAAAATTTTATTCAAATTAACTTAATTTTAATACGTAGAATTGAATAAATTTTTATATTAGTTTACTTACGATTCGCTACTGCCGTTTTTACTAAATATCTGTTGATATAATATATTTTTCGTTAAGTTTCTAACGAAGTTTTATTCGAATTAACGTCATTTACAAAATTTTTTATTTGAAGAAAATTCTTCAATTTGAAGAAAATTTATATTAATTAGAATAAAGATGTGTTTATTTAACACCTTTATTCATTATATTATCTATGACATTTGGTTCAGTGTAGATTTATAAATATTGGTACCGAGCCATAGATTTTAATGGCCGACTTTAAAAGTAATTATAATAGAAGAATTTTCCTACATGATAGGCAACATTCAAGAAACTATACAATTATCTAGTGATCTGAATTTCGATGGAACTGGTTCATATTTAAGAATATTTAAAAACTAAAACACTATTCCGTAAAGTGAGATTATATCATAGTATCAAAACCAACTATAGTCCGATTATTGTCAAACTAGATTAATATACTAAAGGCAGTTTAAATAAACCCCTTTTTGGAAAGGGGGCTTAAATTAATGATAATTAAAGCAATAATTGTCCCGAATATCAAAAGATTTCGCAAAGAAAGTAGCCCACATTCAAGATAATTAGAAAATAATCGTGACGATTTTGAATTAAATTGGTTCATATTCATAAAAGAGTTTTATAATCTCAAATTCGTTTTCCAGGAAGGAGCGTTATGTGGGAGCTATAGAAAAATATATAATATTATAGCACCGATATCAGAAAACTAATTGTTGCATTTTTTTTTTTTTGCCAGTTTTATAATCTGAGAACTATTTTCCGGGAGGGGGCCTTATATGGGAGCAACAGCAAAATATGGACCGCGAATGTTCATATTGATAATATACAGTAAAGATAGTTAGGGAAATCATTGCATCGGAAAGAGGCCTTATATAAGTGCTAATGTAAATAATGACGGCAACACAATCTAAAACTGATCTTCAAAATTACAACCCATATGACACACAGATTTTGGGGTGTATCAAAATTCTTAATATCTCATAATATAACTTTTTTTATTGATCTGATTTTTATGATTTTTTGTACGTATAATGAAGTATATAAAATTGTATGTAATAGTTAATTGTTTATATAAATGAAATTATCTTTTGTTACAAAAATAAAATAGAAAAGTTCATTTTCATAATTTCCAGGCTGTCTAAGATATCGGAAACCTTTTTGGCCAATGAATCGATATAGCTGGTTTGAAACTGCTTTAGACAATAACAAACAACGTGGCCAAATTTCATTAAATTCGGACAATTATTCCAGGCGTGAAAATGTTTCCACAGTTTTGAAGAAGAATATATATACTTTATGGTGTCTTTGATTATTCCTTCATATCGTTACACACTGAATATCAAAATTAATATACCTCCTTCACTACTTGCGTTGGTGTAGGGTATAAAAATATATTTATATTAAAATCAAGCAAGAACTTAAAGAAGAAGAACAAATCAAACTATAAGAAATCTATCAAGTAAAAGAAATAGTTTTATTTTTATGGAAAACTTTTACGCCCCCATGGCTAAAAAACCAATAAGTTTTTAGGATATTAAAGTTTGAATAAAATTGTTATAAGACAAAGAAAAAATTAATCTAAATGAAATAAAGTTTTATGAGAGAAATTTCATTGGATTAAGAGAGACAAGGTGTGTAGGCTATAAAAATTAATAATTAAATTGAAAATTATTCCCGGATTTCAAATGGCCATTTACACAATTTATTGGCTATTTATCTGGTACTAGATAAAATTGTGATAGGACCATAAAGAGGAGTACTCGCCACTCAAACAAATATTAATCATTGATTATCTAAATAATTATAAAAGCAAGAGATTTAGTTATCACTCTTTTTCTCAATAAACTGTAGTGAACAAATTGTATGGCATATAGGGCAACCCCCATTAGAAGCAAAAATTGATTTTCAATTATCTAGAGAACTATAACAGCGAGAGTTCCAAACTTAACTTTCAATCACCTTCTCAAGGATCTGTTTTACGGAACAAAATGTAGAACGGTTAAGACCAGGAGGATACGTAACCCACACAAAGCAAATATTGATTATCGAATACCTAGAGGACTACAACAGCGAGACCTATAAAGTTTGGATTTATTTTATTTTATTAGACGGATAAGTCCTGGAGGAAGGGTATCCCCCATACAAAGCGAATATTAATCTGTAGGATATAGTTTTACTGGACAAAATGTAGGACGAATACCTAATAACAAAGAATTATAATTATGGAATGTCTGAAGAACTTAAACAGAGTGTATTTTCAAATTTGGTCCCAATCACTTGCTCGGGAAACACTTTTAATGAACTAAGTTCAGGACGGATAGGACTGTGGAGGGAGTACCCCCATACAAATGAAATATTTATTATCGAATATCTAAAAACTATAACAGTGAGAGTTCTCAAATTTGGTCTTATTTTCTCAGGGATCTCTACTGTTGGACAAAATTTAGGACGGATAGGAGCAGGGGAATAGATACCCCTCTTTACGAAGCATATAATGATCATCGAATAATTAAAGAACTATCACAGCGAAAATACATCATGATTTGTGAAATTTGTTTCGAGATGTCTGACTTTGATATCTTTGTGCAGCAAACCGCACCGGATAAAAGGGAGTATTTAAGTAACTTTTGATATATTTAGTGAAATTTTGGCAGAATAAAGAAAAAAGGAATTATAAAAAAAACATTATTACCCATGACAACTCAAAATCTTGTTTACCATAGTAACAGGATGCCAAATGAGGCTAAAAAAAAGTTGATACATTATGAAGTCTCAAGGAAGCAGCCTCTCTTTTAAACATTCATTAATATAAATTTCGATATTTATAGAGATCATTTTAACAAATGATTGGCTTCTTTTGCCGTAGCTGCAAATTGTTTGCCATTCCAAGAACTTTTTGGGAAGTTTAGCTGCTTTTGAGTCCTACACTTTTCTTCAGTATTCCTTTGAGCACCAGCAATTTATAATTTTTGCGCAGAAAAGCGAAAAATCTACCAGAACAAACGTGAAATTATATATTATGCAGCAAGAATATTTTTTTTTTAGAATATTTGACTTAAATTTTCGTGACCTGTTTTTGGTCTCCAAGTTTTAAGCAAAATTCAGCACTGAGCTTTTTACACTGATAAGTCGGACTAACAGATAAGATATGACTATAACTTTTAGACTTTTTAATTAAAATTTTAGATATAGACTAGTCTGAAATCCATTGATATATCTCAGCTGTATTGGCGTTAAATTTATCTCCAACACTGCAAAAGTTGTAGAATATTTCCAAAAATCGCTTGGGTTATTGAGCATTTACTCCATGAGAAAACACAAGTCTCAGATATATACTTAAGTTTATTAACTGGCAATAAAAGTGGGTGGAAGATTGTTTTTTTATACATTTTTCTTAAATTATGCTATAGTAGGTGAGATTAGACGAGTCCTACTTAAATTTCATAGTAACGAAACCCTCATTCTCTAATTAGTGGCATAAGTCTCGTGGTGTTTGGAGTTGAACTAGTTGTAGTCAAGTTGACTATACAGTCTGATTATTGGTGTGGCCCTTTGGAGTACATCGATCTGTCAACGGTTTGGAAAGAATGTATATTTTTATGTTCGAGGTGGGGTTGCATTATCAACCGGTTGCTTGACTTAAAGAGCGGTAGGAGTATAGGTAGGGTCCTCACCTAATGTAGGAGGAAGTAATGTTCAAAATATTTGGTTCGAGTTAGTACTCAATTGAAGCAGTCTGCTGCATTTGAGGGAGTTGGTAGACGAATTGTATTCAATCTGCGTATAGTACATTTCGATTACATACTCAGGTCCAAGAACTTAGTTCCCTTAGCTATATTTTCTGCTAAGTTGATGAGCAAACTCTTGAAAATTTCTCAATAATAAATATTGAAAATTAATTAATCAAAACGCAACAAATAATGCATTCACACAATATTAACAATTTTCACATTTAGCATTTCTTTGACTTCTTTGAAATAGGAGAAAATACTGGATGAAAAATTAAAATAAGTGAAATAATCTTTAATAACATTTTTACTTCATTATTTGATTCTCCAAGAAAAATAAATAAAAATAATAATAAGAAGAAATTATATGTCTATGAATTATACGTATCAGCGAATTTTCCATTTATTATGATTTTTTTATCTTAAGGGATTTCAACTTTCTTTGACCAAAAATAATCAACCAGCAGAAATGATGCCAAAATGAAATAAGAGAGAAATCTTGAAATTGAGATTCGAAAGGAAACCGAAAGAAAAGTAGTGAATGAAAAAAAGTTATTAAATAAATACAACAGGTCATGATGGGCGTTTTGTTCTACATCGTAATAATAATAATAATTGTGGATGTTTAACAAGACTTCTTTCCCAATGGTCAACATTAATAACTTGAGTTGGGAATTTTCTAGAACTTCGTATAAAATAAACAAAACTGGCGAAATGATTTCATAGAAAATGGAAAAAGAAGAAAATTGCAAATAAATAAAGTCAATTAAGTTAATTTAGCAAAAAAAAAAAACTATAAAAGTGGAAAATAATAAAATGATTTTCTTGAATTTTAGTTCTTTTCAAAAACTTGATTTATTATCCGATCATATTGTGGAGGATTTGTAAATAAGATAATTTTGAAATCTTCTTTCAACGGAAATTTTAAATTGTAAAGAAATTATGCAAAAATAATATAATTTTCTTAAATGAGGAGTAATTTGTGGATGGCAATATAAATTTTGTAAATACCTGAAATTATAACAAATAATGATAAATTGTTGAAAAGCAAAAATAATCGGTAGTTAATTGAATAGTGAACCGGTCAATTTATTGGCGTAATTAATGTTATAAAACTGGAAAATGTACTCAGCCAAGGAGACAGTAAAAACAAGTTAAAATTTATAGTCGGTCAAGCATACCCTACACTACATGATCGGTTAAAATTGTTGTCTAAGAAAATTTAATGAAATACCCTCGTATAATTTGATTACCTGATTTATAGTACATTATTGTGACACGAAGTCTTATTTTAAATTTATACGTTTTTAAATGTATATTTCTAAGGGGGACTACAGGTCGCATTTTTATATGGGGACTACAAGAAATTATGAACCGATCCTCGTATAATATTGCTCATTAATTATGTTTATGTTTATCTTAATTTGACTAATTATTATTACCCTTTTTTGGCCTTAAAAGGAAGGGTGTTTGTATTAAACCTATAAGATATAATGAACCGCACACTTTGGCTCATCGTTTCAGAATTTAGGATTTTAGTTTCCTAAATTTCGGAAAGAAAATTTGAAATTGAATTAATATTGGACCGAACATGGTCAATTTCAATAGGCTTCTTCCTCAAGCCAAAATAATAATATGTACCAAATTTTACCGAGATTTATCTAAAGTTGCGACCTGTAGACTGTTCACAATCTTGACATGAACAGCCATACGAACGGACAGACATCATTAAATAGACTCAGAAGGTGATTTTGAGTCTAACGGTATACTTAAATATGGTGTTTACACCATTTTTTCTGCATGTTACAAACATCAGCACAAACGCATAATACCCCAAACACCTTCGATGGTGAAGGTATAAAAACTGAACTGGTACTGTTTACAGCAAATGCTAAGATTTTTAGCTTTAGACTGCCACGTGAGATCATTGCGTCATATGCAAAATGCACGATTTTGAAGCAGAAATAGATTTGAAGAATTTGTAGTCTTTATGCTGACTGCTTAAAAAGAACTGTAGAGTTGGATCTGGTGTCCTCTTGGACACCTTGAGATAAGCATTACATATCGCATTTTAAATGAATGCAGAAGTTTTTAAAGAGAACTTATGACACCAGGGCCCAAACAACAAAATATATACGTTATAATCGTAGTTCAGATTTCTTAACATTGGGGCAAGTTTGATAATGAGAAGGCTGATAAACAGCCAGCCAGACAATGATCCGCAACTAACTTATATCCAATATAGTGTGCATAATATGCCTTAAGATGTTTATCATAAAACTAATCCAGCATTTTATAGAGGAAAACTCAAATTCTAGAGAATCTGCAAACGGGTCAAGCAACATAACGAAATGATTATTAGTAAGCAGATCCTCTTATATAAGAGTGTACCCAGAGGTATATAAGAAAGGATATTCGAAAATGCGAATGGAGCATACTTACGAGCAAGATCCTCTTGAACGAAATTCGTTCATTACCGTTAAATGTCTGAAGAATAGAAAAATTGGGATGTTGAAATGGAATTTATCACTCACACACTCAATCTAAATTATTAAGGTCAGGTCGAAATATTCTAAATACTGTTGTTTTGATGGTTAAAGACAGGCGATTTTTCCTTGAAAATCTCCGCAAGCCTAGATGTGACCATATGTTCTCGGCCTCGTTTAGTCCTGCCTAGCTAACTTGTCAACTTATTACGTAAGTGTTCCTTATATCCAGTGATGATGTACTTTACATAGTCCAAATAATTGAGGTTTCTCCTATGGACTCTGAATGAAATAAATGTCGCTTTATTATCAACAAACGCTTAGTAGATAGCAAATATTTAAGCTCAAAAAGCATTGCACCCATAAATATTTTATTTCAAGATCGTAAAAGAAAACACCAAATCTTATAGTTATTTTTGATCCGCATATGAAGCTTACAAATTCATTACTTTTAATCCTTCCTTTTCTAGAGGGTATTAGAATTTCGAAGAAACTTTCGAAATGAAGATGTTTTTTAGAGTATTCAAAAGGTCATTTATGACTTTCATGAATCTACCAGCTGTACTTGCCATTGATGTAGCCACTATATATAGAGGTCAATAGGATCAAACAATAAAATCAGTTCGGAGTGTCCTTTGAACTCTGTATTGTTATAGCGAATTAACCATATTTTTCTTTGTTGATATCCATCCTACAAAATACCCAATAGAATATAGTGGTATTCATTGCCGAAATATCATTATATTGTCTCCAAATCTCCCTACAGCTTAATTTCTTGGACATATGAGGAAGAGTATAAAGCCTCACTATGGGTTTTTAGATCCCTTTTGCGATTTACTTGTTTAAGCAGATAGTCGAATTTCCTTGGTCTAAAAACTTGTTGTAGTTGTAGCATCATGAAAATCAGGAGGTCCTATCGTGTTAGTTCTTTTTAATGGTTTTTTATAAGAACATTCGGGCAACCAAGTTGTGACAGTGATTTGTAAATCTACAGTTAAACAATTTCCAAATTTGGTGTTGCATTGTCATCGACTGTCACTACATGAAATACCGTTATGCCATTTTATTAATGTCATACATCCTTTTTTACAAACTTTTCATAAAACAAATACTATTTTTATTTATAGGAAATCACTAAATTAAGTTAAATTAGACTTGTTTGGTTTATTCAAATTTATTTTTTAAATTTACGAAAAGAAAAAAACACATTTATTTCTATGATTTTTGCATATAAATCATAGAAATTCTGCATAAAATCAACATCAGCTGTTGTTTGTGAAAAATTATGATCAGAAATAAGAAACTTCAAAAAAAAACTTAAATAAAGTTTTTTATGAATCAAAAAAATGTCCACCAAAATCACAAATTCAAATCAGTCTGCGTTTGTATAATAAATTGAAAATTGGAAGGAAACGGAAAAGGAACTTAATAAGATAAACATTCATACGAATGTTGTATAATAAAGAAAAGATTTAGGAAATAAAATAAATATTAAAGATTTAATGATAAAGACTATATTCGATAGAGGAATCTTAGGAACACAACTCAGATTTACTTTGCCAGCTTTGAGTGAACGATATGTTACTTAAAATATTCAATGGAAAGCGCTTAATTAATTGAAGTGTAAGTAATTTGCAATGTATTTTTCCTAATCAACTTATTCGCTGAGTGAAACGCAGTGGATTAATCTTCAAATTTACCAAAACGCAACCCGAGGAACCACAAACGGCTCAAGCAACATAACGAAATGCTTATTAGTTAACAGATCCTTTTTTACAAGAGTTTATCCTGAGGTATATAAGAAAGAAAATACGAATGGAGCATACTTACGCTCAATATCCGTTTGAACGAAATTCGGTCATTATCGTTTAATGTCCGAAGAATGGAGAATTAATAATTTGCAGGCAAGTGACCAGTCAAACAGAAGATGTTTAGACCAAATCCATAGCATAACATGAACAATCTCTTTTCCTTGCTCCTAACAGATTTTAAGAAATTCCTCGGAATGGAAAGGAATGGAACACTTAAATAGATTAGAATTCGCCACTAAATAAAACGTTTCTCCAATATGGAAAACTTGGTTATATTGATTTTTTAAGAATTTGTTAAAACAATTCCAAAAAGAATTTCCAAAAGGTACCAAATTAATATACTTATTTTGATACAATAATAAATCCAAAGAAGTCAAGTAATTGACGAAGCTCCCATATAAGGCTTCTTCCTGGAATATGATTTATAGCTTATAAAACTCTTAAATTGAAACCAATTCTACTGAAATTTGCCACAATAATTTTTTTAGCTATTCTCAATATATGTTATAATTTTTATTAACATTGGTCCATATTTTTTATAGCTCCCTTATAACGGGATTTCCTGGAAAACGGA
This sequence comes from Cochliomyia hominivorax, assembly GCA_004302925.2. NCBI lineage: Eukaryota > Metazoa > Arthropoda > Insecta > Diptera > Calliphoridae > Cochliomyia > Cochliomyia hominivorax. The sequence goes on along the minus strand of PYHX02000413.1, from coordinate 77,554,367 downwards.
TTTGAGTTTATAAAAACATTTAAATTAAGATCAATTCCATTAAAATTTAGCACAATGATTTTTCTTACTATAATCCAAATTTTGCTGTAGCTCCCATATAAGACCCCTTCCCGGAAAAACAGATTTGAGCTAATATCAAGCATATTTTTGTTTTTATACCCTCCACAATACAAGTGGTAAAGAGAATATATTAACTTTGTAATTCTGTGTGAATGAATAATTTTAGACTCCATAATATATACATTTTTGCATCAAATCAAAATGTTTGTCAATCTGTCTGTCTGCTCACATTTACAAAAATTTGCAGAGCTCAATGAAATTTGGCCTAATAGGAAAAAAGCCAGTTCAGTAGAAAAAAATTATAGCCAAAATTGCAACTAATTTTATTAATGAGTCATGTTTCTGTGTTATATACTATATACATTTATGAGTGTATGTGTATCTATGGAATATATGTATATCTATGGAACCTAACGTATTTACTTCACACGTATTTATGTTGGAGGGTATTGAAGATTCGGCATAGCCGAATATAGCATTCTTACTGTTTATCAGATTTTAATGATCTTTTGCGCGATAATGGAGCACGCAAAATTGTATGCTTAAATTAGTTTCTTGTTTAAGTCCAATTAAATTTTTTAGAAGAAATTAGAAGAGCCCTTTTTCGGAATTTTGAGGTTGTTTCAGATATCGGTCTATAACTTCCTTGTTTATAAACCGATATAGCTGTTTTTAAACAGAAAACTGCTTGAGACAATAACAAACAATGTCGCTAAATTTCATTGAATTCAGACAATTATTCTGGGCGTGAGAATGTTTCCAACAGAAAGACAGACGGACATAGTTAAATCGACTCAGTTTATGATTTGATGCAATAATAAATAAACATTTTAGGGTGTTAATGTTAAAACCGCCTAATAACATTAAACAAAATTTTAAATCAATGGACTGCCGAATATATTTTCTAAAACCCCTAAAACTATCTCTTTCTTACTTAATTTTCACGAGCGAAAGTGTCAAATAAAATGAAAAATATGACAGATACTTGTTTCCGCTAAAAGCTAAAATAAAACCTCCTTCTTATCTTAACAACCGTCGTACTGGTAAGAACTTACATTTCTCCACTACTTATAATAAATAATATTTCAAATCCTAATTCTTATTGTGTTTCTTTTTTCTTTCATTGTTTTTAACTGGAACACATATATTATTAATGAGAAACCAAATTAATTGGTTTTGGGCTCAATGATAATAAATTCCAATTCCCTAGATTCCATATACTTGTTCAACTCCAAGAGTCTATGAGCTAATCATTTGATCCATCGAACCGGGTACTCATATTGGAAACATCACACTCATTGAGATTTCTACTCATTTTTGGAAATTCTTTTAACAGCAGAAACAGGTTCGTTTGTCATATTTTGCTTTATTATTTAATTTAATAGTGCAAAGAACAACATAAAAGTCGCATGGCGTGAAAGACAAAATTAAAAAAATTATAAATTTGAAATTAAAAAAAAAAAAAAAACAAAATTAGTAATGGAAGGAAAAAGTGATTTTCTGGAGGTTTATTAATTTTTACTGCACAGTGTGACCTGAAGAGGAAGAAAAAGTCCAAATTCAAAAGGAAATTTAATTTGCAAAAGGTAGTACATATTTATACATATTAATTATTATAATTCGTGAACATATAAAAAACGTCCCAAATAATTAAAACTTCTGTAAAACTTATTCAAATATACATGCAAATATATATGTACATAGGTATATATGTATATATACTAACATTCTACATTGGTCACGCGGTTTTTATTCTTAACAGATTATTTTATTTTATTTCGGTCGGTAACATAGTTCTCTTGCGTACTTGTAACTTTACCTTTTAATTGCTGTTAATGATATTTGGTCTCTTTAGAACTTTAATTTATCATTATCACTCAACTCATGTTCTCAGCTTGCTCTTACACTTTAATTCTCTTTTTTAACCTCTTACATTTTTTGCTTCTTTGCTACAACAAACTTCTTAACATAAAAACAACATTTTTTCCCAATTCCACGCTCTCCATAATTCATTTATTTTTCTTTTTTTCTCTATTTATTCGTGATTTTCCAAATTATTTTTAACACCTTTGAAACTGCGATTAATAAAACGAGACATCATTATGATGAAATATTATCGCATATATAAACAATTTTAAATAATTTTTTAAAGTTCACTTTTTTCGACAAGTGAAATTTTTCGTACAAATATAGAATGTGTGTGCTTTTTTTTAATAAATGCAGTTTTTAATTCAACTTATCAAAATTAAAGCGTTTTTGTAAAGAAAAAACAAGGAGAGAAAGGAAAATAAAAGTTTATAAATATTATTCTTATTCAATAACAAGAGGAGAATATATTATAGTTGTATGGATTGATTTACATTGACATTTTTCTAAATTTCTGATATATATTAATTTTTATATTTGGTTTCTTTAATTCTTTATTTATTCAAAAGAAAAAGCTGCAAATTTTGTGCTTCAATTAATATTTTTCAGGTTTCCAACGGGTTAATTTTCTTTTTTTTTCTCAACTTATTTACTTTTTTCCTTTATATTTCTTATTGCTGTACAATACTCAATTGGAAGAAATCTGGGAATTTTGTAAACATTCCAATTGGTCTTTTTATAATTGTAGGTCATTGAACTCTTGTTGATTGATCAGCTGATTATATCAATCATGCAATTGAAAGAGTGAAATCATTACTTAACTTTATTTTTTAAATCTTTTTTTTTATTGAGTTTTAAGGCCCTACGTCCTTAATTTCATTATAATTTCCGGCTTTTCTAACTATTTGTCGAACGTTAAAAAAAAAATCTTTACTTGTTGGGTTTAAAAGTTTTACTATACCTATTTATTATTATCCCTATCGTGTTTCTAATATGTCTTTGGAACACTTTATCCGTTTGGCAGATAGTATAGTGGAATTTGATCTCGATTTAAATGAGAATAAATTTCCAATTGATTCAGTTCATGCAGTAGAGGTTCATAGATTTGAACTTAAGTCAACGTGGACGCGAATAAGAACTGCATATGAAAAATATCTTTTTGATAGAGATGATGAAGAGGAAAGATCAGATAATGACTCTTCAAATGTTGAATCATTCAAACTCAAATATAAGAGCACTTACATAACCTATTGTAAGTGTTTAACAAAATTGGCTGAAATTTCAGATGAACTTCGCCAATTATCTATTCCTAAAAACGATTCTCCCGTCATTTCCAGAGAAACAATCTCTTCCAATGCTTTCGAGAAACATGGATTTCAGCTCCCTCCTTGTGATATCGAGATATTCAATGGGAATTACATGTCATGGCCTACATTTCGAGATTTGTTCACAGCTATGTATATTCAGAATTCGAGACTTAGCCAGGTGGAAAAGTTATTTCATCTTAACCAAAAGACATCAGGTGAGGCAAGGGACATAGTCCGCAAAAGTCCTCTGACCAATCAAGGATTCGACTTAGCATGGTCAAGCCTTTGTGAAAGATTTGAAAATCGCAGAATCCTTGTGAATGGCCAACTCAAACTTTTATTCGGTTTAGAGACAATAACATCTGAATCTGGGAAGGCTATTAAAAAGCTTCAAAGAGATATTAGCTCGTGTATCTCAAATCTTCAATTGTACAAAGTAGATGTTAAATCTTGGGACCCTATTTTTATTTACATTTGCTCTAATAAATTGCCTGATTCTACACTAACATTATGGGAAGAAAGTCTAAAAGATAAATCTTCAATTCCTAAATGGAATGAATTCGATACTTTTTTGACTAACAGATATCGGACGTTAGAATCGGTATCCGAGATTCGACATAAGATCATAGATTCCAAACCGAAAGCATCTAATAGCCAGCCTAGAAAGTTTCAAAGTTTTCAGCAAAATGTCTTTGTTTGTCAATTGTGCCCAAAAGAATCTCACCCTATTCGCAAATGTCAAAAATTTTTGAAAATGATTCAATCACAACGTCTAACTGAAATCAAACGGTTAGGCTTATGCATAAACTGCTTTTCAAAAGCACATACTGTAAAAAATTGTAGCAGTAAAACCAACTGTTACAAGTGTAATAAACGACACAACACTCTACTACATAAAGACTCTGGAAATTTGTCTTTACCAACACCTAATACCAACACTAATTCAAATCTAAATCCACACTCAACTCCATTTTCAAAGTCTAGTTCCACTCCTATACAGTCCATAAATAGTTCAGGAGTTGAAAGTGTTAAATCGTTTTGTAATACTAGTTCTAGGGGTGTTTTATTAGGTACAGCTCTTGTCAATATTTGTTGTTCTGGTATTAAATATAAAGCAAGGGCATTAATAGATTCTGGGTCTGAAGGTACGTTTATTTCAGAACGTCTATTTCATCGTCTTAAACTTCCTCACACTTCTACAAATGCCAAAATTTCGGGAATTAATAACTCTATATCTGCTCATGTTCAAGTAGAATGTTCACTAACTTTGGGATCAATTTTCGATAGTGACATAAAATTATTTGTAAATGCATTCGTAGTTCCTCACCTCTCCGGGAATCTTCCATCGACTACTATCAACTCGATTTCGATTTCAAATATTGCAATAACACCTTTAGCTGATCCCTATTTTCATAAAAGTTCAAAAATTGATATTTTGATTGGAACAGATATAATGCCTTCGATTATGCTTACAGGAGTAAAGCATGATGTTTGCGGTTCGCTAATGGCCCAAGAAACCATTTTTGGATGGATTCTAACAGGTCCTATTTCTAATAATTCATCCTCCTTAAGTTCTACTATTGTTTCACATTTTACCGAGATTTCCCTAGATAAAGAAATTTCACGTTTTTGGGAGTTGGAGGACCTCCCTCGGAGTAAAGTGGGCTCCTCATCTGATAAATTTTGTGAAGATTTATTCATTAATACTACTAAGAGGAATGAAGAAGGTAGATATATAGTTTCTCTTCCTTTTAAGGAGAACTATCCCCATCAGCTAAAATTAGGACATTCAAGGACAAGAGCAATGGCTCAATATTTTAGGAATGAGGGCAGATTGCTTCGAAGTCCAATATTTAAGGAAGAATATGATCAAGTTGTGCAAGAGTACAAAGAGCTAGGTCATATGACAAAAGTTTTTCCAGAAATTAATCCAAGTACAATAGATCATTTTTATATGCCACATCATGCGGTTATAAAGCCTGACAGTACAACAACAAAAGTGCGTGTTGTTTTTAACGCATCCTCTCCAACATCCAATGGACATAGCTTAAACGATATGTTGTATACTGGGCCTATTCTTCAACAAGATTTGACTTTTCTTATTTTAAAATGGAGATTATTTAAATTTGTGTTTAACGCAGATATCCAAAAAATGTACAGACAAATTCTAGTAGATCCAAAACATACTCCTTTCCAACGAATCCTATTTCGGAGTTCCACAAACGAATGTATTCAGGATTTTGAGCTTAAAACTGTTACGTTCGGCGTAAATTGTGCTCCGTATTTAGCCATACGTACTATGCTTCAGCTGGCTGATGATAGTCAATCTATTTACCCTAGAGCAAGCTATATTCTTAGAAACTCAATGTATGTAGATGATATCCTTGCTGGTTCTCATCAAATTTCTGAAGCGTTAGAGTGTCGAAAAGAGCTTATTCTTGCTCTGGAATCAGCTGGATTTTCATTGAGAAAATGGACTGCAAATTCTAAGGAAATACTTTCAGGGATTCCAAACGAGCACCTACTTTTTCAGGACTTTCTAGATTTTGAAGATTCTAGTAGAACAAAAACATTAGGAATTCGTTGGAATGCCAAAACTGATTCCTTTTACTTTGCTACAAAACCACTTCCAGAGACATTCAACTGTACAAAACGAGAAGTGCTTTCACAAATAGCTAAATTATTTGATCCGGCAGGTTGGTTAGCACCATGCATTATTCTGGCCAAAATAATAATGCAAAGGATATGGATTGATGGTACATTTCAAGTCAATTATCACTTCATAAACGATATTCAAGTACCCAGATGGATTCAATATACTCCACATTCTGAAGTTCAATTTCACGGATTTTGCGACGCATCAGAACGTGCCTATGCGGCTGTTCTATATATCCGAATTGTTCAAGATTCCAACACATTTGTCCATTTAATAACCTCTAAAACTAAGGTAGCACCGGTTAAGACTCTATCAATTCCTAGATTAGAGCTTTGTGGAGCCGTATTACTAGCCGAAATGTTAGATACACTTCTTCCAAAACTCAACGTAAAAACATACTCCACCTACTGCTGGACTGATTCTTCTATAGTTCTTTCCTGGCTTGCAAAGCCTCCTTGTTCATGGATGACATTTGTAGCTAATAGAATCTCTAAAATTATTCAGATAACGGATTCGAGTCTTTGGAAGCATGTTTGTTCAGATTCTAATCCGGCAGATTTAGCAAGTCGTGGATTATATCCTCAGGAGATGAAGGGTAACAATCTTTGGTGGCATGGACCGGAATGGTTAAGAAAATCTCCGGAAAAATGGCCAAAGTCGAACCCTATTTTAAATACCAATTTGGAAAGTAAACAATTTAAGGTTCATTTCACATATTTTTCAAACCATGAGGATATTCTTGAACGTTTTTCATCATTTCCTAAAGCGTTGCGAGTTCTTGCATATGTATACCGATTCTTTTTTAAGACTCACTTCCGATATCGTAATAATTTCCATATAGAGTCCACAATGGTGAAAAATTCTGAAATAGTTTTTGTTCAAAACAAACTTATTTCTATCGTCCAAAAGGTTCATTTCCCCAATGAATACCATGCTCTTTCTTTACAAAAAAATATTGAAAGTTCTAGTTCAATCCTAAACTTAAATCCATTTCTTGATTCAGAAGGAATTATACGTTCCTGCGGAAGGCTAGAAGCATCTTTAGGTCTCATGTATAATGAAAGATATCCTGTTATTATTCCATATAATTGTCAGTACTCACGTCTTCTAGTACACTTCATTCACAGTATTAGCCTTCACGGAGGAAATCAGTTGGTACTGAGACTTGTTCGTACTCAATACTGGATCCCAAAAGTAAAAAATTTAATCAAAACAACTATAAACAAGTGTAAAGTTTGTATTATATACAAAAGGAAATGTCAACGGCAGCTAATGGGAGCACTTCCCCCAGAGAGAATGGAAATTTCACGGCCTTTCACTCATACAGGATTGGACTTCGCAGGACCATTTGAAATCAAGACATATAGTGGTAGGTCTTTTAAGATAACAAAAGGTTATGTGTGCGTTTTTGTGTGTTTCACTACGAAGGCCATTCACCTTGAAGCTACTTCCGATTTGTCCACACCTGCTTTTCTTGCCGCATTTAGTCGGTTTGTATCACGCCGTGGTTGCCCACTCCATTTACACTCTGACAACGGGAAAACTTTTGTTGGAGCATCTAAAATTCTAGCTCAGGATTTCATTCAAACTTCGCGACAATCCCTAATCGCAAACTATGCACATCAAAATATTACTTGGCATTTTATTCCTCCAGGAGCCCCTCATATGGGAGGTCTATGGGAAGCTGGAGTTAAAAGCTTCAAATACCATTTTCGTCGATTCTCAGGTCAACTTAAATATACATTTGAAGAATTTTCAACCCTTTTGGCACGTATTGAAGCTTGTCTTAACTCCAGACCATTATCTCCTATGTCACAAGATCCTTCTGACCTCTCTGCATTAACTCCAGGTCATTTTCTAATTGGTTCTCCAATCTTAGTCCCAATTGATCCAAATATAAATGAGGCATCAATTTCTATTGTTAATCGATGGCAGCGAATAAAACTTATCTATAAAAATTTTTGTTCTCGTTGGAAGAACGAATATCTTAGGGAACAACTAAAAAGAACAAAATGGAAAACCTCAGAAGACAATTTAAAGGAAAATACTCTAGTTATTATTTTTAAGGAAAATCTTCCACCTAATTGTTGGCGGCTAGGTAGAATACGCAAGGTCTATTTAGGTTCAAATAATCGTGTGCGTGTAGCAGATGTCTATACACAGAGAGGAATAGTTACTAGACCGATAACAAAACTGATTGCCTTGCCCTTTAACTCGTAGCCTAGTATCCAATAACCTTCTCCACCATTTAGCTATTTTCATCGTTTTCTTTCAGATAAATATGCCTAAAACTAAAACTAGTTCACGTAAAAATTCCTCTGGCTTACCCACTGGCTACCATACCTTTGCTTGCAGATTATGTAAACGCCCACATCCACTTCGTACATGTCGAAAATTTCTAGCAATGAATATGACGGAGCGAATTCATGCTGTCCGCAAACATAAATATTGCTCTAATTGCCTAGCACATGAACATTCTCACGGCAAGTGTTTTTCGAAACATGGATGTAGACACTGCAGCAAATATCACCACACTCTTCTTCATATACATCCACGCATTTTGGAAAATCTTACACCATCATTATCAAGATCTCGTTCACCTTCTCCAAATTCGCATGTTTCTACTTCTACCACGTCTATACGTAGCTCTTTTAAAGAGGGTCCTGATACTACGAAAATTGGTCGGAAAGGTTCTTCAATGATATCCAACACATCTAAGTCAACTACGCTATCAGCATTGCTTCGTCAAAATAGTATTATACTTTTGCCAACTGTACTCATAAAAATTGAATCAACTACATCCTATGCTAGGTGTCTGCTTGACTCAGGATCATCAGTCAGCAGGATTTCAAAAAAGATCGTTGACGAACTGAAATTAACCACACTCACCATGGAGAACGAGACCTTGTGTCCCATTGTTATTAAATCGCGATTTGATTCAACTTCAAAAATCGAAGGTATATTTCGGGTAGATAGCAGAATTTCTCTCCGAACTCCTATTCAATCCTTACCCGAAGCTTTTAAAAGGAATTTTCGAGATCTATTTTTGGCTGATCCAAAATTTTATGAATCTGCTGGGGTTGATATAATTCTAGGTGTAGATGTATATCCGAGGGTAATTTGTGAAGGGATTTTTACCAAGCAAGGGTTGCCGACAGCTCAAAGCACTCTTTTCGGTTGGATCATATATGGTCCCTGTTCAATGTAAACTTTTATAAATTGCACTATTAAATTAAATGAATTCAGAAGCAAATAGGCAAATGAATGAAAACTTTACTAATTATAATTATGTATAATCAAAAAACTATTTTTAATCTCTATTTTGAATTTTAATATAACATTATATATATTTACACATGTGAAGAAATGAATTAAATTGAATTTATACTTTTTATACTAATTTAAGTATTTCTATTACATTTTATTAGCAAAAACAAGTATCTGTTGTTCCGGCTGACATGCTTAAATCTTATTGCGTATACATCAAGGGGGGCGGCAATGTTAATGTTAAAACCGCCTAATAACATTAAACAAAATTTTAAATCAATGGACTGCCGAATATATTTTCTAAAACCCCTAAAACTATCTCTTTCTTACTTAATTTTCACGAGCGAAAGTGTCAAATAAAATGAAAAATATGACAGATACTTGTTTCCGCTAAAAGCTAAAATAAAACCTCCTTCTTATCTTAACAACCGTCGTACTGGTAAGAACTTACATTTCTCCACTACTTATAATAAATAATATTTCAAATCCTAATTCTTATTGTGTTTCTTTTTTCTTTCATTGTTTTTAACTGGAACACATATATTATTAATGAGAAACCAAATTAATTGGTTTTGGGCTCAATGATAATAAATTCCAATTCCCTAGATTCCATATACTTGTTCAACTCCAAGAGTCTCTGAGCTAATCATAGGGTCTAAGATGATTCCTTCTTGGCGTTACACACGGAATGACAAAGTAAAAATACCCTTATCACCACTTGTGAAAGCAAATACTGATTATCAAATATCGAAAAAAATCAAATTCGGTCCCAATAACATTCTCAAAGAAAAGTTTTAGCGGACAGGACGGAGGGCGAATGGGATCATAAAGAGGGAAGACTCTATAACAAGCTAATATTGACTATCGGATATCTAAAAAACTATTGAGCCGATAATATTAAGATTCTATCACAATTACTTTCTCTTGGAACTGTTTTACTGGACAAAGTGTTCCCATCACTTTCTTTAAGAATAGATGTGGTGACTAAAATAAAGAACAGATAGGACCAGGTTAAATTTGTATATTTCCTGTAAATCAGTTTTACTTTAGAAAATGAATTGTAAATGTAGTCATACAAAGAAAAAAGGAGGACCGATTGTATAAATACCAATTATTAATTATCGAATATATGAAGAATTATTTCACCCAGATATGTTATGCTTAGTGGTAGGAAATTGCTCAGGTTTTGAACAATGATGTAGAAAAGGGGAAAAAACATTAAATATTAAAAATTATTAACATTAAATTGAATGATGTTAAAATCCTTAAAATACATTCCTGGTCTTTGACAAAAAAAAAACAAATACTTGTAAGTTTTTACAAAATGCTATAATAAATTTTTATTAAAAAAAAAATTAAATAAACTTATAATGTTGCAATATACCTCTTTAAAATGAAAATTTCTAACATAAAACTTTTTAAATCATTATAAAATCATATCACGTTCCATCTTCTTTATATCCTTCATCCTTAAAGACTTTCTAATGACAGTTATGTGATTGAAAAAAAAAACGAAGTTTAACTTTCGAAATATTCACAAATGACTGTAATAAAAATAAAAAAACAAAAACAACAACAATAAAAATAACGAAAATTCTCCAGTATTATCCTTTCCCCTTCACATGTCATCGATAATGTTAATACTTCTTCTCAATATATTGACAATAACCATGACATATCCAATATTAAGTCCAAAATGTGCTCACAGTGATTTTATGATTTGAAATTGAAACCTTTATTGTCCTCATGGACAGAGAAAAGTAGTAATAAATTTATGAATATCAAAGGGATCCATTAAAAATCTAAATGTAGTAAATTTCAGCCGGAAGATATTCAGTTCATTGTATTTGTAATAATCGTTTTTTTTTTCCTTGTTCACATCAATAACAAAAGTTTAGATTCACTTGATGTTTCCGTTTTTATAGGTAAAATGATAGCAAAATTTATTCCCATTTTATATGCGATTCATCAGCTTTACTTTGAATGGGTTGCAGACAGGGTTCAGTGGACTTTTTAGATTTTTTTGTTTGAGAGAAAGAAAATAAAAAAATAAAACAAATAGAATTTAGAGTTTTTGGCAAAAGTTTTTATTTTATGGAAAATTATTTTATTGCCATTCGTTTGTTAATATTTGATGTGAATTTACACTCATACATACATTAAACTAATACACACATTATATTAGAAATAAAAGGAAGTTTTCGAAATAAAATTCACTCTAAACGTTCATTGTACGAAAGAAGTAATGAACAAAATTTATAAAATCTGGAAAGTATTGGCACAGATGACATTAGGACTGGTGTGATATCTGGAAAATTGTATTGAAAAAGTAGCTCAGCTTCTCAGACTGCAATATAGAAAGTGAGATAACGTTAATCACTTTAAAATAGAATCACAAAAGCAGCATACCTGAGACAACTTTTACCTTACCATTAGTTAAAGGAGCAGGTATTCCATTCTATGTTTAATCTTAGTGAAATCTTCTGAACGACGAATATCCATTTCTGCTAATTTCAAAGAAGAGATGCAATTTTCTTCGCCAGTTTGTCTGCTTTTACGTTGCCTAAAATATCTTATGCCCCGATACCCTGCAAATATTAATGTTATGTTAATGTTCCCGAAGGGCTTTGAGCACATTGTGTCAACCCCTAACCGTATATTACCTGTAACTAGACCCATATAGCAGCTTTACTATCAAATAAGAAACTAATATTGATCTATATGTGAAATGTGTAGGTGGATATATACTGAGGCTATTTTTAGCGGTCCATAAGACCCATCTCAAGCAGTTAACCAAAAAATGTACCGGCTGCCAAAATTAATACTTTATTGTCTTAAGCATCCAAAGAGTCTAACAGAATTAAAATTTTTCGACTTTATAGTACCATTTTAGGCTCATTTGACTTCACAGTATTTCCAATACCATTTTTTGGGAAATAATTCCATAACTTTTGAACCATTAGTAATATCTTAGTAAAATTTCACACGGTTAGATTTGAGATGATTTCGATTTCATTAATTTCATAAAGAAGTCTCCAGCTGTTCAAAAGTGACAAAATTATTTTGAAAAAATCCATACACTCATGGCTAAATCCCCGTTACCCCAATATTTGTTCAATCGGAATTATATATCTTATTTGCTATTTTACGATCTATTTGTAATTAGTTAGATAGAGTAATTACCTTAGTTGTTTTCTCCAAGTGCCAATATTCGGTATATGGTTGTAGTGACGCAGATTTATGAAGGTAACGTTTGGTATAGAGTAGTGATCCCGAATCTGAGTCATGTAATTGGATCTAATGAATTTACTTCATACTCTATTGAATTTCTTAGTGTTTTGGAGCTTCACTTATATATTGATAAGATGATTTGTGTGTCCAGTTAATCCATTCTCCTAGCTTGGAGTATATGTAGCGAGGGACGGTCGATAGATTGGACAACAAGCACTGTTTCAATGCTCTAGTAAGTGATGTACTTATAGCAAACTCAGAATTTGAATAAGCACATTCTTTGAACCTTTTGATGTATCATGATGCTGCCCCACTAAAGCTTAAGTAAATGTTGTCATATTTAAGTTTAAGTTACTTTGTTAGAAGTGAGGTGAAGGAGTTCAAATGCATCAAGGCCGTAGTCAGTGATCATCCTACTAAAGCACAATTGATATACGAAAAGAGGCAATAGAAAAATTGTATAATTTTATAAAATAATCTTATATGATTACGTTATCACTCACACTTTCAGAAATACCCAAGTCCAAATAAATTTTTAAAGAATTTTTACTTCTTTTAACTCTTTGTAATTTAGATCATAATTTTTGCTTTTAATTTTTATGCCAGATTTTCTATAAAGTTTTAAAAATATAACTATAAATTTTGATGTATTTGGGTGAAAGTCCTCCCTCAAGCGCTATCCAAAATTGGTCGATTTTAAAAAGCATTTTAAAATTTTCTCAAAATCATTTTAATATTAACCTAAAAAAGTATTTTCACCCAACCAACACTTTTATTTACAGGTCGATCATTTAAGGGCTAAAACTTGTATTGTAAAACATTATTTACACGGATTGAGATTTTTAGTATTTTTTGTTATGGAAAGGAGAGAATTTTGCCGCACACCAAAAACTTTTTGGAAAATTTTAACTACTTTTCAGTCAAGAGAGCAAGAGCAACATACAATTTTGGACCAGGAAGTTTCGAAAAAAACTACAAACACATCGGTTTCGTCATCCATTATGCATCATTGAACTTAACTTCACTGCCCGTGCTCCGTTTTTAGACTCCAAATTTTTCGCATCGTTACCATCAGGAATCTTTTGAGCCTTATAGATTCTAAAACCTGCATTATCCTTAACTTTTCATACCAAATAGTCTTGAGCTAACCATCATGCTTTACTATCGGATGTGTTGGGAACTCATTTTCAAAAGAGCTTTCAATTTTTTTTACTAAAGAAAATTTATGTGGACCATTCCTTCTACCTGAGGTTTGCTGTCAATGGGCAAATGTATTATTTTTTATTAATATATGCTTTTTTATACATAAACAACTCTTAACCTAAAATAAAACCAACTTAACATATTGTTACATTTTTTCCGATGATGATCCTTTAACTAAAAGTAATTTATGCCTGAATTATTATTACATTTTAAAACATCAAAAATTATTTCATTTTAATTATTTCAAGAAATTGTAGGGTATTTAATAAGTCAAACTTAAAAGCTTATTCAAGCATTTTCTAGCATTATACAAACATAAGTGAAGCATATGCACACATACATATAACCGCAGCTCCCTATACTTTTCCAGCTTTTCTAACTAAATACATATATTTCGCCCTAAGTGGCATTTTGGCAGTAAAAAGCCGTTATAATTGCATACAATATGTGTTGCACTTTTTCATTCTCAAACAAAATTTCAATCTTATTACACACACACATACTCTATCAAATATTCTCAAAAGTTACAGTGTTAAAAAAGAAAAGAACTATTTTACGTCTTTTACACCCAACTCTTGTTCCTTCTTTGTTTATATGTTTCATCTAATCCCCTTTTGCTTTCTTTCTTTCAAAAGTGTCTAAGAAGCTGAAAAAATTTTTATACCCTCCACCATCAAGTGTGGTGAAGAGGTTATATTAATTTTGACAATCCGTGTGTAACGCTAAGAATGAATCATCTCAGACCCCATAATGTATATATTCTTGCATCAAATTAAAATCTGAGTCGATTTATGTCTATGTTTGTCTATCCGTATGTCTGTTTTTAACATGTTCATATCCACAGCAACTGACAGAGCTCAGTTAAATTTGTCCTGAGTATTTGTTGTAGTCCTAAAAAGTTTTCTATTTGAAACCAGCACAATCGGTAAAGAACATCAAAAAAAACCGATACCTGCATTAAAATTTTGATAGTCTACTAGTGTATGTGTGAGTGTGTACATACACACAATACGTTTTTATTTCACACCAATTTATGATGGAGAGTATTAAATGATTCGGCATAGCCGAATAATCTATATATATTCTTGCATCGAATTAAAATCTGAGTCGATTTTTTGTCTCTCTGTCTGTATATCTGCTTTCAGCATGTTCACATCCACAGCAACTGACAGAGCTCAGTTAAATTTGTCCTGAGTATTTGTTGTAGTCCTAAAAAGCATAATCGGTAAAGAACATCAAAAGAAACCGATACCTCCATAAAATTTTTGACAGTATTCTAGTGTATGTGTGAGTGTGTATGTACGAAACAATACGTTTTTATTTCACACGCATTTGTGGTGGAGGGTATTGATGATTCGGCATAGCCGAATACAGCATCCTGCTTATTTTATTCTCATTCTTAGAAAGAACTAAACTGCAAAAAAATAAAATATTTTGTTAAAATATAAATATTTTCTTAGAAGAATTACAAAAAGGCTGAAATCGTAAATATTGAAATATAAATGTGTGTTACATGTTGCTTGTATATGGAATGAAAGGGCAATAATTTCTGCACACACATATATGAAAATGCAATATTATTTGTAGGCTGCCAGACATAAATTCAAAGTTGAGAAATTTTTTTAAAGTATTAAATCGTTTAAAAATTTATGAAACTACGAGAAGAAGGTTGTTCTGAAATCATATATATTATGACTGTCTACTAGGCGATTCTCATGTAATTTAATGACTTCCAATCAAGAGAGATTAAAAAATCCTTAAAATATCATGACTCACGATCTTTAATTTTAAAAAAATTATATAAATCTGTAACTAGGCCGATTTTGATTTGCTAGAAGTTGTATTATATTAAATCATATTTTGGATATGTAAATGGGTGTAGATGATCACAAAAGAGTTTTTCTTTAAATATTCAAATTTGATGTCCAAAAAAAATTTTGCTACATAAACTTTTCTTAATTCAATTTTGGACATAAATATATATTTTTTTACTTAACTGGAAACGAATTGCATTTCCAAATATATTTTAAAAGTTCTATAATGATCTTTTACACACTATTGCATATTCCTATAAACACACTTAAGTTTGTCAGTCTTTATAGCATTATTAATGATGGCTAGATGATCCTTTATTGAGGATTATCTCCCAAATATGTTCAGACATTTACTTAATTTTTAAAGACGATCAGAATCAATTCTCCATTAATTCCAACAATATTCTCATTGGGTTTAAGAACGGACTGCAAGCCAGTCAGTCCAACAGAGCAATGCTGTGTTTGTTAAATCATGATTTAGATTGATTTGAAATTTACTATTAATTTTCGTTGGAACAAATCAAATTTTATATTTGCCAACTGCTGCCAAGATCATAATACTGCCATCGCTGAAATTACGTTTTGACATCCTATCGTCGTTTGATGTGCCAATAACATGGGTTTAAATTGGGCAATCTAAATTCATTTTTTTTTTTTCGTCGAAGCAAATTAATCATTTTAATTTTTTCATGTACTTCCTTGTTTTTCATGTACCTTGTTTACATTAGAAAAATACTGTTAAGCTGCTTCTCATTAAAATACTTCAGCTTTACTTTTGGCTTGAGAAATATGAACGATCCTCGTATAATCTTCTTTTCAGATTTGTGATTAAATGTGAAGTATATTATTATGATACTAACATTTACTTAAAATTTATGTGTTTGAAAATGATTTTTGAAACATCATCTCAAACTCATAATACCCAAACCACCTAAGGTGGTGTAGGGTATAAATAGAGAAAAAATTAAAGCTATAGAAAAATATGGTGCATTAAAGAAAATTATAAAAAGTGCTGAATTTCAAATCTGTTCATATTTAAGATTTTTACATGCTTAAAAATATATTCTGTGAGTTTATAACAAAATATAGACCGATATCAAATTATTTACGTACATTAAAGACAACTAGAGAAATTTCAATCAATATATTTATAACTGGCAAATTTGGAAAATTTAAATTCAAAATTGAGTTTACACACTAATTTTGGAGTGTATCCAAATTTTGCTAATATATGCAATACTTTAAGGCCCCTTTCCAAAATTCTGAAATTTGGTACAATTATATCTGAAACCGTTTTGAATATATGTTATTAATTTTAGCACTATTTGTCCATATTTTCAAATAGCTCTCATAGAAGGCCTCTTATAAAGGACTTATATATGAACCAATTTTATAGAAAATCGCCATGTTTAAATTTCTAACAGTCTTTAATATATATTATTAATTTGATTAATATTGGTTTATAGCTCCCGCTAAAGTTCACACATTTTTAAAATTTTAGCAAATTTTATTGAAATTGGGGACAATTATTTTTAAACTTTCTTGAATACATGACAATTATCATGCCATATTTGGTTATTAATCTCCGGGAATAGGTTTTTTAAGTTAAAAAGTTCTTAAGTGTATTAATTCCATTGAAACTCTGGACCAATACCTCATATCACCTTAGTTTTAACATGGAGCAGTTTTTAACTTTAGCAAATGTTTGTAAGTTTTGGAGGTCACAACCGAATATAGCAGTTTTACGTTTACAGCTAAAATCTCGTATTTTCCTATTAATAATTCCGAAAAAGTTCTTAACAGCAATTCATACAAAGCACATTCGAGATCATTAGAAGAAATAATTTCCACGCTAGCCCTACCAGAATTTTGTTTATTTAAAGATTTATTCATTGACCTCATCGTATAAAGATCGCTGTTTGTTTTGAAGAAATTCCGTTTTTCTTAAATATTTAACCTCATAAATTGATGCAAATTTCAGCCAATTCTTTAATATAGTAAATAGTATATATAATTTTTTCGGAAAGAAATGTATTAAATATGGATAAATTACTTATTTGAAAAAAGATTAATTAAAACAAAATTTACCTTAATTAATTGTATTATGTATTTTATTTTATTTTTGAGTTAAAAACTAAACTAAAAAACCTTTATTCCAAAGTCCTAATTCCTAACATGTGTATTGTTCATAAACATCTAACATGTATGTTTACTAACATGTTTGCTTTTATATGACTTTGTTGGTATACAAAGATTGTTTTGTTTGAACAAAAATATTGTTTGATTGAATTTTAAAAGTTACGTTCTGTGATTTAGTATAAATACATTAAAGTTTATTTAAAATGATTCAATTTCTTAAGAACTGTCGTTTGAGTGGTAGTTGCGCTGAGACATATATGAAACCGTTGGATGTTTATACGCTTTAACTAAACATGTCTAACAAGTTTCGTTTCAAACTTCTAACATATGTTTGATGTTGGCTTGCAACACGAAATACGTTTTATAAGTTGAACAACTACTTCAAACATGTGATAATGGACATGCGCACAAGCCAATTATTTCTGCTCTTTACATTAACTACGTTAGTCAAAAGACAGAACGTGAGGAAATGTTTTGCTTGAAATAAAAATGAATGTATTTATAGTAAAACAATGAACGCAAGCGTTGTAATTTGGTCGAGCATCATATTGGTTCAAACACAATAAACTTTTATGACTTAACAAGTCATATAAATGCAAATGTTTCAGTAAACGCATGTTAGATGTATGTGAAAGAGACGCAGGAAATAATGTGGAATATCAATATAAATCGATTTTAATTTAGTTTTGAACTGTTCAGTTCTTCAATTTTAAACTTTTAATTAAGGCGAATTTTTCATATCAAATATATTATTTAAGAGGCACATTGACTTCAAATAAATCAATATTAACTGGTTGTAAGGATATATAAAATAGTATGGAAAAAAATATATATCAGTGTTTAGGAATTATTTTCAAATATATAAAACGTGTTTAAACTAAATTAGTTCATAAAGGAGCGTCAAAAATTTTTATATCGAGCTGTACTAAAATCATTAAATATTTTCATTATATATATTTACATTTGGGTTATTTATCGGAAGTTGGAAAACAGAACAGTATAAAATTCTCACATAAATAAGGTCATAGTAAGATCAAAAAATTCTTATCATACATATATCGTAGTAAAAACTAAACCACTAAACAGGTTTTTATTTTTTATTCGGTTCAAATTATAGTTCAATTCAATTTTTAGTTTAATCACTTGTTATAAAATTTTGAACCTTTTTTTCGAAAACAGTTTGGTTTTTGTAGTGCTTTCACCGTTAAAAATCTACCACACTTTTAGACACATTTTTGGAGCTCTTCAATTCCTTTTATGGTCTCTCTTAGTACAAATACCAAATAATTGTTCTTGTAGCACTCAAGGGCTTATTAACAATAGTGACAGGATGTCAAGGAAGGTCAAATATAAGTGTACACATTTTCAAGTCTTATGAATTAAAACACCCTTTTTTCCCATTGCAACAAATGTTTGGCTTCTTTTGCCGTCATCTATTATGCAGCAAGAATATTCATAAAAAACGTAAATGAAATTTCTGTGCGCCGTTTAATGGCCTCTAAATTTTTACACTGTTCCTGTCAATAACTTTACTCATTCCTTCTTCCTGAACCAACTTTTCTATAAGCGGACAAGTTCTTCGGTTCCGTTTAATAACATTGAAAACAGTTTGTTTCCAGACATTATTGTAGGACGAAGTTGGATTTTAATCAGATTTAATTGTTTGACATTAAACATAATAATACTTAAATAAAAGTGTCAATGTAAAACGTGTGTTAAGAAGTTTTCGATCTCATTCCTTATAAAATTTAAATTTCCATATTTAATAATAGTTTATATAAATTTTATTAATTAAAATAAAATTCAGGACAAGAACATGGTTCTATCAGTGAATAAACTTTACCACATATTTCGAGAAGGCAAAACATATATCGATATTCGTCAATTTAGTTACTTACATTATAGAATGTTAGAAAAATAATTGTGGCGAATTTCACTAAAACTGATCACTAAAATTGGCCTTATAGGGGAGCTGAAGAAACATACGAACCGAATTTGGTCAAATAATTTGCATATGTCCAGCATACTTACAAAATGTACTGTGCCGAATTTCATCACCACTTGTGGTGGTGAAGGATAAAAAATGTTTGATGGACAAAAATAACTTTATTATATTAACTATGACTTTATGTAAAATGTTGTTAACTAAAAACTTTATTAATTTTTCTTTAAAAACATTTTTTTTTGTAATTTTTATTGGCAGTTTTACGTCTAGGTTTATAGAAATATACCACAAAAAAAACATCACCAGAATATTTGATCGCAAGAAAAAAGAATAAGACAAAGAAATGAGTTTGTTTACTTTAAAAAGGTACCGTTAAGTTTCCTCTCATTAAAAATTTCAACTTTAATTTTGTGTAAGAAAAATTA
Source organism: Cochliomyia hominivorax (assembly GCA_004302925.2). Classification (NCBI taxonomy): domain Eukaryota; kingdom Metazoa; phylum Arthropoda; class Insecta; order Diptera; family Calliphoridae; genus Cochliomyia; species Cochliomyia hominivorax. The sequence goes on along the minus strand of PYHX02000413.1, from coordinate 77,534,454 downwards.
ATTTCATTTATAGGAATATGCAGCAGTGTAAATAACCCTTAAAATTATTGATAAAAAATATCTATTTTGGAAAAATATTTTTTGTGTTTTCTTTTCTATTTTTGAAAAAAAAAAAAAATAAACTTAAATTCTTTATCACCAAATTCCTACTTTCTGCCATGTTTATCTGTCACACACATCTAACATGTATGTTCACTAATGCCTTAGCTTTTATATGACTTTATGTTCATGCAAAGTTTGAACTAAAATGTTGTTTGATAAGATGAGTTCAATGATTTAATATAAATACATCTTATTTTTGTTTCAACGATTCTATTTCCTCTAAAACTGTCGTTTCAGCAATACTTGCTGTGATATCTATGTTGGTTATACCTTTCCGCGCTGTAACTAAACATGTCTAACAAATTTTGTTGCTTACTTCAAACATATGTTTGATGTTAGCATGCAACTTGAAATACGATTAAAAGTTGTGAAAATGGACATGCGCACAAGCCAATTATTTTGCGTTGACATAAGATGCTAGTTAAATGAAAGCTTTAGTGGGAATGTTTTACTTAAAATAAAAATTAATGTATTTATACTAAAACATTGAACGCAAGATTTGTAATTTGATCGAACATTTTTAGTTCAAACAGAATAAACTTGTGTGACTTAAGAAGTCGTATAAAAGCAGACGTTTCTGTAAATACATGTTAGATGTATGTGAAATGTATACATGAAAGGAAGTAAAATATTGGAATAAATCTATTTTAATTTAGTTTTAAATTATTCGCTTTTTACCTTAAACATATAAGAATTTAATTAAAGAAAATTTTTCAAATCAAATCTATAATTTTAAATGGCAAATCGGTTTAAGAATATCAATATTAACTAGGTGTTTTGAAAATGATTTTTTATATATGAAATATATCAATCATTGTTTATAACATCCTTTTAAAACATATATAAAAACGTGTTTAGAATAAATAAGTTCATTGAACACTTTATGCGGAAAGATGCGATAAAAACTTTAAAACCTATCGCGCTTTTTAGAAAAACCATATATATTTTTCCATTCGACTTCTGCAGTTCGAAATCACACTTATAAGGCATTTATGCTATTTGAGGTAATTTTCGGAGTTAGAGTAAATCTAGTTTTGCTGGGAATTTCAGCCAATATATACATAAATATTTGTTATCTCTGAAAACGTTAGAACTTGAAGATTTAAAATTTTTAACCAACAAAAGTGAAATGTCATTTGATGTCAAAAAGAAGTGGACAAAATTTGAGTTTTCTCTCTTAAATATGAGATGTGAACCAATTGGCACAATTTCAATTCTGACTGTTTAAATTTTATTAATATCGGTACGGCCCCTTCCAGGAAAACGGATTTGAGCTTATAAAACGCTTAAATAAATGACTTTTTTAAACTATCTTTAATGTATATTATTAATATAAGCAATCTCAGTCCATATTTTGGTGTAGTTTCTATGCAAGGCCCCTTTCCGGAGAAAAATTTTGAACTTTAAAAACTTGTTTGACTTGCATTCTTGCAGTCCGGACTTAAACCCAATGGAAAACCTGTGAGAATATATGCCCCCTAAATTTTATTCAAATAATGCTCAAACCGAAGCAGAATGACTTCAAAAGAGCTGAAACTAAAAATAAATCAAGTTTGAGAGGAAATTGATTGTGATTGTCTTAATAAATTAGTACAATCAATGTCAGACCATATATTTGAAATAATCCACAACAACGATCCTTTGTTGTGGATTGTCATTGTTAAAATAATTATATTCGGCTATGTCGAATTTAAATGCCCTTCCACCACTTATATTGTGTAAACATCTGCGTGAGTTGAAAAACATCACTTAATATGTTTACTCCATTTGTTACAATGAAATCGGCTCGGAAATCGGATATGAGAATCTCTTATACTTTAAACTTCTCCGGGTGAGTTATAACAGAAATAACTGCAGTTTAAAAAAAATTCACAGAATTTTAATAAATTTTTTTAAAATTTTTATAGAGTTTATAAGCTTAACACTTTAAATGAAGTTATAGAAAAATATCCGGCCGATATACATCAGATCTATTTTCAGTTAATAATATATACTATAAGAAGTTTTTTTTGTGACATTGTTCAATAAAAATGATTCACACATAATCTTATTCCGGGTAAGGACCCAGTCATCACCCATCAGTACCGTATATAAATACTGTAGAAAAGTAACTGTATCAAATTTCAATAAAACTGGTCTATATATTGCAGATATATCAATATATAGAACTGACTGATAGACAAATAATTATGCCTGATTTCAATAAATTTTTCTCTTTATTTAAACAACTTTATGAGCTCAAAACCGTTTTACGGGTGGAGTCTCATATGGGAGTTATAACAAAACGTGGTCCATCATTGGTTAAATGAGATAAAAACAAACATATATTTAATATAGTTTTAATAATTGTGCCGAATTTCCAAGAATTGATCTATTTTTAAAGAAGCCATATTCCGGGAAGGGCCTTAAGTGATAGCTTGGACAAATAATGGATATATGACATCTACTTCAAATTTTATAAAACTATTTTTAAAGTGTGATGATCATGACGAACTGTTTCCGGGCTGTTTCAAAATTTTGCAAATTTAAGACTATACCTTCATTCTACTGGTCCGATTTTCATGTTTTTTATGGAATAATGAAACACATACAGTCCTAGATTATGATTAAACACTGAATTAAATACTTGAAAATTTTAGAAAGTTCTTCCTTCGAATTTTGAGGTTGTCTCAAGATATCTCTCCAAAATGTTTGCTAATGAAGCTGATATAGCTCGTTTTAAAGAGGGTAAATACTTGGTGTACCAAGCTTCATGGCTTTCAGACAATTATTCTAAGCTTTTGTTGTGTAGACAGATGTAAGTATTCTTTCCGATCCATCATAATGAAACTATAACCATTTTGACTTGATTTTGGAAGTCCAGGATTTTCCCTTGTACACACTAGGAACTAGTGTTTTCCCAATCTATTGAAAAAACCCCTCAAAGATATTCAATACTTTCAAAATCAGAGAAAAATTCGAATTTTAACTTTAAAAATTGTTCATTACTTCTTACGTGCCTACTATGCGCTTCTCACTTTTGTGAAAGTGGCAAAATAATATCAATATTTACTATATTCTAAAATGTCTTTAAATAAAAACACTTTTAAGTAAATTAAATCTTTTTTTTTTCATTTTAATAAAAATAAACATAAAAATTATTTCATACATTTGGCACCAAATTCTTTGAATATTCATACATAATAATGATAATATTTCAGACTAATTAATATATTCTAGAACTTAATTAATAATATGAAATAAAAAAGTCTTTTAGATAAAAATTTTATTAACTTATTAACTATAACTCTTAGAGTTAATGGAAACAAAAGGAAAGGCAAATTTCAATACTATTTATGACATATTTTTTTCAAAATAATTTTTGAAAATAAAATACTAGAAATATTCGATATTTTTCTGAATTAAATGATAAAAAGATAAATTTTGCAGAAGAAGAATTAATTAAATTGTTATACAAAGTTCTCTTTTCAGAGTTAATTGCTTTAGGACATTATTAATTGAAAAAAATTTTTTGAAATATCGAAAGTTTTGAAAAGTATTGGAACCATTAAATTTTTTAATCCAATTCAAATATTTCATAATACAGATGATTTTATGCTTATTTAAAATCAATT
>PYHX02000413.1:77371811-77530638 GCA_004302925.2 Cochliomyia hominivorax | reverse complement strand
TTTGCTAGACATAAACCACTAATCTCTTTAATAAACCAAGTTAAGAGTTTTGAGGTGTTTTTCTTTGATGAAAGCGAATTTGATAATATTTTGCATTGATGACCAAATTACCAGAATATAAAAACCAAAATATTTTTCTACTGCCAAATACGGCAAAGGTGATGCAATGTTATGGGCTGATTGTTGTCGGCGGGTGCCGTTGAGCTTATTTTCATGGATGGCTTGAATTTACAAACAAGTTCCACATTCCAACAAGAAAGCGATCCAAAACATTCAGTCCATGATGTGCATATGTGGTTAATTTACAAAGTGGCTAATGATCAACCGCACACAGCACAGATCCAGACTTCATTCCAATTGAACATTTGTAGGAAAAAGTGAACAGATGGGTCAAGAAGCGACCTGCACTTGCTGTGCCAATAGTTTTGTTGAAAACTCTATATAAATGCAAAACATAAGGATTTCGTAAAATGAGGCTCATGACCTACACCCCAACACAGTCTCCAAACTTCATTCCAATGGAATATTTGTGAAAAGAAGTGAACAGACAGGTCAAGAAGCAACCTGCACTTGCATTGCCAATAGTTTTGTTCAGGACTGTATATAAATGCAAAACATAAGGTTTTCGTGAAAATTTGAAATTTAAAAATTTTGTCAATAAATTTCACTTTTTTTGTTGTTTTATTTTTACGTTTTTTTTTCTTTGTGAAATTAAGAATATTTTTGTAGAACTTAAAAAAAATCGAAAATAATAAAAAAGAAAACATGAAACTTTTATTTTCTTTTCTCAGTATTGTAACAAATATATTTGGATGTTTGTATGTATCGACAGGAATGTCCTGCAAAAACCCATTGAGATTAATATCCTGTAAATGAAGTGATTCAAAAGAAATTATTAGAAAAGTTTTTTCATCGAATACCTTGGAGTATTTAAATAATAGATGTTTTTGTTGTCCCAAAAAAAAAAATCGAAAATATTATATACATTTTCTTTTTTAACTATAAATTAAGTTAGAAAAAGGAAAAATATTTCTTTTATTCTCCCTTTCACTGAGGAAACTTTTATCAACAAATGTCAATATGTAATTTTTGTGAAGGGTTTTTTTTTGGATGAAAGAAAACATTTGAAATATGTGAAAATATTATTTCTTGATTATGATGAATTTCGGATGCCCTTCATATAGATGGAAAATTTTAATATATTCTTACTTACGAACTTCTGAACTGGAAGTAAACCAACAATAAACCTGACACTAAAATAAATCCATCAGCATATAAAATTGACCATAACTAATCGGTCAGTAAAATCATACCTCATTCACGCCTTTCACAGATTTTTGTATTGGTATGACTCTGATAAAAATATACAGTGGTCCCAAATGGATCTCCAAAGTTAGACACCTCGGGTTCATAGATTTCGGCACGGTCAGTATTAGACCAGTAAACATTGCACCTATTACTCCATGTGGTATGGGCTACATTCATACGGTAACATTTATAGGGCAACTAGCACAGTGGGGTTCTTGTAAATGTCAAAGATATCATATACGACTTTCAATCTAAAGGATATATTAAAGTATAATCTGTTTATATATGTGAATATCCTTTCATACATTGATCGATGCTAATCATTTAATATTGAAATAAGGATGATTTCTCCGATGACATCCTAGAAGGATCTATTTACTAAATATTTCATTTAATTCTTCTAATGCAAGGATCTTTGTCCGTAGCCCAAATACTGCAAGAAAGTTCTTTGTGACTTAAGAAGGTAAATACACTGCCAAAGTCTTTGGGTGATTAACAGTCAGAATCTGTTCTTCAAAGACTACGATGCCTAAGCTCGTATTTTGTATCTTTTCTTCAAAGTGAAGGTTTCCAGATAAGTGCAGTAAAGGAATTATGAATTTCTCTGAGATAACCATTTACCCGACAACATCGGTCATCCACTCTTTGGCCCGTCACCGTAATTGTACAGTCATCAGCATATGTTATCACGTTAACTCCAGGCGGAGCTTGTAAGAATTTCGAGAGGTAAATGTTGAAAAAGTATGGTGATAGGACTTTCCTCTGCAGAACTCCTTGCTTTACTTTGCGAAGTTTTGATCTGGTTTCTCTAAATTCAACGATCGACTAACGGCCGCGCAAGTAGTTCAGAATCTATCACTTCATATCGTCAGGCAATAATGACTCTAGGATGTCCTGCAAGAGAACTTTGTGACTGATAGTATCAAAAGCTTTTGATAGGTAAATTACTACAAGAAGAGTCCGTCAAAATGGTATCTTCTAGTTTAAGTAATGTGCGATATCAATGGTGACGACTGGTGCTATTGTTGTAATCTGCATTTTGCAGAAACAATGCTGGTGATAAGCTGCCGCAAGGTAACTGTTCCATATCTCTATCTATTAAAAATATCTGGAAAAAACATGGGTAGCATATTTCTCGATCGTATCGCATAGGATCAGATTTGACTTGCCTACCAACCGCTCATTAAGAAGACAACGAGGAATGATTATTTTCCATATTTTTGCAAAGACTCTGAGAACGAAGAGAACTACAAGTCTCCCCTTAGTTAAACTTTTAGCAATGTTTAATACATGTGTTATATGCACAGAGACCTGTGCGTTGCGTTCATCCATTCTTGTTGCCTCGTCCTTAATGCATTAAAAGAATTTTAATTTTATAGGTTTATAACTTGCAGTTCTCTAGCTTTTATTATCAGATTATTTGTTTCTTCGTTTCCATTCAATCCTTGGTGTCCATGTATCTAGATTATGTATACTCTTTCATCCCTGACCTATTCTTTGATAGTATATTTCTAGGATAGTTCTAAGCTTGGTATCCTTTATTGACATTAAGCTATCGATGAAAATATTTAAGTCCTTATATCACACGTATGCCTGATTCACTTTGCCCAGATTACAGCCTCCCTAATCGAACGTAACTTTGCTTGAAAAACCATATTGTGGTTCTGCAGTCGAAAGGATATTCTAGTTTCTGGTTCTTCTAATAACGACCCAGTCTTATCATGTCTTCCACGTAGAGAATGGGTCCCGTGGGCTTATGTGCCATTGTTCCGTTCGACTAGGAGTGATGATCTAATATCAGTGTATCACAATATGCACCAATCCGCTTTAAAGATATCCTGTCAGATGTTTTGGTATTCTGCAATCGTTCGCCCAGAGACAGTGATATATGATTATTTTTCTCTCCTATTAACTGGAGTTACTTACTTGAATTTCTGTATTATTTTCAATATTTCTATTTTCTAATTGGTATTATTGATCTAATATTGCATTTTTTCCATCAATATCTACCAGACCACTGAAGTCTAATTACTCTGTAGAACCGATGTATGTATCACTTTTGGATTAAAATCCAATTTGTATCCGATGACTCCGGCCAACCCTTAACTGGGAATATGATTAGTGATTGTATTTATTAAAAGAAAAATATATAGAAAGTGAGTGGTTGATCACATACATGTCTATATTCACTAAACTACCTATAATGAGCACTTAGAGAGGTCTTAATTGTAGAATCTTACTTACAACAAACTTTTTTCTAATATTTATCTCCTAAAATTAGGGTTATAATAAGTTTGTCATTCCGTGTGTAACGCTAAGAGGGAATTTTGGTATATTATGAAGTTATATGTGGTTCACTATCACTCCAAAAATTGTCAAAATTGGTTCAGTAGAAAAAAGTTAAAGCCAGAATTATAACTAATTTTATGACTCCTTAAGTGTTCCGTGTTATAACAATTAAGAAAAATGGTTATGATTTTGTGAGTGTCTGTTTGAGTGTGTATATACAAAACATAACATATTTACTTACACGCATTTGTGGTAAAGGGTATTGAAGATTCGGCTTAATTGTTTTATTTAAAAATGAAGTTTTTGTAGTCCATTGCCATACATATGCACAATATTATAGGAACAAGAATTTTTTCCACTTGTTTTAAAGACAAGCGTTGATTTTTCTTTATAACTTATATTTTCGGGCACTTTTTTTAAATGCTTTTTTTTCTGATTTTGTGAAGGTTGTATTTGAAAATTTAGTTGGAAGTTTAAAAAGAGAAATAAAAAAGCTTAAAGTGTCAAGGGATGTGGTATACATGGTTCAATTTCAAAATCGATGAAAGAGTATTTTAGTTGTTTTTTTATCTCTAAATAAGGACGAAACTGTAGCAATAGCTAAAAATAGAAGTAAAAAAGTTTCTTCACATATGAAGAAAAAAGTTATATGTTCTTTTGAAGTTTTAAATATTGTATGTAGTAAATGTCATCTGGTTAATACTTTTAGTTAAGTTTGGGTATTTATGAAGTATCCCAGGAGACTATAAAAAATAGTAACTTTTGATTTTCTTTTTCGACTAAATTGCAATTCATTCCCTTCTTCTGCTCAAAACTTCTCAAGTTTTAAAAACCAGAGAAATATTTGATGAAATAAAGTTTTTATTAAGTTTTCATATGTGATTGTCTACTGGGATATTAACTGGTGTATAAAAAACAGATTGTGATCCTAAAATGAAAGGGATTTAAAAGCTCTGTATGTATATTGTGTGTTTCAAAAAAGGACTTTTTAATGTAAAATTTTATAAAATTCGTTTACTACATTTTTTCTTCTATTACGCTTTTTTTCGTAGGTTAAACATCAGGTAAATATTTAAAAAATTTAACTTTGTCGTGGTTTTTGCCTTTTTTGCAAAGTTAAATTTGAGGTCTTCACACTTTGTAATTAAATGTAATTCTGTTTTTTTTTTTTTTTGTTACAATATTCCAAACTAAATCCATTGAGCAGACATTTTGCTAAATTAGAAATAAATCACACCCATTTTTATAGTTTTTATATGTGCGGTTCAGGGCCAACGGAAAAAGTACCCAATAATATCAACAATATACACACAAAAAACAAGTAAAAATGTTATAGTCGTTCAAGCGCGACTATGTAATACCCTACACCACATTGTTAGCTGTAAGTGACAGCTACAAAAAATTAAGGAACGACCCTCGTATAATTTGCTTTTTATGATTTGTGATTAATTGTGAAATACAATATTATGATGCCACTATTTATGTGAAATTGTTAGCTGTAAGTGACAGCTACAAAAAATTAAGGAACGACCCTCGTATAATTTGCTTTTCTGATTTGTGATTAATTGTGAAAATTATGAATCCACTATTTATTTGAAATTTATTCATTTGAAGAAAAAATTGTCCAGGGTTTATATCGCAGCTAGAAGTAATGATGGACTGACCCTCGTTTAATTTCGGCCATCAATTTGGAAAAATTAATCTTAACTTGACAAGTTGTTATTACAATACCAGCGTATATCTATGATTTTTGCCCTTAAAAGTGATATATGGAAGGTGGCTTGTATAGAATCTATTAGAAGTAATGGACCCACCCTCGCATTATTTAGCACATGGATTAAAAACACCAAAAACTTATTTTTGTTTAGGACTTTAATGACCTTAAGACCCCATTTCCGGAAGGGCATTTTTACGACCTTTATAGTATTCATAACGTTTAGACAGCTAGACGGACATACAGACAGACGGATGGCCGAATGGACATTACATAATCAGAAAGAAAGTCGAACGGTATACTAAAAAGTGGTTCTTATGTCATTTTTCCGGTATGTTACAGACATCATCATAAATGCATTATACCCCAAATACCTGTGGTGGTGTAGGGTATAATGAATGAGAGTAAAACAAACTTTAATTGGCAAATAACCGCCAACAGCAAAACCAATTCAATATATTTGGTTGTAAAAATAAATTAGAGAGAAAATAACAACAACAAAAAATGAAAATCATGTACATAAAACCAAATTGTTGTGTAAAATGTTTAATTATTTATTTTGTAATTGTTGTTGTTGCCGTTGTTTGTTGCTTAAAAAATAACAAAAACTTATTTAAAGAGTGAAGTATCAAGTTTTGCTGTACGAAAACTGATTATTGTAATTTTATCTTTTTGCTTAAATCATTTACAACTCTTTTAACTTGGTACTCGGACATTCTGCCCTGCCCTAATCCGTGCCAGATAACAATAGTGGGTATTTTGTTAGTCTTCATTCTCATGTCGTTAAACAGCGACATTATTGCCTTCATGTCTCCGTAGCAAGGATCGGTAGGTCATATGCGAAGGAACTCCAAAAATTAACGTTCAGTTCAGAGCCTGTGTTTTAAATTTGGCACCCACATGCTAGTGAAGATTTTATATTTGGATACCAATGATAATTACATAATGACGATTACATGATGATGATTACATAAATATGTTTTTCAAAGACACCTCTTGGGAGCAGAAGTTTTTAAAAAGCATCTGCATCTTACATAGTTTACTCTTCTGGCACAGTGGTGAAAAATCGTTTTTTGTTGGAACTAAATCTTTAACTCTTAATCGACTGAATTTGCGTAAAATTTAACATAATGATAGCGGAGACGTGTGGTATTAAAACCTCGGTAGCTTGAAACCCCACTATAAAGCTTTTAGATAGTAAAACTAGAATTATCTTTGACCGTTCCCATGTTATATAATTATATGCCTTTTCCACGATAAAAAAAAAAAAAAAATAAAATAAGGTGGTTCCACTTTTCTCTTAAACTACATTTTTGAGTATTTCTAATGAACTGAAGAATTTTTGTCACACATGGAAAGTTAAAATTAATAAATTTATGTATAAAATCGTATGGAGAAGTAACGCATAAAATAGACATTTAACAAACATTTAAATTAAAATTATAGTTATTTTCCAGTTAAATTTATAAATAGACTTAAAAAATTGTTTCTGTCCATTAACGGGCTTAGAATCAACACGTAAGAAGAACCTTCTGGCGGATGAGTTGTGATATTTGCGAAAACAAGTTCACAGTTCCAGTGTCGGCAGGAATCAGGGACTCTGTAAATTTTTGGTAATACCTTTCCACACAGCCTCATCTGTACCTTCTCTGGGATTTGCGAATTTGGTTAACTTGGATACACTTTAGTTCTTGCCTCTCACAAAATTCAAATTAATTAAAGGAGAGTAGACAATATTAAAGATTAAATCATTATCTGAATCTTTTTCCCTTTACACTTTTATTTTGGTTTACGAATTCTTTCAATCTGAGATATATTTGCAGAATATCTTCGTATTATTCACATGGATTTATGAGCAGTCCAAGTTTCCTTCCCTTTTGTGACAATAAAGATTAAACTATACAAATTCTCTTTTCAATGTTGGAATTCTCGCTTTCTATATTATCAAACGAAAATGAAGCATATATGCTTTAAGTTAGATTTACGCTGTCAGGTATCCTTCTGCTAATTAATAAAAGGGGTATTAACTTGTTGACTACGCTCAGCAAAGTAATTAATCTGTAAAACCTCCTTTCTTCTTTATAATTATAATAATATCGATAAGCTAATTTTTCCAGATTCTTGCATTACCAGAATAACGAATTATAAGCATGTATAAATACATTAACATGTGGAAATTCCTTTAAAACCATTATGGCGGGACAAGTTGAGTCACTGAGTATGTTCTTCTCGTGAGATTAAAAATGCACTACCTTTTATAGAGACAATCATACCCCGTTAACATGCTGCTAAAGTGGTTCTACCAAACATTCAACTATTGCTTTACTCTGGTGGTAAGTTCACTATTCTCATCTCTACAAAATTTTCAAGTTATTGTATGACGATTGGTTGGTTCTGCGTCTTCTACCACCCTGCTTATTTCGTCCATCATGCTCCTTTACGTTTCACTCTCCTGCATGCCGTAACTTGAACTGTAATCTAGCGCCACGAGTCTGAGCTCTATTCAGATTAGCTTTCGTCCTCCTCTATCAGTTGCCAGGTATCATCGGAAATCGACTACTCGGGCCAAGAGTTTTTTGACAGTTTCCATAGTTTATAACTTCAGAATGCAGTAAATTTATTTGTACCATTTTTAAGCAGTTTAAGCTTCTCAATAAAGTTCACAACTATTTCGTCTTTAGGAATATCGTGGCCTTAAATTTTTTTGTAGTGTTTTCACCCTTCTTTTAAGTACTCACTAATTAATTTGTAATTTGAATCGAAGAGAGAAATAAATGTTTTCCTAACTCATCTGAATATAATTATTCTTGTGTCTTTTTTCTAATGTAACCTATTAGACTCTGACACTTTTGGTAAAAGAACTTCACCAAAACTTTACTCCAGAGTGAATTATGTTTGTTTTAAATGAAACAAGTAAGTATTCACAGTCGTTTAATGCCGACTATATAATATCCTACACCATATCACAGACATTATGGTGAGAAATTTTTCATGAAATTATTACTTATAAGAGATTTATTTCATTTGAAGTGAATTTCGGAATGGAGTCTTATATAAGATCACATAAAAATATGTGGAACGACCCATGCAAATTTCGGTACATTAGTTTCTGGTAAAAATTTATCGTTACTTTTATAAACTCCAAATTGATTTCGGAAGGGGGTCAGTATAGGAGCTATGGTCTTTTATGGAATAATTTTCTTGAAATGTGACATGCGACCTAATATAAAATTTCTATGCGAAATTTATTCAATACCTTTTTTATACCCTCCACCACCACAAGTTGTGAAGAGAATTTTTTCACTTTATCATTTCATGTGAAACACTAAAAAGGAATCATCTTAAACCCCATCAAATCCAAATCTGAGTCAAGTTAGCTTTGTTCATCTGTCTGTTGTTGACACTCCCACATCCACAATAATTGATAGAGCTCAATGAAATTATGCTTGAGTATTGTCCTAAAAAGTTTTCTATTTACAAACAGTAAAATCGGTTTAATATTGAAAAATATAGACAGACATCTGAGGCAGCCTCTAAATTCAAAAATATCATCCATAGAATTTTCAATTATAAATTGAAAAATTGCGATAAAATTCTCATAACATAAAGCTAAATGTAACTCATTTCTATTTCAAAAATGATCATGATCGGTCCAGATTAAGATTTCATTGTTATATGTATGAAAAAGCTTTCACATATTGCATGCGTTTGTGAGTGTATATGTGAGTGTGTACGTACGTATGCCACATGTACAAAACATAACGTATTTAATTCATATGCATTTGTGGCGGCAGGTTTTCAAGGCTCTACATAACCGATTATGGCATTTTTACTTGTTATATATGTTAAACCTTTATATCTGTGAGATTTAAGAGTTTAAAACCCCATACCTGCAGGATATTTATGAGGCAGCTACAGGATGAATTTTAATAATGATAGTTCCAGATAATAAAATGTACCAAATTTCATCAAGCTGTTTCCAAAATTGCAACTTGTAGAGTGTTCAACACGGACAGACGGACGAATGGAAGGACATCATTTAATCGATTCAGAAATTTTTTACTTTTCATTATTAATTTATTTTATTATTTTAAATATCTCTAAATGTCATCTCCTGCCGCTGTTTTGTTTTATGATCAACTTAAAATCATTAATTTTATCCATGACTTTCTAGTCAATTTTGCGTGAACATAAATTTAAATCTGTATTTCATATGAACTTTTCCATTTTAATAACCCAATTCGCCCCTCCTCCACTCCTTACGATATCATAAAAAGCTCCATTTTAATAATGGGGAAATTGTATTGAAAATCCATATGTGTATGTGTGTATGTATGGGTGTATTTATATAACTTTTGCATTTCCTTTATTTTATTTTAATACAAAAGTTTATGACATCAAAATAGAATATAAATTTTTAATCAATTTCGGTTAAAGCCAATAAATTTGTACGATATTCTGTGAACTCTGAATGATATTTTTTTTCAGTTTCCTTCTTTTTTTTGTGATTTTTTATTATTTTATTTTTATTACCGATTCTTTTGTCTTTGTTGCAAACATTTTATGACATTTTTTATTATCAACTGCAAAAACTATTAAATGCCGTCAGACATATTGAAATGATTCCTTCTTTTTATGATTGAAATATTTCTTCCACACTTTTGCTGCATAAAAAACAAAAAATCTATAACGAGAGAGAAAAAATAATATAAAAAGTAGCAAATCATCAGGCAAAAATAGTGGAAAAAAGAAGCAAAAACAAGTAAGAATACTGTATTTGGCTATGCCGAATTATAAATACCCTCCACTATTTATATTATGGACAATTGAAGATATTCCACCAAAAAAAACTTATAACTCGTTTATCAGCTTAAACACCAATTAAGGAAAAAGGCCGTGGTGCTGCAATGGAATATGGAAACATATTCTTGAGTAAATTTTTTACACTGAACAAAAAAAGGTAGTAAACACAACGAAAAAGGCTGTAGGAAACCTTTATTTTTCGTAAATTCTTCAAATTAATGAAAAATTATCAATATGACTATTTAAATTCGTTAATAAAAATGCGATTAATTCGAATAAATATTATTCAATTTGAGTAATACATTATTTGAATTGACAAAAAAATTCTTTATATTGATTAATATTATTCAATTTAAATACCATATTCAAGTTAAATTTACGAAATTTTAGTTGAATTGAGGAAAAAATTAACGTAATGCTATCCATATCCTGTTATAATAAATTAATACATAAAATATTAAGGACCAAGGAAAAGAGTACTCTCCACACAAAGCACACATTGATTTTAGAATGCCTTAAGGACTGTAACATCGAGAATTTTCAAATTTGGTCCCAATGTAAAATAAATATTGATTATCGAGTATCTACAGATCTACTACATATTAATTCGAATTTTCTGTAAAATATTTGCCTCCTGTATATATATATATATATATATATATATATATATATATATATATATATATATATATATATATATATATATATATATATATATATATATATATATATATATATATATATATATATATATATATATATATATATATATATATATATATATATATATATATATATCTTTGAAAAAAATAATTTAATAAACAAAAATTTTATTCAAATTAACTTAATTTTAGTACGCAGAATTGAATAAATTTTTATATTAGTTTACTTACGATGCGTTACTGCCGTTTTTACTAAATATCTGTTGATATAATATATTTTTCGTTAAGTTTCTAACGAAGTTTTATTCGAATTAACGTCATTTACAAAATTTTTTATTTGAAGAAAATTCTTCAATTTGAAGAAAATTTATATTAATTAGAATAAAGGTGTGTTTATTTAACATCTTTATTCATTATATAACCTATGACATTTGGTTCAGTGTAGATTTATAAATATTGGTACCGGGCCATAGATTTTAATAGCCGACTTTAAAAATAATTATAATAGAAGAATTTTCCTACATATGAGTCAATATTCAAGAAACTACACAATTATCTAGTAATCTGAATTTCGATGGAACTGGTTCATATTTAAGAATATTTTAAAACTAAAACACTATTCCGAAAAGTGGGATTATATCACAGTATCAAAACCAACTATAGTCCGATTATTGACAAACTAGATTAATATACTAAAGGCAGTTTAAATAAACCCCTTTTTTGGGAAGTGGCCTTAAATTTGTAACTTATATTTATGATAAACAGAGTAGTAATTGTGCCGAATTTCAAAAGATTTGTTTAAAGTTTAAAAGACTTAAATGGCAGCTGCTGCAATATATATACCGACATTCGCCTAGAAAGTAGCCCACATTCAAGATAATTAGAAAATAATCGTGACGATTTTGAATTAAATTGGTTCATATTCATAAAAGAGTTTTATAATCTCAAATTCGTTTTCCAGGAAGGAGCGTTATGTGGGAGCTATAGAAAAATATATAATATTATAGCACCGATATCAGAAAACTAATTGTTGCATTTTTTTTTTTTTGCCAGTTTTATAATCTGAGAACTATTTTCCGGGAGGGGGCCTTATATGGGAGCAACAGCAAAATATGGACCGCGAATGTTCATATTGATAATATACAGTAAAGATAGTTAGGGAAATCATTGCATCGGAAAGAGGCCTTATATAAGTGCTAATGTAAATAATGACGGCAACACAATCTAAAACTGATCTTCAAAATTACAACCCATATGACACACAGATTTTGGGGTGTATCAAAATTCTTAATATCTCATAATATAACTTTTTTTATTGATCTGATTTTTATGATTTTTTGTACGATAATGAAGTATATAAAATTGTATGTAATTTGATTTGATTGTTTGTTTAAATGAAGTTGTCTTTTGTTGCAAAAAAAAAAATAGAAAAGTTCATTTTCAGAATTTTCAGGTTGTCTCAGATATCAGAAACTTTTTTGGCCAATGAATCGAAGTAGCTGGTTTGAAACTGCTTTACACACTGAATAACAAACTTAATATACCCGCTTCACTACTTGCGTTGGTGTAGGGTATAAAAATATATTTATATTAAAATCAAGCAAGAACTTAAAGAAGAAGAACAAATCAAACTATAAGAAATCTATCAAGTAAAAGAAATAGTTTTATTTTTATGGAAAACTTTTACGCCCCCATGGCTAAAAAACCAATAAGTTTTTAGGATATTAAAGTTTGAATAAAATTGTTATAAGACAAAGAAAAAATTAATCTAAATGAAATAAAGTTTTATGAGAGAAATTTCATTGGATTAAGAGAGACAAGGTGTGTAGGCTATAAAAATTATTCCCGGATTTCAAATCGCCATTAACACGATTTATTGACTATTTATTGGGTACTAGATAAAATTCTGATAGGACCATAAAGAGGAGTACTCGCCACTCAAACAAATATTAATCATTGATTATCTAAATAATTATAAAAGCAAGAGATTTAGTTATCACTCTTTTTCTCAATAAACTGTAGTGAACAAATTGTATGGCATATAGGGCAACCCCCATTAGAAGCAAAAATTGATTTTCAATTATCTAGAGAACTATAACAGCGAGAGTTCCAAACTTAACTTTCAATCACCTTCTCAAGGATCTGTTTTACGGAACAAAATGTAGAACGGTTAAGACCAGGAGGATACGTAACCCACACAAAGCAAATATTGATTATCGAATACCTAGAGGACTACAACAGCGAGACCTATAAAGTTTGGATTTATTTTATTTTATTAGACGGATAAGTCCTGGAGGAAGGGTATCCCCCATACAAAGCGAATATTAATCTGTAGGATATAGTTTTACTGGACAAAATGTAGGACGAATACCTAATAACAAAGAATTATAATTATGGAATGTCTGAAGAACTTAAACAGAGTGTATTTTCAAATTTGGTCCCAATCACTTGCTCGGGAAACACTTTTAATGAACTAAGTTCAGGACGGATAGGACTGTGGAGGGAGTACCCCCATACAAATGAAATATTTATTATCGAATATCTAAAAACTATAACAGTGAGAGTTCTCAAATTTGGTCTTATTTTCTCAGGGATCTCTACTGTTGGACAAAATTTAGGACGGATAAGAGCAGGGGAATGGATACCCCTCTTTACGAAGCGTATAATGATCATCGAAGAATTAAAGAACTATCACAGCGAAAATACATCATGATTTGTGAAATTTGTTTCGAGATGTCTGACTTTGGGATCTTTGTGCAGCAAAGCGCACCTGATAAAAAGGAGTATTTAAATAACTTTTGATATATTTAGTGAAATTTTGACAAGATAAAGGAAAACAGGAATTATAAAAAAAAACATTATTACCCTTGACCACTCAAAATCTTGTTTACCATAGTAACAGGATGCCAAGTGAGGCTAAAAAAAAGTTGATACATTATGGAGTCTCAAGGAAGCAGTCTCTCTTTTAAACATTCCTCAATATAAATTTCGATATTTATAGAGATCATTTTAACAAATGATTGGCTTCTTTTGCCGTAGCTGCAAATTGTTTGCCATTCCAAGAACTTTTTGGGAAGTTTAGCTGCTTTTGAGTCCTACACTTTTCTTCAGTATTCCTTTGAGCACCAGCAATATATAATTTTTGCGCAGAAAAGCGAAAAATCTACCGGAACAAACGTGAAATTATACATTATGCAGGAAGAATATTTTTTTAGAATATTTGACTTAAATTTTCGTCACCTGTTTTTGGTCTTCAAATTTTAAGCAAAGTTCAGCACTGAACTTGTTACATTGATAAGTCGGACTAAAAGATAAGATATGACTATAACTTTCAGACTTTTCAATTAAAATTTTAGATACAGACTAGTCTGAAATCCATTGATATATCTCAGCTGTATTGGCGTTAAATTTATCTTCAACACTGCAAAAGTTGTATAATATTTCCAAAAATCGCTTGGGTTATCGAGCATTCACTAAATGAGATAACACAAGTCTCAGATATATACTTAAGTTTATTAACTGGCAATAAAAGTGGGTGGAATATTGTTTTTTTATACATTTTCTTAAATTGGACTTATGCCATGGTAGGTGAGATTAGACGAGTCCCTCGTATCAAAGTGACAGAATTAATAAATCAATACTGATAATAACAGAGTATCATATGTATTTATTCGGGTTGCGGACTTCGTTCTTTGATATTCGGACTTAGTTTAGAAAAAAAGAGTTCTCTTCAAGTTTACAAAATATCGGAACTTGAAATCGTTGAACGTTTAATTGCTGTTTGTTGTTTGTACTATGATGACATTAGGATTTAAGATATGAATCGCATACCCCATACTGTAGCGGGAAGAATAACGGAGGCAACTTCAATATAAAATCGGCTTTAATTATCTTTTACGTACACTACCCATATGCCCAACGCCATAAAATAAAATCATAAAATCTAACTCTACCCAGCTAAGATGAAAACCTCATTATACTTAATGCGGATTGTTCGAAATCCTATTTAAATTTCATAGTAACGAAACCCTCATTCTCTAATTAGTGCCATAAGTTTCGTGGTGTTTGGAGTTGAGCTACTTGTAGTCAAGTTGACTATACAGTCTGACTATTGGTGTGGCCCTTTGGAGTACATCGATCTGACAACGGTTTGGAAAGAATGTATGAGAATGAGGGAGTTGGTAGACGAATTGTATTCAATCTGCGTATAGTACATTTCGATTACATACTCAGGTCCAAGAACTTAGTTCCCTTAGCTATATTTTCTGCTAAGTAGATGAGCAAACTCTTGAAAATTTCTCAATAATAAATATTGAAAATTAATTAATCAAAACGCAACAAATAATGCTTTCACACAATATCAACAATTTTCACATTTAGCATTTCTTTGACTTCTTTGAAATAGGAGAAAATACTGGATGAAAAATTAAAATAAGTGAAATAATCTTTAATAACATTTTTACTTCATTATTTGATTCTCCAAGTAAAATAAATAAAAATAATAATAAGAAGAAATTATATGTCTATGAATTATACGTATCAGCGAATTTTCCATTTATTATGATTTTTTTATCTTAAGGGATTTCAACTTTCTTTGACCAAAAATAATCAACCAGCAGAAATGATGCCAAAATGAAATAAGAGAGAAATCTTGAAATTGCGATTCGAAAGGAAACCGAAAGAAAAGTAGAGAATGAAAAAAAGTTATTAAGTAAATACAACAGGTCATGATGGGCGTTTTGTTCTACATCGTAATAATAATAATAATTGTGGATGTTTAACAAGACTTCTTTCCCAATGGTCAACATTAATAACTTGAGTTGGGAATTTTCTAGAACTTCGTATAAAATAAACAAAACTGGCGAAATGATTTCATAGAAAATGGAAAAAGAAGAAAATTGCAAATAAATAAAGTCAATTAAGTTAATTTAGTAAAAAAAAACTATAAAAGTGGAAAATAATAAAATGATTTTCTTGAATTTTAGTTCTTTTCAAAAACTTGATTTATTATCCGATCGTATTGTGGAGGATTTGTAAATAAGATAATTTTGAAATCTTCTTTCAGCGGAAATTTTAAATTGTAAAGAAATTATGCAAAAATAATATAATTTTCTTAAATGAGGTGTAATTTGTGGATGGCAATATAAATTTGTAAATACCTGAAATAATAACAAATAATGATAAATTGTTGAAAAGCAAAAATAATCGGTAGTTAATTGAATAGTGAATCGGTAAATTTCTTGGCGTAATTAATGTTATTATAACCAGCAGTTCGTATTCTCTCAAAAACTGGAAAATTTATTAAGCAAAGGAGACAGTAAAAACAAGTTAAAATTTATAGTCGGTCAAGCATACCCTACACTACATGATCGGTTAAAATTGTTGTCTACGAAAATTTAATGAACTACCCTCGTATAATATGATTACCTGATTTATAGTACATTATTGTGACAATAAGTTTTAGTTTAAATTTATACGTTTTTAAATGTACTTTTCTAGGGGGGGGACTACAGGACGCATTTTTATATGGGGACTACAAGAAATTATGAACCGATCCTCGTATAATATTGCTCATTAATTTTAGCTTATGTTTATCTTAATTTGCCTAATTATTATTACCCTTTTTTGGCCTTAAAAGGAAGGGCGTTTGTATGCAACCTATAAGATATAATGGACTGCACACTTTGGCTCATCCTTTTAAAATATTATTGGTCTTTCTTGTGCCAAAATTCTTTTACATCGCTTCGAATTTAGGACTTTGATGTCCTTAAAATCCCATTCCGGAAAGAAACTTTGTATGGGAGGTACCCGAAATATTAGATCGAATATGTTCAATTTCAATAGGCTTCTAATTTAGCCAAAATAATATGTACCAAATTTTATCGATATATTTCTAAAATTTTGACCTATAGACTATTCACAACGTTTCATGAACAGCTAGCCAGACAGCCAGCAAGCCGGACAGACAAACGGACGTTAAGTGATTTTGATTCTAACGGTATACTTAAAGGTGGTGCTAACACTATTTTTTCTTCAAATAGCTTCGGTGGTGTAGGATATAAAAACTAAAGTAGTACTGTTTACAATATGTGCTAAGATTTCTAGCTCTACTACGGTTACGGAATGTGAGATCATTGCATCATATGCAAAATACAAGATTTTGAAGCAGAAATAGATTTGAAGAATTTGTAGTCTTTCGCACCAGGTTCTATGCTGATGGCTTAAAAAGAACTGTAGAGTTCACCTAAAAAGCATTACATATCGCTTTTTAGATGAATGCAGATATTTTTAAGGAGAACTTATGACACCAGGGCCCATAGGACAAAATGGCTATTGGTTACAGAGCTATCTAAAAATTAGTTATGACATTATTGTAGTTTAGATTCTTTATCATTAGGACAATTTTGATAATGAGAAGGCAGCTGAAGATAATGATCCGCAACTGACTTATATCCAATATAGTGTGCATAATGTGTTATAAGGTGTTTATCATGAAACTTATCCAGCATTTTATAGAGGAAAACTCAAATTCTATAAAATCTGCAAACGGCTCAAGCAACATAACGAAATGATTATTAGAAGGCAGTTACTCTTAAGTTAAGGAAGGATATTCAAAAATGCGAATGTAGCATACTTACAAGAAAGATCCTCTTGAACGAAATTCGTTCATTACCGTTAAAAGACTGAAAAATTGAGAAATTAAGAGATGTGTGATCTTACAAAACAGATGGGATGTTGAAATGGAATTTATCACTCACACACTCAATCTAAATTATTAAGGTCAGGTCGAAATATTCTAAATACTGTTGTTTTGATGGTTAAAGACAGGCGATTTTTCCTTGAAAATCTCCGCAAGCCTAGATGTGACCATATGTTCTCGGCCTCGTTTAGTCCTGCCCAGCTAACTTGTCAACTTATTACGTAAGTGTTCCTTATATCCAGTGATGATGTACTTTACATAGTCCAAATAATTGAGGTTTCTCCTATGGACTCTGAATGAAATAAATGTCGCTTTATTATCAACAAACGCTTAGTAGATAGCAAATATTTAAGCTCAAAAAGCATTGCACCCATAAATATTTTATTTCAAGATCGTAAAAGAAAACACCAAATCTTATAGTTATTTTTGATCCGCATATGAAGCTTACAAATTCATTACTTTTAATCCTTCCTTTTCTAGAGGGTATTAGAATTTCGAAGAAACTTTCGAAATGAAGATGTTTTTTAGAGTATTCAAAAGGTCATTTATGACTTTCATGAATCTACCAGCTGTACTTGCCATTGATGTAGCCACTATATATAGAGGTCAATAGGATCAAACAATAAAATCAGTTCGGAGTGTCCTTTGAACTCTGTATTGTTATAGCGAATTAACCATATTTTTCTTTGTTGATATCCATCCTACAAAATACCCAATAGAATATAGTGGTATTCATTGCCGAAATATCATTATATTGTCTCCAAATCTCCCTACAGCTTAATTTCTTGGACATATGAGGAAGAGTATAAAGCCTCACTATGGGTTTTTAGATCCCTTTTGCGATTTACTTGTTTAAGCAGATAGTCGAATTTCCTTGGTCTAAAAACTTGTTGTAGTTGTAGCATCATGAAAATCAGGAGGTCCTATCGTGTTAGTTCTTTTTAATGGTTTTTTATAAGAACATTCGGGCAACCAAGTTGTGACAGTGATTTGTAAATCTACAGTTAAACAATTTCCAAATTTGGTGTTGCATTGTCATCGACTGTCACTACATGAAATACCGTTATGCCATTTTATTAATGTCATACATCCTTTTTTACAAACTTTTCATAAAACAAATACTATTTTTATTTATAAGAAATCACTAAATTAAGTTAAATTAGACTTGTTTGGTTTATTCAAATTTATTTTTTAAATTTACGAAAAGAAAAAAACACATTGATTTCTATGATTTTTGCATATAAATCATAGAAATTCTGCATAAAATCAACATCAGCTGTTGTTTGTGAAAAATTATGATCAGAAATAAGAAACTTCAAAAAAAAACTTAAATAAAGTTTTTTATGAATCAAAAAAATGTCCACCAAAATCACAAATTCAAATCAGTCTGCGTTTGTATAATAAATTGAAAATTGGAAGGAAACGGAAAAGGAACTTAATAAGATAAACATTCATACGAATGTTGTATAATAAAGAAAAGATTTAGGAAATAAAATAAATATTAAAGATTTAATGATAAAGACTATATTCGATAGAGGAATCTTAGGAACACAACTCAGATTTACTTTGCCAGCTTTGAGTGAACGATATGTTACTTAAAATATTCAATGGAAAGCGCTTAATTAATTGAAGTGTAAGTAATTTGCAATGTATTTTTCCTAATCAACTTATTCGCTGAGTGAAACGCAGTGGATTAATCTTCAAATTTACCAAAACGCAACCCGAGGAACCACAAACGGCTCAAGCAACATAACGAAATGCTTATTAGTTAACAGATCCTTTTTTACAAGAGTTTATCCTGAGGTATATAAGAAAGAAAATACGAATGGAGCATACTTACGCTCAATATCCGTTTGAACGAAATTCGGTCATTATCGTTTAATGTCCGAAGAATGGAGAATTAATAATTTGCAGGCAAGTGACCAGTCAAACAGAAGATGTTTAGACCAAATCCATAGCATAACATGAACAATCTCTTTTCCTTGCTCCTAACAGATTTTAAGAAATTCCTCGGAATGGAAAGGAATGGAACACTTAAATAGATTAGAATTCGCCACTAAATAAAACGTTTCTCCAATATGGAAAACTTGGTTATATTGATTTTTTAAGAATTTGTTAAAACAATTCCAAAAAGAATTTCCAAAAGGTACCAAATTAATATACTTATTTTGATACAATAATAAATCCAAAGAAGTCAAGTAATTGACGCAGCTCCCATATAAGGCTTCTTCCTGGAATATGATTTATAGCTTATAAAACTCTTAAATTGAAACCAATTCTACTGAAATTTGCCACAATAATTTTTTTAGCTATTCTCAATATATGTTATAATTTTTATTAACATTGGTCCATATTTTTTATAGCTCCCTTATAACGGGATTTCCTGGAAAACGGATTTGAGTTTATAAAAACATTTAAATTAAGATCAATTCCATTAAAATTTAGCACAATGATTTTTCTTACTATAATCCAAATTTTGCTGTAGCTCCCATATAAGACCCCTTCCCGGAAAAACAGATTTGAGCTAATATCAAGCATATTTTTGTTTTTATACCCTCCACAATACAAGTGGTAAAGAGAATATATTAACTTTGTAATTCTGTGTGAATGAATAATTTTAGACTCCATAATATATACATTTTTGCATCAAATCAAAATGTTTGTCAATCTGTCTGTCTGCTCACATTTACAAAAATTTACAGAGCTCAATGAAATTTGGCCTAATAGGAAAAAAGCCAGTTCAGTAGAAAAAAATTATAGCCAAAATTGCAACTAATTTTATTAATGAGTCATGTTTCTGTGTTATATACTATATACATTTATGAGTGTATGTGTATCTATGGAATATATGTATATCTATGGAACCTAACGTATTTACTTCACACGTATTTATGTTGGAGGGTATTGAAGATTCGGCATAGCCGAATATAGCATTCTTACTGTTTATCAGATTTTAATGATCTTTTGCGCGATAATGGAGCACGCAAAATTGTATGCTTAAATTAGTTTCTTGTTTAAGTCCAATTAAATTTTTTAGAAGAAATTAGAAGAGCCCTTTTTCGGAATTTTGAGGTTGTTTCAGATATCGGTCTATAACTTCCTTGCTTATAAACCGATATAGCTGTTTTTAAACAGAAAACTGCTTGAGACAATAACAAACAATGTCGCTAAATTTCATTGAATTCAGACAATTATTCTGGGCGTGAGAATGTTTCCAACAGAAAGACAGACGGACATAGTTAAATCGACTCAGTTTATGATTTGATGCAATAAACATTGTGAGTCTAAGATGATTCCTTCTTGGCGTTACACACGGAATGACAAAGTAAAAAGACATCACCACTTGTGAAAGCAAATACTGATTATCAAATATCGAAAAAAATCAAATTCGGTCCCAATAACATTCTCAAAGAAAAGTTTTAGCGGACAGGACGGAGGGTGAATGGGATCATAAAGAGGGAAGACTCTATAACAAGCTAATATTGACTATCGGATATCTAAAAAACTATTGAGCCGATAATATTAAGATTCTATCACAATTACTTTCTCTTGGAACTGTTTTACTGGACAAAGTGTTCCCATCACTTTCTTTAAGAATAGATGTGGTGACTAAAATAAAGAACAGATAGGACCAGGTTAAATTTGTATATTTCCTGTAAATCAGTTTTACTTTAGAAAATGAATTGTAAATGTAGTCATACAAAGAAAAAAGGAGGACCGATTGTATAAATACCAATTATTAATTATCGAATATATGAAGAATTATTTCACCCAGATATGTTATGCTTAGTGGTAGGAAATTGCTCAGGTTTTGAACAATGATGTAGAAAAGGGGAAAAAACATTAAATATTAAAAATTATTAACATTAAATTGAATGATGTTAAAATCCTTAAAATACATTCCTGGTCTTTGACAAAAAAAAACAAATACTTGTAAGTTTTTACAAAATGCTAT
Organism: Cochliomyia hominivorax; assembly: GCA_004302925.2. Taxonomy (NCBI): domain Eukaryota; kingdom Metazoa; phylum Arthropoda; class Insecta; order Diptera; family Calliphoridae; genus Cochliomyia; species Cochliomyia hominivorax. Next base: position 77,509,207 of record PYHX02000413.1, on the reverse strand, counting down.
AATAAATTTTTATTAAAAAAAATTAAATAAACTTATAATGTTGCAATATACCTCTTTAAAATGAAAATTTCCTCTTTAAAATGAAAACTTTTTAAATCATTATAAAATCATATCACGTTCCATCTTCTTTATATCCTTCATCCTTAAAGACTTTCTAATGACAGTTATGTGATTGAAAAAAAAACGAAGTTTAACTTTCGAGATATTCACAAATGACTGTAATAAAAATAAAAAAACAAAAACAACAACTATAAAAATAACGAAAATTCTCCATTATTATCCTTTCCCCTTCACATGTCATCGATAATGTTAATACTTCTTCTCAATATATTGACAATAACCATGACATATCCAATATTAAGTCCAAAATGTGCTCACAGTGATTTTATGATTTGAAATTGAAACCTTTATTGTCCTCATGGACAGAGAAAAGTAGTAATAAATTTATGAATATCAAAGGGATCCATTAAAAATCTAAATGTAGTAAATTTCAGCCGGAAGATATTCAGTTCATTGTATTTGTAATAATCGTTTTTTTTTCTTTTTCACATCATTAACAAAAGTTTAGATTCACTTGATATTTCCGTTTTTATAGGTAAAATGATAGCAAAATTTATTCCCATTTTATATGCGATTCATCAGCTTTACTTTGAATGGGTTGCAGACAGGGTTCAGTGGAGTTTTAAGATTTTTTTGTTTGAGAAAAAGAAAAAAATAAAACAAATAGAATTTAGATTTTTTGGCAAAAGTTTTTATTTTATGGAAAATTATTTTTATTGCCATTCATTTGTTATTATTTGATGTGAATTTACACTCATACATACATTAAACTAATACACACATTATATAAGACATAAAAGGAAGTTTTCGAAATAAAATTCACTCTAAACGTATGGTTTTCATATTCATTGTATGAAAGAAGTAATGAACAAAATTTATAAAATCTGGAAAGTATTGGCACAGAGGACATTAGGACTGGTGTGATATCTGGAAAATTGTCTTGAAAAAGTAGCTCAGCTTCTCAGACTGCAATATAGAAAGTAAGATAACGTTAATCACTTTAAAATAGAATCACAAAAGCAGCATCCCTGAGACAACTTTTACCTTACCATTAGTTAAAGGAGCAGGTATTCCATTCTATGTTTAATCTTAGTGAAATCTTCTGAACGACGAATATCCATTTCTGATAATTTCAAAGAAGAGATGCAGTTTTATTCGCCAGTTTGTCTGCTTTTACGTTGCCTAAAATATCTTATGCCCCGATACCCTGCAAATATTAATAATATGTTAATGTTCCCGAAGGGCTTTGAGCACATTGTGTCAACTCTTAACCGTATATTACCTGTAACTAGACCCATATAGCAGCTTTACTATCAAATAAGAAACTAATATTGATCTATATGTGAAATGTGTAGGTGGATATATACTGAGGATATTTTTAGCGGTCCATAAGACCCATCTCAAGCTGTTAACCAAAAAATGTACCGGCTGCCAAAATTAATACTTTATTGTCTTAAGCATCCAAAGAGTCTAACAGAATTAAAATTTTTCGACTTTATAGTACCATTTTAGGCTCATTTGACTTCACAGTATTTCCAATACCATTTTTTGGGAAATAATTCCATAACTTTTGAACCATTATAAATATCTTAGTAAAATTTCACATGATTAGATCTGAGATGATTTCAATTTCATTAATTTCATAAAGAAGTCTCCAGCGGTTCAAACGTGACAAAATTATTTTGAAAAAAAATCCATACACTGATGGCTAAATCTCTGTTACCCCAATATTTGTTCAACCGGAATTATATATCTTATTTGCTATTTTACGATCTATTTGTAATTAGTTAGATGGAGTAATTACCTTAGTTGTTTTCACCAAGTGCCAATATTCATTATATGGTTGTAGTGACGCAGATTCATAAATTTAACGTTTGATATAGAGTAGTGATCCTGAATCTGAGTCATGTAATTGGATCTAATGAATTTACTTCATACTCTATTGAATTTCTCAGTGTTTTGGAGCTTCACTTATATATTGATAAGATGATATGAGTGTCCAGTTAATCCATTCTCAAAGCTTGGAGTATATGTAGCGAGGGACGGTCGATAGATTGGACAACAAGCACTGTTTCAATGCTCTAATCAATAATTACTTATAGCAACTTCAGAATTTGAATAATCACATTCTTTGAACCTTTTGATGTATCATGATGCTGCCCCACTAAAGCTTAAGTAAATGTTGTAATAATTAAGTTTAAGTTACTCTTTTAGAAGTGAGGTGTAGGAGTTCAAATGCATATACGAAAAGAGACAATAGAAAATTTTTATAAAAAAATAAGCTCATATGATTACGTTATCACTCACACTTTCAGAAATATCCAAGTCCAAATAAATTTTTAAAGAATTTTTACTTCTTTTAACTCTTTGTAATTTAGATCATAATTTTTGCTTTTAATTTTTATGCCAGATTTTCTATAAAATTTTAAAAAATATAACTATAAATTTTGATGTATTTGGGTGAAAGTCCTCCCTCAAGCGCTATCCAAAATTGGTCGATTTTAAAAAGCATTTTAAAATTTTCTCAAAATCATTTTAATATTAACCTAAAAAAGTATTTTCACCCAACCAACACTTTTATTTACAGGTCGATCATTTAAGGGCTAAAACTTGTATTGTAAAACATTATATACACGGATTGAGATTTTGAGTATTTTTTGTTATGGAAAGGGGAGAATTTTTCCGCATACTAAAAACTTTTTGGAAAATTTTAACTACTTTTCAGTCAAGAGAGCAAGAGCAACATACAATTTTGGACCAGGAAGTTTCGAAAAAAACTACAAACACATCGGTTTCGTCACCCATTTTGCATCATTGAACTTAACTTCAATGCCCGTGCTCCGTTTTTAGACTCCAAATTTTTCGCATCGTTACCATCAGGAATCTTTTGAGCCTTATAGATTCTAAAACCTGCATTATCCTTAACTTTTCATACCAAATAGTCTTGAGCTAACCATCATGCTTTACTATCGGATGTGTTGGGAACTCATTTTCAAAAGAGCTTTCAATTTTTTTTACTAAAGAAAATTTATGTGGACCATTCCTTCTACCTGAGGTTTGCTGTCAATGGGCAAATGTATTATTTTTTATTAATATATGCTTTTTTATACATAAACAACTCTTAACCTAAAATAAAACCAACTTAACATATTGTTACATTTTTTCCGATGATGATCCATTAACTAAAAGTAATTTATGCCTGAATTATTATTACATTTTAAAACATCAAAAATTATTTCACTTTAATTATTTCAAGAAAATGTAGGGTATTTAATAAGTCAAACTTAAAAGCTTATTCAAGCATTTTCTAGCATTAAAGAAACATAAGTGAAGTATATGCACACATACATATAACCGCAGCTCCATTCACTTTTCTAGCTTTTCTAACTAAATACATATATTCCGCCCTAAGTGGCATTTTGGCAGTAAAAAGCCGTTATAATTGCATACAATATGTGTTGCACTTTTTCATTCTCAAACAAAATTCCAATCTTATTACACACACATACTCTATCAAATATTCTCAAAAGTTACAGTGTTAAAAAAAAATAACTATTTTACGTCTTTTACACCCAACTCTTGTTCCTTCTTTGTTTATATATTTCATCTAATCCCCTTTTGCTTTCTTTCTTTCAAAAGTGTCTAAGAAGCTGAAAAAATTTTTATACCCTCCACCATCAAGTGTGGTGAAGAGGTTATATTAATTTTGACAATCCGTGTGTAACGCTAAGAATGAATCATCTCAGACTCCATAATGTATATATATTCTTGCATCGAATTAAAATCTGAGTCGATTTATGTCTGTTTGTTATGTATGTTTGTCTATCCGTATGTCTGTTTTTAACATGTTCACATCCACAGCAACTGACAGAGCTCAGTTAAATTTGTCCTGAGTATTTGTTGTAGTCCTAAAAAGTTTTCTATTTGAAACCAGCACAATCGGTAAAGAACATCAAAAAAAACCGATACCTCCATTAAAATTTTGATAGTCTACTAGTGTATGTGTGTGTGTGTATGTACGAAATAATACGTTTTTATTTCACACGCATTTGTGGTGGAGGGTATTGATGATTCGGCATAGCCGAATACAGCATCCTACTTGTTTTATTCTCATTCTTAGAAAGAACTAAACTGCAAAAAAATGAAATATTTTGTTAAAATATAAATATTTTTTAAGAAGAATTACAAAAAGGCTGAAATCGTAAATATTGAAATATAAATGTGTGTTACATGTTGCTTGTATATGGAATGAAAGGGCAATAATTTCTGCACACACATATATGAAAATGCAATATTATTTGTAGGCTGCCAGACATAAATTCAAAGTTGAGAAATTTTTTTAAAGTATTAAATCGTCTAAAAATTTATGAAACTACGAGAAGAAGGTTGTTCTGAAATCATAAATATTATGACTGTCTATTAGGCGATTCTCATTAATTTTAATCACATCCAATCAACAGAGATTAAGATCATGTCTCACGATCTTTTACTTTTGAAAAATTTAATTAATCTCTAACAAGCCAGATTTCGATTTGCTAGAAGTTGTATTATATTAATCCATATTTTGGATATGTAAATGGGCTTAGATGATCACAAAAGAGTTTATCTTCAATTTGATTTCCATTTAATTAAATTTTAGTACGTAAATTTTGCAACATAAATAGATATTTTTGTACTTAACTGGAAACGAATTGCATTATTTTGGAGTTCCCACAATTTCCAAATATATTTTAAAAGTTCTATAATGATCTTTTACACACTATTGCATATTCCTATAAACACACTTAAGTTTGTCAGTCTTTATAGCATTATTAACCATGGCTGGATGATCCTTTATTGAAGATTATCTCCCAAATATGTTCAGACATTTACTTAATTTTTAAAACGATCAGAATCAATTCTCCTTCAATTCCAACAATATTCTCATTGAGTTTAAGAACGGACTGCAAGCCAGTCAGTCCAACAGAGCAATGCTGTGTTTGTTAAATCATGATTTAGATTGATTTGAAATTTACTATTAATTTTCGTTGGAACAAATCAAATTTTATATTTGCCAACTGCTGCCAAGAGCATAATACTGCCATCGCTGAAATTACGTTTTGACATCCTATCGTCGTTTGATGTGCCAATAACATGGGTTTAAATTGGGCCATCTAAATTCATTTTTTTTTCGTCAAAGCAAATTAATCATTTTAATTTTTTCATGTATTTCCGTAAGAATTTTAACCGATTTCTCTATGCTGTTTCTGAGCACTTTTGTTTCTCCATTTTATATTTTCCTCTCTTCGTAAAATGTGAGAAACGTATTTGGAAGTCACTGGAAGTATTTGTTTGTTTTGCGAATCGAAAAATTTTTTTATTTTATAATTGGTATTTCTAATAGCACTTTTCATGTCTGCTTTTATAGAAATATTCCACATAAAAATTTGATCACGTAAATAAGACGAACAGCTAAGTAAAAATACCTTGTTTACATTAGAAAAATACTATTAAGCTGCTTCTCATTAAAATACTTCAGCTTTACTTTTGGCTTGAGAAATATGAACGATCCTCGTATAATCTTCTTTTCAGATTTGTGATTAAGTGTGAAGTATATTATTATGATACTAACATTTACTTGAAAATTATGCGTTTGAAAAGAATTTTTGAAACATCAGCTCAAACTCGTAATACCCAAACCACCTAAGGTGGTGTAGGGTATAAATAGAGAAAAAATTAAAGCTATAGAAAAATATGGTGCATTAAAGAAAATTATAAAAAGTGCTGAATTTCAAATCTGTTCATATTTAAGATTTTAACATGCTTAAAATATATTCTGTGAGTTATAACAAAATATAGACCGATATCAAATTATTTACGTACATTAAAGACAACTAGAGAAATTTCAATCAATATATTTATAACTGGCAAATTTGGAAAATTTAAATTCAAAATTGAGTTTACACACTAATTTTGGAGTGTATCCAAATTTTGCTAATATATGCAATACTTTAAGGCCCCTTTCCGAAATTCTGAAATTAGGTACAATTATATTTCAAACCGTTTTGAATATATGTAATTAATTTTAGCACTATTTGTCCATATTTTCAAATAGCTCTCATAGAAGGCCCCTTATAAAGGACTTATATATGAAGCAATTTTATAGAAAATCGCCATGTGTAAATTTCTAACAGTCTTTTATATATATTATTAATTTGATTAATATTGGTTCATAGCTCCCGCTAAAGTTCACACATTTTTAAAATTTTAGCAAATTTTATTGAAAATTGTATTATGTATTTTATTTTATTTTTGAGTTAAAAACTAAACTAAAAAACCTTTATTCCAAAGTCCTAGTTCCTAACATGTGTATTGTTCATAAACATCTAACATGTATGATTACTTTTATATGACTTTGTTGGCATACAAAGTTTGTTTTGTTTGAACAAAAATATTGTTTGATTGAATTTTAAAAGTTACGTTCTGTGATTTAGTATAAATACATTAAAGTTTATTTAAAATGATTCAATTTCTTAAGAACTGTCGTTTGAGTGGTAGTTGCGCTGAGACATATATGAAACCGTTGGATGTTTATACGCTTTAACTAAACATGTCTAACAAGTTTCGTTTCAAACTTCTAACATATGTTTGATGTTGGCTTGCAACACGAAATACGTTTTATAAGTTGAACAACTACTTCAAACATGTGATAATGGACATGCGCACAAGCCAATTATTTCTGCTCTTTACATTAACTACGTTAGTCAAAAGACAGAACGTGAGGAAATGTTTTGCTTGAAATAAAAATGAATGTATTTATAGTAAAACAATGAACGCAAGCGTTGTAATTTGGTCGAGCATCATATTGGTTCAAACACAATAAACTTTTATGACTTAACAAGTCATATAAATGCAAATGTTTCAGTAAACGCATGTTAGATGTATGTGAAAGAGACGCAGGAAATAATGTGGAATATCAATATAAATCGATTTTAATTTAGTTTTGAACTGTTCAGTTCTTCAATTTTAAACTTTTAATTAAGGCGAATTTTTCATATCAAATATATTATTTAAGAGGCACATTGACTTCAAATAAATCAATATTAACTGGTTGTAAGGATATATAAAATAGTATGGAAAAAAATATATATCAGTGTTTAGGAATTATTTTCAAATATATAAAAACGTGTTTAAACTAAATTAGTTCATAAAGGAGCGTCAAAAATTTTTATATCGAGCTGTACTAAAATCATTAAATATTTTCATTATATATATTTACATTTGGGTTATTTATCGGAAGTTGGAAAACAGAACAGTATAAAATTCTCACATAAATAAGGTCATAGTAAGATCAAAAAATTCTTATCATACATATATCGTAGTAAAAACTAAACCACTAAACAGGTTTTTATTTTTTATTCGGTTCAAATTATAGTTCAATTCAATTTTTAGTTTTAATCACTTGTTATAAAATTTTGAACCTTTTTTTCGAAAACAGTTTGGTTTTTGTAGTGCTTTCACCGTTAAAAATCTACCACACTTTTAGACACATTTTTGGAGCTCTTCAATTCCTTTTATGGTCTCTCTTAGTACAAATACCAAATAATTGTTCTTGTAGCACTCAAGGGCTTATTAACAATAGTGACAGGATGTCAAGGAAGGTCAAATATAAGTGTACACATTTTCAAGTCTTATGAATTAAAACACCCTTTTTTCCCATTGCAACAAATGTTTGGCTTCTTTTGCCGTCATCTATTATGCAGCAAGAATATTCATAAAAAACGTAAATGAAATTTCTGTGCGCCGTTTAATGGCCTCTAAATTTTTACACTGTTCCTGTCAATAACTTTACTCATTCCTTCTTCCTGAACCAACTTTTCTATAAGCGGACAAGTTCTTCGGTTCCGTTTAATAACATTGAAAACAGTTTGTTTCCAGACATTATTGTAGGACGAAGTTGGATTTTAATCAGATTTAATTGTTTGACATTAAACATAATAATACTTAAAATAAAAGTGTCAATGTAAAACGTGTGTTAAGAAGTTTTCGATCTCATTCCTTATAAAATTTAAATTTCCATATTTAATAATAGTTTATATAAATTTTATTAATTAAAATAAAATTCAGGACAAGAACATGGTTCTATCAATGAATAAACTTTACCACATATTTCGAGAAGGCAAAATATATATCGATATTCGTCAATTTAGTTACTTACGTTAAGGAATGTTAGAAAAAGAATTGTGCCGAATTTCACTAAAACTGATCACTAAAATTGGCCTTATATGGGAGCTGAAAAAACATACGAACCGAATTTGGTCAAATAGTGTGCATATGTCTTACAAAATGTACTGTGCCGAATTTCATCACCACTTGTGGTGGTGAAGGATAAAAAATGTTTGATGGACATTAATAACTTGATTATATCAACTATGACTTTATGTAAAATGTTGTTAACTAAAAACTTTATTAATTTTTCTTTAAAAACATTTTTTTTGTAATTTTTATTGGCAGTTTTACGTCTAGGTTTATAGAAATATACCACAAAAAAACATCACCAGAATATTTGATCGCAAGGCAAACAATAAGACAAAGAAATGATTTTGTTTACTTTAAAAAGGTACCGTTAAGTTTCCTATCATTAAAAATTTCAACTTTAATTTTGTGTAAGAAAAATTAATTTCATTTATAGGAATATGCAGCAGTGTAAATAATCCTCAAAATTATTGATAAAAAATATCTATTTTGGAAAAAATATATTTTTTGTGTTTCCTTTTCTATTTTTGAAAAAAAAAATAAACTAAAATCCCTCATCACCAAATTCCTACTTTCTGCCATGTTTATCTGTCACACACATCTAACATGTATATTCACTAATGCCTTAACTTCTATATGACTTTATGTTCATGCAAAGTTTGAACTAAAATGTTGTTTGATGAGATGTGTTCAATGATTTAATATAAATACATCTTATTTTTGTTTCAACGATTCTATTTCCTCTAGAACTGTCGTTTGAGCAATACTTTCTTTGACATATATGTTGGTTATACCTTTCCACGCTGTAACAAAACATGTCTAACTAATTTTGTTGCTTACTTCAAACATATGTTTGATGTTAGCATGCAACTTGAAATACGATTTATAAGTTGTGAAAATGGACATGCGCACAACCCAGTTATTTTGGAATGTTTTACTTAAAATAAATGTGAATGTATTTATACTAAAACAATGAACGCAAGCGTTGTAATTTGATCGAACAACATTTTAGTTCTAACAGAATAAACTTGTATGACTTAAGAAGTCGTATAAAAGCAGACGTTTCTGTAAATACATGTTAGTTGTATGTGGAATGTATATATGAAAGGAGGTAAAATATCGGAAGAAATCTATTTTAATTTAGTTTTAAATTATTCGCTTTTTACCTTTAATTTAATTAAAGCAAATTTTTCAGATCAAATCTATAATTTTAAATGGCAAATCGGTTTAAGAATATCAATATTAACTAGGTGTTTTAAAATTAATTTTTGATATATGAAATATATCAATCAGTGTTTTTGACATTCTTTTTAAACATATATATATATTAACGTGTTTAGAATAAATAAGTTCAGTGAACACTTTGTGCGGAAAATGTGATAAAAACTTTAAAACCTAACGCGCTTTTTAGAAATCCATATATATTTTTCCATTCGAGTTCTGCAATTTGAAATCACACTTATAAGGCATTTATGCTATTTGAAGTAATTTTCGGAGTTAGAGTGAGTCTACTTTAGGTGGGAATTTCAGCCAATATATACATAAATATTTGTTATCTTTGAAAACATTAGAACTTGAAGATTTAAAATTTTTAACCAACAAAAGTGAAATGTCATTTGATGTCAAAAAGGAATTGAAAATTTTTGAGTTTTTCTCTCTTAAATATGAGATGTGAACCAATTTTATTGAAATTTGGCACAATCAATTCTAACTGTCTTAAATTTTATTAATATCGCTACCGCCCCTTCCAGGAAAACGGATTTGAGCTTATAAAACGCTTAAATAAATGACTTTTTAAACTATCTTTAATGTATATTATTAATATAAGCAATCTCAGTCCACATTTTGGTGTAGTTCCCATGCAAGGCCCCTTTCCGGAGAAAAGTTTTGAACTTTTAAAACTTGTTTGACTTGCATTCTTGCAGTCCAGACTTAAACCCAATGGAAAACTTGTGAGAATATATGCCCCCTAAATTTTATTCAAATAATGCTAAAAACCGAAGCAGAATGACTTCAAAAGAGCTGAAACTAAAAATAAATCAAGTTTGAGAGGAAATTGATTGTGATCGTCTTAATAAATTGGTACAATCAATGTCAGACCTTATATTTCAAAAAATCCACAACAACGATCCTTTGTTGTGGATTGTCATTGTTAAAATAATTATATTCGGCTATGTCGAATTTTAAATACCCTTCACCACTTATATTGTGTAAACATCTGCGTGAGTTGAATAAAATCACTAAATATTGTATTATTTCCATTTGTTGCAATGAAATCGGTTCGGAAATCGGATATGAGAATCTCTTATACCTTTAAACTTCTCCGGGGGAGTTATAACAGAAATAACTGCAGTTTGAAAAAAATGTACAAAATTTTAATAAAATTTTTTAAAATTTTATAGAGTTATAAGCTTTAACACTATAAATGAAAGTTATAGAAAAATATCGGCCGATATACATCTGATCTATTTTTAGTTAGTAATATATACTATAAGAAATTTTATTGTGACATTGTTCAATAAAAACGATTCACACATAATCTTATTCCGGGAAGGACCCAGTCATTCACCAAATCAGTTACGTATATAAAATACTGTTAGAAAAGTAACTGTATTAAATTTCAATAAAATTGGTCTATATATTGCAGATATATCAATATATAGAACTGGCCGATAGACAAATAATTATGCCTGATTTCAATAAAATTTTTCTTTATTTAACAACTTTATGAGCTCAAAACCGTTTTACAGGTGGAGTCTCATATGGGAGTTATAACAAAACGTGGTCCATCATTGGTTAAATGAGATAAAAACAGTTTATATACAGTTATACAATTTTAATAATTGTGCCGAATTTCCAAAGAATTGGTCTATTTTTAAGAAGCCATATTCCGGGAAGGGGCCTTAAGTGATAGCTTGGACAAATAATGGATATATGACATCTACTTCAAATTTTATAAAACTATTTTTAAAGTGTGATGATCATGACGAACTGTTTCCGGGCTGTTTCAAAATTTTGCAAATTTAAGACTATAACCTTCATTCTACTGGTCCGATTTTCATGTTTTTTATGGAATAATGAAACACATACAGTCCTAGATTATGATTAAACACTGAATTAAATACTTGAAAAGTTTAGAAAGTTCTTCCTTCGAATTTTGAGGTTGTCTCAGATATCTCTCCAAAATGTTTGCTAATGAAGTGATATAGCTCGTTTTAAAGAGGGTAATACTTGGTGTACCAAGCTTCATGGCTTTCAGACAATTATTCTAAGCTTTTGTTGTGTAGACAGATGTAAGTATTCTTTCCGATCCCATCATAATGAAAACTATAACCATTTTGACTTGATTTTGGAAGTCCAGGATTTTCCCTTGTACACACTAGGAACTAGTGTTTTTCCAATCTATTGAAAAACCCCTCAAAGATATTCAATACTTTCAAAATCAGAGAAAAATTCGAATTTTAACTTTAAAAATTGTTCATTACTTCTTACGTGCCTACTATGCGCTTCTCACTTTTGTGAAAGTGGCAAAATAATATCAATATTTACTTATATTCTAAAATGTCTTTAAATAAAACACTTTTAAGTAAATTTAAAATCTTTTTTTTTTCATTTTAATAAAAATAAAAATTATTTCATACATTTGGCACCAAATTCTTTGAATATTCATACATAATAATGATAATATTTCAGACTAAATTAATATTATTCTAGAACTTAATTTAATAATATTGAAATAAAAAGTCTTTTAGATAAAAATTTTATTAACTTATTAACTATAACTCTTAGAGTTAATGGAAAACAAAAGGAAAGGCAAATTTCAATACTATTTATGACATATTTTTTTCAAAATAATTTTGAAAATAAAATACTAGAAATATTCGATATTTTTCTGAATTAGATGATAAAAAAGACTTTGATAATAAATTTTGCAGAAGAAGAATTAATTTAAATTGTTATACAAAGTTCTATTTTCAGAGTATTATTGCTTTAGGACATTATTAATTGAAAAAAAATTTGGAAATATCGAAAGTTTTGAAAAATATTGGAACCATTAAATTGTTGTAATCCAATTCAAATATTTCATAATACAGATGATTTTATGATTATTTAAAATCAATTTGAATTTTTTTAATAGCTTATTTAGTTTCGGAGTTATGAAATTATCTGTTAAAAATCTTAGAATTAATATCAATCATACGCTCCATGGAGAAGTTTTAGAAAATAGCTTATAACTCTCTTATTTGTTAAACGATTAGCTTGAAACTTGGTTTTTTTTATAGAAAAGGAGAAGACTATATTTCTGAGAATGACAAGATTTTACTTTTCCGCTATTAACATTAAAATCTTATTCATCAATTCATTGGCCACAGTCTCATTTAGAGTATTCAAACGTGCTGCTAAAAATTCCCCAAATTTTGTATATAAAATTTCTCGGGCCGTAGGTTTCGGATATAAATTATGTTGTAGTTGTTGCTGAGAACGTGACGAAGGATGATGATTATTATTACCCACACCAGTATTAGGAATATTTTTATTAACACTTTGCAGAGAGGTGGAAATTGACAAACGATCATCTAGCATATCAACATCATCATCAGGATCATCATCTAAATCCGAACAGTCTCTTTCATCTATGACTAGATTTTGTGTGGATGAATTAAGATTTTTGGAATTTAGTAATAATTTAGAGTTGGCATCCCTGGCTTTTCGATTTAAAGGTTTTTGGGAATCTTTGATTCTACCATTAGAAGTTGTATCCAGAGATATCGTATCCTCTAAAGAATCTGGTTCATCTTTAATGTATATGGAAGGTGATGAAGAACAAGAGCGTATGGTAAGAGATCGTGCTCTGGAGAGGGGACGAGATGGATGTTGCGGTTGTGGCAGAGATGATTGTGTGGGAAATGTATTGCCCGAAGAAGCATTTAGTTTTTGTAAAGCTGCCAAAGTATTGGGTGTTAGATTGAGTAAAACATCGGGTTGTAGGGATGTAGAAGCTATAGTAGTTATGGGTACGGGTAGAGTGCTAGGATTTATGGGCGGTAACAGAGGAGTACAGCTGCCATTTTGTGTGGTGGCTGTAGGAGTATTGACTGGTAAAGGTTGGGCCAAAGGTAAAATAGGAGCTATGGTGGTGGCTAAGGGAGGCGTGGTGGATTGATTTTGTGGATTATTAGGATCATTTGGAGCAAAATATTGATATTCATCTATGCCGGTGGAGGTATTGGTATTAGTGGTATTCAAGCTGGGTGGCATAACATCATTGGACTTGGCTCGTTCACGTGATCTAGAAAGAGAAAAAAGAATAGGTTTAACGATCGAATATCTTAAAATTATAATGTTGCAAGACTTACTTTCTTTCCCTTATGACCTCCTTAAGAAAAGCCATTTCATCATAATACTCCCATTTTGATTTAAAACGGCTGCCCAACATTTTCTCATGATTTAATTCTCTACGGAAAATTTCCCTTAATGAGGTAAAAGTTCTCTGCACTCTTTCACCATTAACGCTAAAGATGCGTCCCAATTCATTCCACTTCAAAGCCTTTTTCTTATCCGATCTTTTGTAGTGCGGTAAACGACAATCCCATAATATGGGATTTATTTTAACCAATTCAATTAAACGTCTTTTTTCTATTTGATGGCGCGTAAAAGCCATCTCTTTTAGCTCCACACAAAAATAATTAATCTCTTTTATATGTAAACACACTCTCTGTTAACTGGTTTTATTAACTCTTATTTTTGTGAGTAGTTTTTTGTAAATATACTCAACTTGTCTTTACACACACACATACACACTCTTTAATACTCTTAACTTGTTTCTCTTGCTTATGTTTGAGTGTTTTTTTTTACGTTACAAAGAGTGTTAACTGTTTTGTTATGTATTTTGCTGCCAACTTGTTTATCTTAGTGATTGTTTGCTGCTTGCGTTACCACTACCATACCAATTTCTTTTCTCATTTAATATGGCGCATGTCCGTTTCCGTTTTTTGGTTATATTTCACTGTATATTTTTATCTGCAGTTATACAAACACAATTTTTAAGATACTTTTGTTAAATGGATGCTGTTAAAGGTGGTAAGGGCATTAAGTTTAAAATTTTGTTAGCATGGTATACGTTAGATAAATTTTGTTTACTTAATTAATTAATTATCACAATAAGATAATTGATTTAATGTCGTAATTATATTCTAATGAAATTGTGTGACAATTATCCTGATAAAATTTAAAATTAAAATTGAGATCTAAAGAAGTAAAAAAAGAACAATTAAGAATGTATAGTCGTTCAAGCCCGACTATCTAATACCCTACACCACCACGTCGATAAAAAATTGTAGTTATAAAAAATTAATGAAAGACCCTCGTATAATTCGATTTTCTGATTTATTCTTAAGTGTGAAGCATATCACTGTGGCACAAAGATCTATAATAAATTAATGCGTTTAAAAATGAAATTTCCTAGGGGTTATATGGGGGCTACAAGAAGTTATGACTGGATCCTAGTATAATAGAATATAATAGATTTTTGCTTATATATCTTAATTGAACCAATTATTATATATATTTGGAAAGGATTTTGTATAGAACCTATAAGAAACAATGAATTACCCCCACATATTTTGGCACATCCTCTAATAATATTATAGGACCTTTAAATTGCTTTGTATTTAAGACTTTAATGAGCTTAAACACTCTTTCGGGAATAACATTATTATGGAAGGTACCTGGAATATTGGTCCGAACATGATGAATTTCAATAAGCTTCGTCCTTAGGCTAAAATAATAATATGTACCAAATTTCATCGCGGTATTTCAAAAATTGCGATCTGTAGACTGTTCACAACTTTTACATGGAGAGCCAGCCTAATGGACTGACAGACGGAGGTTATGTCAGCTCAGAAAGTTATTCTGAGTAGAACGGTATACTTAAAGGTGGGTGTAAAACCATTTGTTTCTGCATGTTACAAACATCAGCACAAACGCATAATACCCCAACCACCTTCGGTGGTGTAGAGTGTAAACACACATATTTATATTTCTAAATTAAAATCCATTTTCCTAGAAAAATAAAATCGACATTTATTAATAAAATAAATAAAAGTAAGAATCTGTACACCGAGAAATGATTTTTTCTAGGGGCCTTTATATGGAACTTATGGGAATTAATGAACATTGAAGAAATAGCCAGTATACATAAGCTACTATAAACTATGAATCGATTCAATTGCAATTTAGCCCATTATTTTGGATTACTAAGGAGTGAGATTGAGCATTTCTTAACACACATTTTTTAAGTTTAATACGATTTTTTGATCACGTTACCTTTATAAAACATATCAGTTAATATAACTAATGCTAATCAAAAGCATTTGTTGTTAAACTGATTAAATTAAGTGAGCAGAAAAAATGCATACTAAACTTATTTAATATTTTGAACAAAACCCAAATTGGCCCCAAAAATTTAGCATTCAAAGGTCTGCCGTCAAACCGTTTCCAATGTTATTAAACAGTACCGCGAGAACTATTAAGAGAAAACTTGTTGCAGGTAGAAAAAATGGCCCATATTATGTATCTAAGCCAAGTAATATAAAACATTTTCAAAAGAGCTCCTTCCACATCCGGTAGGAAAGCAGCCTGGTACGACTGTTTATGCTTAAAGTTAAAGCTAATGCAGGTTTAAAAATTCACAAGACTCAGAAAGTATCTGACAGGAACGCTGCTAAAAATTTAGAGGCCAAAACCAGTGCTGCATAATGGATTATGATTTTCTGCAACGTATTCTTCAACTTTATATTGTTGTTGCTCGAGGAAAAGTTAAAGAAAAGTTCAGGACCCAAAAGCAATCAAGATTTGCCAAAAAGGACGTCATGACACATCATATGTGTCCACCTATTTTTGACCCGATTTGGTATCCCGTCACGATGGTAAACAAACTCTTGAGTGGTACAAGAAAAATAATGTGATATTTGTAGCAAGAGAGCCAAGTCCTCCAAACTGTCCGGAGCTTAGGCCTATGGAAAGATAATGGGCTTTTGATGAAAAAGAATGGAAGGGCGCAAATGTGGTGTCTAAAAGTGTAATAGATTTCAAATGAAGATGAACTGCCTATTCAAGCACTATAAAGATTTAAATGGAGGGGTTTCTGAAAAAGGTTCAAAATTTCATGACTAAAGATTAAAACAATAAACAAAAGTTTAGTGATTTAGTTTTATTGACAAATAAGTATGTTAAGAATTTTTCGATGTCACTCCTTTATATTTTTTAATTCATTTGGAAACAAAGGTATATACCCGATTATTAGATTAGAATAAGTACGTTTAATACTTCTGCTACTGCTAAGACTTTTACGGTCTAACTCGTAATGCTTTCTAATTGAACCGATTCTGATAATTTATAAAATGACGATGAAGTACATATAACTTAATATCATGACAATTTTATTAAAATTTGTATAAAGTTCTTCGCTTGAACTAAGAGGTTGCAATAGATATCAGTCTATATATTTTAATATACCAAAGAGATTTTGCTAACTTTAAATAGGAAACTTCACCAGTCTATAACAAATACTGAGGCCAAATATTATTGAGGAATGTCAGACATACAGACGGACAGACCAACGGAAACACAGTCAGAAGGACATAGATAAAGCGACTTAGATTTTGACTAAAGCAAGAATTTGTATACATCATTGGGCTGAGATGATTCCTTCTAAGCATTACACATGGAATGACAAAGTTAATATACTCTCTTCTTCACTTGTGGTGGTGGAGAGTATAATAGGCAACTTATATAACAGATTGAAATTAATAAAATATTGCAATCAATATCTGTGATACTGTTTACTACACCCAATAATTTTAGTAAAACAAAATATTTTTTTAATTTTTTAAAATTCACTTTTAATTCACAATTTTACTTTAGATATTTAATTTTATGAAATTTCAATAAAACACACATAATAACTCTTAACAACACTAAATAATTCAATAGACAACCAATTTATAAGTGCCACCAAAGGAATGTCTATGTATAAGTATGTACTTTTGTATGTATACACACACATTTGTTTTTTTATTTTTTTGCAAATAAATTCTTACCAAAATTATCTGTTTTAGAATATAAAATTTCTTTTATTTTTATCTGTGACATTTAAATTTGTTAGTTTTTTTCTTCTGGTTTCTAAATTCTGCTCACCGAACAGACACTTTACTTTACGAGATCACAATTAAGACTTCCACAATATTCAACCACAAAACACTCAATACAAAACTGAAAAGAAAATAGCAATAACACTTTGCTACCAACAACAGCAGCCGCAGCAGCAATTGTAGTTTATTTTGTGTTGGTATGAGATGTAGTAATAGTGCTTGTAGTAGCAGAGGCGGCAACTAACAACAACAACAACAAGAACAATAAAAAATCAGTGGCAGCATCACATAAATAAATGAAGAAAATTCATATAAAAACAAAAAAACATGAGCAAAAAAAAACTCAAAAACAATTTTAAAACTGCTTTTTGCGTTATTGTTGTTGTTGTTGCTGCTGATGTAAAATTAAACAATCTTTAAACACTACAACAACAATAGCAAAAAAAGTGTGATTAAAAGTAACAATAACAACAACTAAAAACACTGACTAATATCCACCACATACCAACATACACACACACAGAAACACATGCTCACACTCATACGATTAAATAAACGAAACAAATACAAATTGCAAATAAACAAAAAACAAAAGCAGGCAGGCGCACAGTGTGTCAATATCGAATATTCTTTTGAAAATTCTGTAACTTTTGAACCGTTAAAGATATTTTAATGAAATATCATAGCTGTGTTATTCAGTTGACTTGTGGGAAAACAAACCCCTAAATGATTAAGATCCTAGTCAGTGACCCTCCCAAATTGATCACATCGGGTATATTAATTTTCTTTTTTAATTCGCCAAAAATTCATTCATATATTTCCTTGTAAGTATCTTATAGAAATCTGATTAATGTTTGGTTTATCTCCTAAAGTTTTGGAGATATTCAAGTCGTTTATGTCGTTAAATAATTTTTCTAGGGAAAACCTAGTTTAGTGTGGATATTCAGCCATGAAAAGGTGAGAGCTGGAAGAAAGAAAGAGAAAGTGGAAGGTCATTTGAGGTCAACAAATTATCAATACTTTCAAAATTCGGTTTTTTCTGTTTGGAAAATAAAATTCTAATTTAAACTTTGATTATTATTCAAGGAATTAAGAAGCTTCCCACGTTTTGACACGAAAATGCCCAAAATATTAATCCGAATAAATCATATTTAAAAAAAGACTTTTTGACTTAAACGTAAGCCTTATCATTGCAAGGGCCGACCGGCAGAAAGTATGTTTTTGAATTTAAATTGTTTTCAAAATTAGTCAAGTTTGGATAGCATAACTTTACCCCAAACTCAGTCGGATTATGTTTACACGTTTTTTCGTTAAGATTTATATTGACATAAACATGATTCAACTTCTCCATACGGAAATACCCAAAATCTCAATACCGATAAATATTGTTTAAAAACTTAAAAAATCGACTTGTCATAACAAGGGTCGTAGCTAGATATTAGAGATAATTTAAAGCAGATTCCAGCTTTGAAATTTGAGAACTTAACATAAAAATATTGTTATCAAAATAAACCAAGTTTCGATAGACCTTGTGGGCATATCTCTAACCCGATCTCATGCTGAACAAAAAATATTTTTCCACAGTTATTGCAATAAAAAATATATATTAGAATTTTATAAAGAATCAAGAAATCTTTCAAAATACTAAAACCGAACCGAAAAATTGGTTAGAAATTTATTTCGACTTTAATATCTCTAAAACTGTAAAAACAAACAAACTTATGGGCATATTTTTATAGATATTTACAAGGACTATGCATCTCATAATAAATACATTGATTTTTGGCAAATATCTGCTTGTATCCCCTGACCATATATGTGCTTATAATCCCTAAAATCAATTCAAAAAACACCAGCTCTGACGATGTGAAATTTCATTTAGATATATGAAAAGGTGAGAAATCAACATAATTATTAACTATTAATTAAAGGAAAATAAACCGATTTGGAAACACTGTGCAAGCAAGCATCAACTTGCAAGTGCTTGTTTCTATTTATTTGTTATTGTTTTTGTATTAGTGAGATTTTGTATTTGTGTTTCTTTTTGAGTAGAAAATAATTTGTATCTATGAGTATGCATACGTGCGTGTTTGTATGTATGTGTATGTATAACAATGTTTTATTAAACCAAAACAATAATTTTAATAACAAGAGATACTAAGGGTAATGACAACAACAAAAGCCAACTAAACTAAACTGAGAGTGAAAGCATTAAATCTCAGAGAGTAATGAATGTGAAAAGTTTTCGTGTTTTTTGAAAAGGAGAGACCAAATAGGGAGAGTTAAAACATTTGAGTGGGAACATAATTTTCTTTTATGAATAAACAAAACAGAAAAATATTAAACAAATTTATCAAACAATATAAACGTTTAAGAAAATTATTGTTATTTTTAATGAAAAATATACTAAAAATAACAACA
The DNA here is from genome assembly GCA_004302925.2 of Cochliomyia hominivorax. Lineage (NCBI taxonomy): Eukaryota > Metazoa > Arthropoda > Insecta > Diptera > Calliphoridae > Cochliomyia > Cochliomyia hominivorax. Next base: position 77,489,339 of record PYHX02000413.1, on the reverse strand, counting down.
ACAACAATAACAAGCATTATACCCCACAAATAAATGAGAACAATTTTAAATTGCAGCCATTGGAATGATACGATATGATTTTTGTTTTAAATTTAAAAGATGCCAGACTGAATTAAATATTTTATATTGTTTGAACCGATATTTCTCAAATTGGTTACAAATACTAACGACAATTAAAAACATATTTATATGGAATTTCAACAATTACCTCTCCTAAAAATCCCTTTCTGGAAAGTGGGTTTTATATGGGAACTGGTTGAAATATTAGTCCAATTATAATAAAATTTATTTTTATTTATTCTTATAAAAATATACAAAAACAAGTAAAAATATATTGTAGAATGTTATAAACTGTAGTTACGAAAAAATAATGAACGACTCTCGTATAATTTTATTTTCTAATTTATTCTTAAGTGTGCAGAAAATTATATTGAAACTAACATTTATGTGAGATGTATATATTTTAGGAGTTAAATTTTTAGCTATAACAAATCATGGACCGACCCTCGTATAATTTTGCACATCCATCTTTGTTTATATCTATCATAATTTGACCAATTATTATTAAAATAGCAGCGTATATGTGAGATTACAAGCCCTCTTCAAGATGATATTTGGAAAGGAACTTGTACAGGACCTATGAAAAGCGATGCACCGACCCTCAGATCAGTATATTTCTGTCAAATTTTGTTAAAATTGCTTTATAATTAGGACTTTTTTGAACTTAATATTGGACCGAACCTACCCAATTTTAACAGTCTTCATCCTTGGTCCAAAATAGTAATATATACAAAATTTCATTAAGATATCTCAAAAATTGCGAACTGTAAAGTGTTAATAACGTTTACATGGGCAGCCAGCCGGACGGGCAGTACAAAGGACGTGCTGACGGACGGGTGGACATCGTGATTCTAAGTACAACGGTGTACTTTAAAGTGGGTGTATGGTGGTGTAGGGTATAACTATATGAATTAAATTTCGTCCAAAAGCATAACCACAATTTGAGACATATTAAAAGTCCACACAGATTTGCTGAAACTGCCTTTTCGCTGTGTTATTAAATTTGTCATTCCGCTGTTCTTGGGAAAAACACAATCTATGTTGATTTAGCTTCAAGAATTATTTTTTGTGTTCAATGAAATAAGCCAGATTTTTGTATTTTGCCTTAAAACCAACAATATCAGCTCAATTACAGAAGTGGCAGTACCAAAATAAAATAGAACGTAATATAGGATTGAAATTATACTGTTTTAGTTTTAAAGATATACGATATTTGGAGAGAGATACAATTAATATTAAGGACTTTTAGAAAAACAACTGCACCAAATTTCAACAGGACTGGTTAAAATTTAAGATCTTTAAAGATCAAAACTGTTTTCAAAGAAGGGGTCCACCACACATAACCATATTTGCTTTGTATGAGAGAATTCTTACTCTGCTCCTACCCGTTCAACTTTTTTTTAGTAAAACAATTTTTTGAGAAAGTATTTAGAAGCAAATTTGAGAACTCTTGCATTTATAGAACTTTCAATATTCGATAATCAATATTTGCATTGTATGAGCGGTAGCCCTCCCCCTGGTGTTATCAATACTATATTTTGTCCAGTAAAATAGTTCCTTGAGGAAGTTATTGGAATCAAATTTGAGAACTCTCGCTGTAATAGTTCTTTAGATGTTCGATAATCAGTATATGCCTTGGATTGGGGGTAACCCTCCCCTTCGTCATATTCGAATTTTTTGTAGCCTTTGTAACTTTCAGGTTTATTGGGATCAACAAAATTGGCGTAGCCGTTTTGGAGTCTATACCCTATATACACATACATACACAAATACATACATACATGCACACATGCATACATATATACATACATACATACATACATACATACATACATACATACATACATACATACATACATACATATATACATACATACATTCATACATACATACATATTTACATACATACATACATACATACATACATACATACATACATACATACGTACGTACATACATGCATACATAAATACATACATTCACTCATACATGCATGCATACTTATATACATATATAATACATACATACATACATACATACATACATACATACATACATACATACATACATACATACATGTATATATACGTACATACATGCATACATACATACATACATACATACATACATACATACATACATACATACATACATACATACATACATACAAACATACATATTTACATAAACACACACCAACATACATATACATATATAGATTCAAACGATTAATCTGGCATCTTCATAAGAATTTCTTTGTTTTTATTTTCATTTTTATTCGAGTACTATTTATGTCTGTGACTATCAGTATGTTTTATTTTGTTTATTTACTGGTTGTTGTTATTGTTGTTGGGTCAGACAATTGGTTGAATCTCATTGTTGGTGGATTCTGCATTAAACGATTGAAATGAATGAAAATATATAAAAAAACACACAAAGTGGTTGATGTTGATTGTGATGGTGATGATGATGATGTTTCTACTGTCAGCTACCGCTATTAAACTAAAAACTGTTGCTGTTGTTAAATTGTTTGTGCTCTCATTCTTATTGTTGTTATTGTATTGTGTTATTATTTGCTGATATGATGATACATGAACTCACTCACTATCAGTTGTTGTTGTTTGTTGTCGTGGATTTTTATTTAAAGTGTTTTTTGTTGTATTTTTTATTAACAACAATAAAATTCAATTTATTTCAATTAACCAAACAACCAACAGCAGCAGCATTAAATTCAGCAACCAACAATTTAGTACATTTTTGTGTGAATATTTATTAGAAAAATACACTCATACGGTCATTTATTCATTCATTTATTCACTCACGTACTCGTGTGTGATGTACAAAAACCTTCTGTGGATATAAATTATTTATGGATTTCAAATACAATTTTTGTTAGATCTTTTTAATTCTCAGCGACGTTCTTATTACTCTCATGAATATGAGAGAAAGGAAAATTGGTAAGATTTTATTTAATTCAGAACTTAATTAAGATTTATTTTCTGTTCATTTGGAAATAAACTGATTTTTTTTTATTTCAAAAGGAATTTGAATAATTAGATCTGCTTTACATTTGAACTTAATTAAAAAAAAAAAAATTCTCTAAGTCAAAGAACAATTCAAAACCGTTGGGACCTACATTTTTATACCCAATACGAATATATCGGATTGGCTATATTGATCAATGTTTAAACCTCACACCACCGTAGGTGGTTGGGGTATTATGCGTTTGTGCATGAGAAAAATGTGTTAACTCCACTTTTAAGTATACCGTTCGATTCAAAATAACTTCATGACCATGTCCGTCCGTCGTCCGGCTGGCTGCCAAATGGAAAGAGCGCAGTTTTGATGCTATCGCAGTATACAATGTCACCCAGGAATAGGGTTTTTGACCCATAGATTTCCTAAACCAAATTTTGTAAAAATATTTCTTTTGGTATTCTTTTGAACGAGAATCGGTTCTTTATTTCTTATAGCTCCAATACAACGCCACTTTGAAACACAAAAATCTTACATTTACTTGGGTATTGTAATAATATTTGGTCAAATTAAGGTAAAATTATTTGAAAACTGTATAAAATAAATAATACAAAAACTTAATATCCACTGTAACTCCTTTGCATCCCGTCTATGAGACCCCTATTTTGCTGAAATCAAAATTATAACGCTAAACTCTTCTGGTTCATTATGTAAAATTTTATGAAAATGTATCCAGCTGATCAAAGTTTACGGATTTATCCTAAATAATGGATTCTATCCAACTGTGTAGTGAAATATATTTTTAATTTCCTTGTCATTCGGAAATCCGAATTCAATGAATTTTAGACAGCGGTAGTAAAGGTGACGACAAGTTTATGCTCTATGCTTAAATTTCGTAGACGTAACAAAACCTAATTTATACGATTTAGACTCGGAAAAAAAATTCGAAAACCATTTGACAATTTTCCAGTAAAAGCAATTGGAATTCAATAACCTACTAAAAATCAGCAAAATCGATTTTGTTATTAAAAAATTAAAAGCAAATATATGCAAAATTTTTATAGAATCACAATTTTGGATATAATTTCCAAATAAATTTATTCTGATACTAGAATAAACACAAAAATTGGATTAAGCTAGCACTTTTATAAAGAGTGAGATCGAAAAAATCTTATTACATCTTTATCATTATTATTTCTTTTTTGTGCGTTCTAAAATTATAAAATATTTTCAACAAATCCCAGCATGGTACTACAAAATGTTGGCCAAGCATTCAAAGTTCTGCTATCAAAAAAGGAACTGTTCACATGATGTTTTAAAAGCTAAAAAAGTATCTCTCAACACACCCGGAAGGAAAGCAGCCCGGTTAGCTTAATTCTCGATCTATTTGGTACGAAAAAATTAAAGCTAATGCAGGTTTAGAAATATAAGGGTCAAAAAGTTTCTGACAGGAATGTTTCAAGTATTTAGAGGCCAAAAACAGAGCACTGAAATTGAAGTTAAGGTTTCTAAAAAAAATGTTCTTGCTGCATGATGGATGAAGAAATGTATGTTCTGAAAAAAAGAAGGCGCTAATTATTTCCTACGACGGGCTCTATAAATACCGAAATTTACATCAAGGAATGTTTACAAACAAGTTTAGCTTTTATTAATACATGTTAAGATTTTTCCCATCTCACTACTTATTATATTCCTAATGTTTTTTTTTTTTTTTTTTTTTTTTTTTGTTTCACGCATCCATAAGTAATTTCCAAAGTGAATCTATATAGGAATTACTGTTATTTGTAGACCGATATACTTAAAGTTTGATACATGAGTAAAATTAAACTAAAATTGCAACGAGGTATGACTCAGCCTGTCCAGGTTCGATATAAAAGTCAGCTTCCTTTAAAAATAAAGCACAAATTTCCTTTGGTGGTATTGAAAATTCAAAACAAAGCTTTTATAAATGAAGCCTTTTACAAGTTAAGTCTGCGAGATTTTCTGGATATTTCAGTGGGGTCGTTGATATGGTGATATGGTTGTCTAACTACTTTACAAAATCCAAACTAACACTTTCGGACTCAGCGACTCATATATATATTTCTAACAGCTCTTTACATTAGTTTTCAATATTTATTAGTCTCATGAGCTTAAAAAATAAATTCGGGAGAACATTGGTATGGAAGCTATCTGAGTTATTTAGCAGACTATTACCAATTCCAATAAGCTTAGTCCTGACCAAAATGATAATAACATATGCAAAATTATTTAAATCGAGATAATTCTTAAATCGCCAACTTTACAATGCTTATTTTGACTACCAGCAGAAATGGCTAATGGTTGTCAGTATATCAGTGCTTGGACGCATGATACCTCTACCATTTATAATAGTGTAAGCTGTAGGAATCCAAGTTGTTGCTTAAGAAAATACCATACTACTCTTCCTTCCTATAAATTCAGATTATTTCCCCTGATTTATTAAAAAAATAAAAGGGAAAAATTCTAAATAATTTTCAACAAAAACATTATTCATCTTAACAAAAAATATTGTATTGGAAAGAACCCGCATACATTTTTGTTATAAAACCCCACATATTATTTGTATACCTTCCACCACCACAAGTTGTGAAGAGGGTATATTAACTTCATTATTCCGTATGTAACGATTAAAAGGAATCATCTCAAATTATCACAATGTATATATATTTTTGTATCAAATCAAAACGCTGATAAGAAATAATGGGTAACACTTAGAAGAAAACTTGCACCAAATCAAAATCTGAGCCGATTTAGCTATGTTCGCTTGTCTTTCTGTTGTTGACACGCTCACATCCACAATAATTTATGTAAGGCAATGAATTATGGCCTGAGTATTGGCTATAGTTCTGAAAGTTTTCTATTAAAACCAGTAAAATGGGTTTATTATATAAAGTGATATGGACCGATATCTGAGGTAATTTCTTAGTTCAAGCAGCGAAATTTCTTAAGTTTTTTAATTATAAATCAAAATAATACAATAAAATTATGCCATTAAGCTATATGTACTTTATCGCCATTCTGAATTTATCAAAATCGGTTCAGTTGAAGGAAAGTTATAGTCAAAAATATGACTAATGTTATGACTCGTTAAATGTTCCTGTGTTAAAATTAAGAAAAACTTTTGTATTTTTTATACATCTGTGAGTGTTTTTATACGATATATAACATGTTTACTTCACTCGCATTTGTGGTGAAGGGTATTGACTATTCGGCTTAATCGAAAATACTATTTAATTTAACAAAAAAATCCACTAAACAAAATTCTTCATTCTTCAAATGAAATGTTAGAAAATTTTATAATTAATACATACAAACATACATATACTTATTGTCAAAAATACTCACACAATCACTATTTGTTCGCACTCACACTATTTGTTCGCACTCACACTTAACAATTTAACAAAAATTAAAAATTATTTAAATTTTTTCCAACAAATTTGAGATAAATCTTTGTGTCTGTCTGTCTGTCACTTACAATTTGTTAGATTTATTTTTCTCTTTTCTTATTATCATTTTTTATTTGTATTTTTTTGCTTTTTTCTTTTTGTTTCTTTTTCTTTTGTTTTTTTGTTTTTTTTTATTGTTAATTTTTAACACCAATTTAAATCCATCAAAATCAAATCAAACTATATCTATTTGCAACCACAAAGTCAATCTGAGGAATGCATGCGTTAGTATAAAATCTTACTGTTGTTTTTGTTATTTCCTTTTGTTATGGTGTTTTTGTTGTTGTTTAATTATTTGCATTCAACGGATGCTGTTTATTTACTTTGTTGTGTTTTGCTCTTTTTGTATCTTTTATATTTCTTCGTTTAGCTTTTGTTGTAAATCTTTATCTGTAGGTGTATGTGTATGCTATAAGTATCTGTGTGCAGCTACTGCCGTTGCTGCTGTTTCATTTTTTGTATTTTATAAATACTCACTCATCTACTCACAAGTTGGGAGTGTATGGGAATTTTATTTTTTTTTGCATTTTGTTTTTCATTTTCAATGAAACTCTCACCAAATATGTATCTCTTTCTAAAATTGTAACTCATATTCTCATTGAGTTGTTGTTAAAATGTATTTGTTGCTCTTAAATTGTTTATTAAATTTTTGGATTATGAGGGTTTATTATTTACTGTAATTATTCTACAAATATTTGAGTTTATTTTGTCTTTCAACCCACATGTTTTTTTCTTTTAATAAAATAAACTCAAGAGAGTTTAACAAATTTTGGGTAGTTTGAAAATATTTCATGGAACTATCTACCAACTGTTCTAAAAGGGTATTTTTCTGGTTATAATCCGATAACATTTGAAAAATATTTTAACCTTTTATATCAGTTTGAACTTTTATTCGGGAAAAATGCCTTTTATGGAAGCTTAAGTAAAATATGGTAGAATATTTATACCCTACACCACCGTAGGTGGGTGTGGTATTATGCGTTTATGCTGATATTGGTAACATACAGAAAAAATGGTGTTAAACCCAGCTATAAATTCACTTCTTGAGTCTGTCCGTCAATCCGTCTGTCTGTTGGAAACATTCTCACGCCTAGAATAACTGTCCAAATTCAATAATTGTTTGCTATTGTCCTAAGCAGTTTGCTATTCAAAACCAGCTATATCGGTTTATAAGCAAGGAAGTTATAGACCGATATCTGAAACAACCTCAAAATTTCGAAAATGAACTCTTATAATTTCTTCTAAAAATGTAATTGGACTTAAACAAAAAATTAATTTTTAGCATACAATTGCACGTGCTTCATCATCGTGCAAAAAAATAATCAAAATCTGATTAACCGGAAAAAGTTATAGGCCATAATATGCAAAATTTTGATAAACCCCAAACTCTTTGTGTCATATGGGCCGATATTTTTAAGATAATTTACTAAAATTTTTCAAAACAAATTTTTTAACCATTCTCAATATATGTTATTGAGTTTATTAACATTGATCCATATTTTGATACAGCTTCCATATAACGCCCCTTCCCGGAATATGATTTATAGCTTATAAAAAGTTTAAATTTGAACCAATTCTTTTGAAATTGGGCACAATTATTGTTTTAACTATTTAAATATATGTTATAAATTTTATTAACATGGGTCCATATTTTGATATAGCTCCTATATAACCGGAAAACCGGTTTGAGCTTATAAAACAATCAAATAAAGACTAATTCCATTGAAATTCGGTACAATGCATTTTTTAACTATTTTTAATGTATATTTTTAATTTGAAAAATCTCGGTCCATATTTTGATGTAGCTCCCATATCAGCCCCCTCACCGAGAACAGTTTTCAGCTTATAAAACGAGTAAATAAAGACCAATTCTATTGAAATTCAACACAATTATTTTGCTAACTGTTCTGAAGACATTATATTAATTTGCCCTATATCGGTCCAAATTTTCCTATAGCTCCGTTATAACGGGATTTCCCGGAAAACGGGTTTGAGTTTATAAAACATTTAAATAAAAATCAATTCCATTTAAATTTAGCACAATGATTTTTCTAATTATAATCAAAGTATTTTATAAATATAAACAATCTTGGTCCAAATATTGCTGTAGCTCCCATATAAGACCCCTTCCCGGAAAATAGTTTTGAGCTTACAACAATTATATTTTTTGTTTTTATACGCTCCACAGTACAAGAGGTAGAGAGAATATTGACTTTGTCATTCTGTGTGTAACGCTAAGAATGAATTATTTCAGACCCCATAATGTATATATTCTTGCATCAAATCAAAATCTCAGTCGTTTTTCGTCAATCTCTCTGTCTGCTCACATCCACAAAAATTCACAGAGCTCAATGAAATTTGGTAGAAAAATGGCAGTTCAGTAGAAAAAAGTTATAGCCAAAATTATAACTAATTTTATGACTCATTAAGAATTTCTGTGTTATATATTATATACATTTGTGAGTGTATGTGTATCTATGGAATAAATGTATATCTATGGAACCTAACGTATTAACTTCACACGAATTTGTGGTGGAGGGTATTGAAGATTCGGCATAGCCGAATATAGCATTCGTACTTGTTTAAAGTTTATTTATCTGGATTATAACTTTTTAACGCATTCATATATTTATATAGTTATTGGAACAATTTTTTAGAATTTTACTGGGAATCTGGCGTATATTTAAAAAATGTGGGCTAGTAAGTAAGTCTGCTACCTTAAATGAAAAAAAAAAACAAGAAAAAAATTACAGTCGGTCATGCTTGACTAGTAATACCCTTTACCACATTGTAAGCTGTAAATATTTGCTACAAAAATTTTATGAACGACCCTCGTATAATTTGATTTCCTTATTTATAAATATGAATACAATGTATTATTATGATACTTGTATATGTATATGAAATTTATGCGTTTTTAATCGAATTCTTTCTTAAAGGTTACATGGGATTTGGAAAAAAATATGGACCGATCCTTGTTAAATTTTGCATAGCGGTTTTGGCTTATATTTATCTGAACTTGGCATATAATTTTATATGGCTAAAATCGTTTTGTATTGAGAAATTTTATGGACATAAAACACCAAAAAGGGGGGGGGGGGTACATTTAAAAAATTAATTTCAAAATTTAATATCTCCAAAACTACAAAATATAATCCAAGTATATAATAAATTTCTTTGGTTTCAATACATATATGGATTTTTTGTGATGTCGTCAACTTTGGAAGATCATTGACAACGCCCCTCTGAAATTTCATTGATGACGGTTCAAAAGTTACAGAATTATTTTCCAAAAAATCCATTTGGACACACTATGCCTTACGAAAATTTTGCAGTAAGATTGAGATATCGTCATTAAAACCATATCTTAATTTGTAGGAAGCAAAAATTTATTATATTTTATTTCTTGTCATATTTTTAAACGCAATTTTCTCATTGCATTTATAGAAATGTTCCACATAAAATAGCACCAAGAACATTTGCTCGCCTGAATAAACAAGTAAGATTACAAAAAGTCTTGTTAACTTTAAAAAAGTATCGCTACGTTTGGATGAGAACAACAAAGATAAAAATAGATAAAACAAGTAAGCATGCTATATTCGTCTGTGCCGAATCTTAAATACCCTACACCACGAATATTATGTAAAAATTAAGGTCCTTATATGGGACTTATTGCAAAATATTGACTGAGATTATTTAAATTAACAATATATTTCAAAGACAATTAGAAAAATCATTTTGCGGAATTTCAATGGAATTGGTCATGTTTTCCGGGAAGGGACGTTGTATGGGAGCTATAACAAAATATAGACAGATACCCACAAAATAAAAATCATATATTCAGGACGATTAGGAAATTAATAGAATCGGTTTATAATTAATAGTATTATTACCTAAAAATCATATTCCGGGTAGGAGCCTTATATGGAAGCTATGTCAAATAATAACCCCTTTAAAATCTAGTTTCTTTGGATTTATTATTGTATCAAAATAAATATATATGGAAAATACAAAAAATTATCTTAAAATTGCGTCCCATACAGCACACAGGTTTTAAGAGGTGTATCAAAATTTTTTATATTTCAGACTACAACTTTTTTCTCTTAAATCGATTTTATTGATTTTTTGTACGGTGATGAAAAATATATAACTGTATACTATAGTTAAATTTTTATTTAAATCCAGTTGGCTTTTGTTGAAAATATCTGTTTCAGATATCGGTCTATAGCATTTTTGCTGAAAAACCGCTATAACTGGCTTTAAATATATAACTGCTTAAGACAATATTTCCAACACACAGCAGACATACGAATATAGCTAAATCTACTTAGATGTTGATTCGATTGCATCCCATATTAAAAGTGCCAGAAAAAATGACTATTTTTCGATATACTTATGTCTTAACGCTTAAATGATAAAAAGACTGGGTAAAAAAGCAATATTTATATTTTCATTATTTTATCTCTAAGAAGGTGCAAATGTGCATTTATTCAAATTTAAAAACAGAAAAATACTTCGAGATTGAAAAAAAAAACACTTTATTTCAATTAATTTTATTAATTGTTTGAGATAAAAGTAAACACAAATTTGTTTATTTTATCATAATCTCTTAATAAGAATTTAACGCATCTGTTTGTTTCTCTCGCCTTTTATTTCATACGTTTGCTTATAAATTGGTTTGTCTTGGACCAAAGCAGCTTAAATTGAACGTTATTGAGGGAATGCGATAATTGTGTGACAAAGTAAAACGTTTTTAATGACAAATTTATAAAAACAAATTGTGGGATTATAAAAAAAATTATTATTAAAAATCCGTAAGTGTGAATGTGAGGTCATTATTGGGAAGGTGTTTTTATAACCTACACCACCGTAGGTGGTTGGAGTATTATGCCTTTGTGCTGATGTTTGTAACATACTGAAAAAATGATTTTACACCCACATTTAAATATACCATTCGACTCAGAATAAATTTCTGATAATTAAGAGTATTAGAATCCATAAACCATATTCCGGAAAGATGCCTTATATGGAAGCGATGTCAAAAAATAACCCCTTCACGATTATCTGCAAAATTGCGACCTACAAGACACCTAAATTTTGGGGTGTATAAAAATTTTCCAAGCTTCAGCCTATAATTTATTTTCCATTGATATGATTTGAATGATTTTTTATGCGATATTGAAGAACATTTAACTGTTTTTTAGTTAAAACCAGTAATCTTTTGTTGGAAAAACTAGAAAAGTTTTTTCTGAATTTTGATGTTGTCTCAGATATCGGTCTATAATTTAGCGGGTTTTAAATAGGAATCTTTTAACGGACATAGCTAAATCCACTCAGATTTTGATATGGTGCAATAAAATATATACCTTATGGGGTCTTTGATGATTACTTCTTGATGTTACACACGGAATGACAAAGTCAATGTACCCTCATCACCACTTGTGGTGCTGGAGGGTATAAAAATATTTGTTTTAAAAAAACAACACTCTTTCTTAATGGGTTAAATAAAATGAGGTATTTTTTACATTAAATAAAATTATCGTTCACTATTCCAGATTTATATACACATATACAATATAATATATCATTGATATCATACATGTTATTCCAAGTAATCAGATGATGTTCTTGTTTGGACCAGATCATGCCTATGGCGTTTGCAGAAAAATCTAGGACGAAAATAATTAAAAAAGTTAACTAAAATTACGATAGAAAATATATCATTCAGACCTTTCTTTGATAAATTTACAGTTATTTGTGTTAATCACTGTGCTGACGAATACAAAAATTCCCTGAAAATAATCAAAAAGTGATATATTCGTCAAACTTATTTATTCAAAACTTACATGCAGGGCATTAAATATATCTGGTCCCAGAGTAATTTGATCTTTACCTTCTGAGGTCATATTTAGAAAATATGAAAGTATTTCGGTAAACCAAACGACACCCATAAAAACGAATAAACGAAAATAAAGAAAGAATCTAGAATATGAAAAAATATATTAAAATTGTTATATTGATGAATAATTCAGATAATTAAAAATCAATTAAATAAAATTCAAACAAACAGAACAAAGTGTATACAAATCGATTGTTTTTGGAAAAAAAATCTGTAACTTTTAAACCAATAGAGATATTATAATGAAATTTAATTTTTTAAGTAACCGGGTTTTTTATAGGACCTAAATTTTTTTAGTTATATTTCTCAGATTTCCATAAAGTTCACAAATCTGTTAATGAGCTATACAGTGGTACATATTCCTATAAACGCAAAAATTATTTTTAAAGAACTAGAAAGAATTAAGCTATAAAATAAGGAGTGAGATCAAAAAATTCTTAATATATATATATATATATATATATATATATATATATATATATATATATATATATATATATATATATATATATATATATATATGTATATATATATATATATATATATATATATATATATATATATATATATATATATATATATATATATATATATATATATATATATATATATATATATATATATATATATATATATATATATATATATATATATGTTAATAAACACAAACCATTAAACTTACAGTCTAATTTTTTACCCTCCATCATCACAAGTGGCGAAGAGGGTATATTTACTTCCCTGTGTCATGTTAAGAAGGACACATCTCAGATCCCATAATGTAAATATATTCTTGCATCAAATCAAAATCTGAGTAGATTTCGATTTGATCTGTCTGTTTTTGGCACGCTCACATCCATAATACTAAACTTCTTTATTGAGTTTGTTTTCTATTTCTGTTCTATTAATAACACACCTTATAATTCTCATTTAGTTTATATTATTTTTTAAACATATAGTTACAGTTTTGTTACAGTAAGAGAGGGTTTGTTGGCCAAACAAATTTTTGCTTGTCGTTTAGTCACTCATAGTTTAACGAACTTAAAAAGCTTTTAATTCTGAATTAGTTACTTCCGATGTATTTAGTTTTATCGAACTGAAAGCTTCCGAATTCTTTGAGTACAAATTATTTAGTTTTGCCGAACTCAAACCCCCCGAATTTTTTGCCGAACTAAAAATCCCCGAATTATTGTTCTGTCAAACTCAAAGCTCATGAATCTTTGGGTCCAAAGTATTATGTTTTGACGAACTCAAAGTCCCCGAATTCTTTTAACCTGAAGTATTAATTTTACCGAGCTCAAAGCTCTCGAATTCTTTGAGTCAGAGGTAATTAGTTTTACCGAACTCAAACCTGCCGCATTCTTTCAAAATTTCATCCTAAGCACAAGTCATCGTTCAGCAAAGTCATCTTTTAGCAATTTATGGTATCAATGTGCGATTGTATATTCCCGATATTTTATTGTATAATTCTGTAGTTTAAGTACTATTTTGTGCTCTCCAATTCTCTTTTAACGAGAGCTCTATCTATATCTCTTGATTCAATTACCACATTATTGTTCTTGTATCATTCAAGGACTCGTGTACCTTTGTGACAGGTTATTTTAAAGCCTTATGAATGGAAGCAGCCATTTTTGAAAACAGTCCTTAATGTAAACTTTGGTATTTATAGAGTGATTTGGCAAGCGATATGCCGCAACTGCATATCGCTTGCCAAATCAAGAACCTTTTGGGACTTTTAGACTGCTATTGAATCCTAAATTTTTCTTTAACAATATCATGAGCATCAACAACATTATTAGTTTGAACAAGAAAGTTGCGAAGATTCTTCCAGAAAAAATTTCCGTTGTCGGTTTTTTGCCTCTAATTTTTTAGCAGCGTACCTGTCCAGAAGTTTTAGAGCCTTTAATGTTTTTAAACCTGCATTAACTTTAACTTTTCGTACGAATAGAACCATCATGGGTACCATTCCTTTCACTTGAATGTAATAATATTTAAAATAGTTTGATGTCAGAACTTTTGATTGCTTGGACAACTTTTTGTGGAACCAAGTTGGGGCTTCTCGAAAATATTTAAACATTTTAGTCGCTTATTTTAATCAGATGAACAATATATTCGCTTGCTTGACAATAAACATAAAACCTGACATATTTTACAAAGGCAAAAGTTGAATAAAACTTGGGTTTAAAATTTTTCATTAAAACGTGTGTCAGAATTTTGTCATCTCACTCCTTATATGTGTACAATAAAGACCCAAAAATTATTTTCTCCCGAACGAACCTTATAAGGATGTTCCAAATTTATTAATGTTGAAATATAAATTGTATTTTTCGTAAAAAAAACGACATTTTTGACATCAAATGAATCCTCAGGTTCTATCGTTTTCAGGGATACCAAATACATGTGTAAAAAAAGTTGCTCAAATTGAAATTTCGTTAAGATAGAAATATCTCAACGTTTAAAATGTTACATAATTATTTCTAAAAAATCGATTTCGACACACTGTAGATCATCCTAAATTCACCAAATTGAACAAATATGTAGCTATACCCTTTTACAAGTGGCATTGTGTAGTGCCCTTATTTTGAAAACATCTTGAATTCCTTACCTCTTTCTATGAGAATTTTTCGTTCTACTGGCTATAGTACCAACTTCTCGATTAGTAACTATTAAAAATCGTATCAAAATTATATATAAAATCAAACAAAATACTAAGACCAAAATATGAGGTATATAGTAATAAAATGTGGCTGACCAGCGGGTATCTAAAAATAAAGTGAAACTATAAACTTTTGTATTACAAAAAAAATCCTTAGAAGCTTACTATTGACACCACAATTTCCACGTTCTATACCCGGTTTCCAATTATCATCAATTTCCGAATACTGAATTGTCAATATTATAAACGTTGCTATACTCGGCATAATAAAACCCAATTTGAAATAATGACGATATTTTATGTTCCAATCGAAAGAAGTTAATATTATAAAAGTATCGAAACTAACAATACTAATCCATGTTAAGAAGCCAATTGTTCCGAAATATATAATGTATCCTGGAAATAAGAAGATGTATTACTTTTTATTAAGTTTCAGTTCGATATCTCCCTATTCTCTACCTATTGTTATACATTCCATTTCACCACGTTCTGGTACTAAAGCGATATAACATATCAGGGAATAAGTGAGTGTCAAATATACCAAATACATAACAAAACATTTTGTGTGATCATTTCTTAATTCTGGTCTTAAATAATACATGAAAATAGTCATCAAGAAGAAAGGTACTGACCACAACATGGCTGTAAATATATCAACATATTAAAATAATTAATAAAATATTTAATTAAAGATAAATTACTTACCCCAACTTTTATATTTATCAGCTACATAATTAGCATTATTCAAGGGGCAGATATAGGGCACAATAGCCCCACCTTCAGATTCTAAATTTTCATTAACATAATCTACCCAGTCGAAGCAGTATTGCTGCCGATTTCTTGTAGTCTTATAATATGGAATATATAAATCACCATCCTAAATTGGAGAAATAAAACTCCAATTACCGAAACGTTGAGAAGAATATGTGAGAGGTAACAAATTATAATTTCATAAAATAGCACCTGAACTAAGACCTGCTCTAAAACCTGAACTAAAACTTGAACTAGAAACTGAACAGAACCTTAACTAGAATCTAAACTTGAATTTGAAATAGAATCTGAAATAAAATCTTAACTAGAACCTGAATTAGAGCATAAAATTGAGTCTTGGGAACCTTAACAACAGCCTAAACTAGAACTAGAACTTGAAATAGAACGGGAACTAGTAATTGAACTAGAACTTGAACTAGAACCTAAACCAGAACCTAAAAGATCTGCACTTAAACCTGAACTAAAACTTGACTTTGAACTACAATCTAAATTAGAACCTGAACTGGGACCTAAACTAGAACCTAAACTAGAACTATAAACTGAACTAGTTCTTGAAATAGAAGCTAAACTAGAACCTAAACTAGAATCTAAACTAGAACCTGAAATAGAACCTAAAGTATATCCTGAACCAGAAGCTAAACTAGAACTTAAAATGAACTAGAACTTGAAAATAGAACCTGCACTAGAACTTGAACTAAACAGTGATCTAGAACCAGAACTTTAGCCTGAAATATAACTTAAAGCAATAACTGAATTAGAATATGAACTAGAAACTGGGCTAAAAACTGAACTATAACCTACATTAAGATATGAACTAGAGCCTGAACTAGAAAGTTATATAGAACCTGAACCAAAACCGAAATAGAATATCATCTGTAACTGATAAGGAACCTACAATCTAAACTATTATCTGAACTTTCATCTCCATTTCAATTTGAATCTGAACCCGTATGAGTTAGATATATACAAAAACCAATTAGCTATGGTTCCTGTTCGGTAGCGCATATATAGAGGTGAGTATTATTTCTTTTAATAAACCAGTTCAAATATTCTTCTTTTCTTAACATTTAAAGTAATTACTCATTGTTCTGTGATTCATCAGAAATATTTCCTATATTTAAGGATCAATTAATTACCTCTAAAATAATCCATTTGTCTCTTGCGTCACTAAATTCATCTATTGGATAAATATCTTCCACATTACATGGTGTTTCAAATCGGTGATTAAAATATGAAAAAATATCTTCAAGAATTGAAGAACCATTTTCTAATGTAACACTTTTTATAAAATTTTCGGAATAAAATTCATCATTATAAATTGTTGTTATATTAAACGAACACATATTTATACAAGGATCTGGACAAATACAACCACGTTTATGTTTTGGCACTTTAATTCTAGAACCATTAGTCAATATATTATATTCATAATACGATATTAATTCTGGAGATATATCATATTCTATGTGATTTTCCAAATATGACACATTTTTATCTGTTATATTAATTGTATTATCAAATGAGCAATTCGGTATTTCACTGAATATTTTATTAATTAAGTTTAGAATTATTGGTAAAACTAATTTATATTTTGATGAAAACATTTGTAATTTTTGTTAAATAAACCTTACAAGAGCAAATTAACAAATGACAGATGAAATTACAAAAGATAAAATATAATTTTTTATTTAGTACAATTTATTATTGAAAAAAAAAACCGCAAAATATTTCTATTAGTAAGCGTAGTAAGAGATACGAAAAAATCAAGTAAAGAGCAACACTTCACTTCATGAAATTTTCGATCAGGGTGACCAAAATTTTCAGTTTCAGTTTTTGCTCAGTTATAATATAGTTCTAGTTCAGTTCTAGTTCAGTTTTAGTTTAGTTTTAGTTCAGTTCTAGTTCATTTCTAGTTCAGATCAAGTACAGTTCTAGTTTAGCTTTGGTTCAGTTCTTGTTTTGTTCAAGTTCAGTTTTAGTTCAGATTTACTTCAGTACCAGTTCAGCTCTAGTTAAGTTCTAGTTCAGTTTTAATTCAGTTCTAGTTCAAAATTTAGTTCAGGTCCCAGTTCAGGTTCAACCTCAGGTTCTAGTCCAGGTTCTATTTCACTTTTGTTTCAGTTTCTAGTTCAGGTTCTAGTTAAGATTCTAGTACAGGTTCTAATTCAGTTTCCAATTCCGGTTCTAGTTTAGGTTCTTGTTCAGGTTTTATATCAGATTGAGGTTCATATTCTAGTTTAGGTTCTAATTCAGTTTCCAATTCCGGTTCTAGTTCAGGTTTTAGTTCAGGTGCTAGTACAAGTTCAAGTTCTAGTTCGAGTTCTAGTTCAGGTTCTAGTTTAGGTTCTTGTTCAGGTTTTATATCAGAATGAGGTTCATATTCTAGTTTAGGTTCTAATTCAGATTCCAATTCAGGTTCTAGTTCAGGTTTTAGCTCAAGTTCTAGTTCAGGTTCTAGTTCATGTTCAAGTTCTGGTTCTAGTTCATGTTGTATTTCAGGTTCTAGTTTAAGTTCAAGTTCAGAATCTAGTTCAGTTCTGGTTTAGGTTCTAGTTCAGTTCCTGTTCAGGTTTTAGTTTAGTTTGAGGTTCATATTCTAGTTCAGGTTCTAATTCAGATTCCAATTCAGGTTCTAGTTCAGGTTTTAGTTCAGGTTATAGTTCAGGTTTTGGCTCAAGTTCTAGTTCAGGTTCAGGTTCTAGTTCAGATTCTAGTTCATGTTGTATTTCAGGTTCTAGTTTAAGTTCAAGTTCAGAATCTAGTTCAGTTCTAGTTCAGATTCTAGTTCAGTTCTAGTTCAGATTCTAGTTCAGTTCTAGTTTAGGTTTTAGTTCAAATTGAGGTTCATATTCTAGTTCAGGTTCTAATTCAGGTTCTAATTCAGATTCCAATTCAGGTTTTAGTTCAGTTCTGTTTCATTTTTAGTTTAGTTCCATTTCACTAAAAAGTCAATAGTTCAAATCGTATAAAGATTTTTACGATCTCATTTTTAAAAGAGAAATAGAGATTTATAAAATAGAAATTCAATTGATTTATTTGCTCTTAAGAAATTAGTTTTCTCTACAGTCGTTGCGAAACTTACAGTCGTTCCGAAACGTTTTTCTTTTATATACTTCGCCACCATGTTTAACCAATTGCTGGGGGCTAAACCTTGACTATAGCATCATTCTTACTCTTTTGTAATACTTTATTTCAGTTTTATTGTGAAAATTCTTATATAAAAATATATTATTCAAAATATTTGAACCATATAAAAGTTGTAATCTCTTAAAAAAAACTAAAGGCAGCTTCTTTTTTATATTTAATGTTTCCATTTAAAATAACATAATAATAAGCCGCTATATCGATCCTTCATTCTGTAACATAATAAGAAAGTTATTAAGATCTTTAATTTATATTATATTATTCATTATACTAACTTATTTTTGATTTTCCTTAGAACTGTTTTTCGACAAATAAATGTTAAAAATACAAATAAACCCTAAAAGAAGATAAAAGATACTTTATGATTTATTAAAAAAAAATTAATGCTTTTTTACTTACATGACAAGCGTTAAACAGGTCCAATGCGAAGTATATGAAATATTCTTCCGCACCAAAATACATACGAAAGAAATATGATAGAATATCTAAAGACCAAGAAATACCCATAAAAAGAAATATCCGAAAAAATAAACCGAATCTGAAAAAATCATAAACATTTTTAATATCATTTAATGACATCTTTATTCATGTTCATGTTATTAATTGGCTGAAAGTAGAGGCAGCGTTTATATCTGAATCTGATTGTGACAGATTTGTAATCATAAAAACATTTCAACTAATTGGACTGAGAATCATTAGTGGTTAAAACAAAAAAAACATGCGGCTATACCAACAATATTAAGAGAACGAGAGTAAGGCAGCTGTACCCAAACTCTTACCGACATAGTTAAGACTTTCACTTGATTTAAGCTTTAACACTGCAGTTATTCTTACACTATTTTATTCTTAGATTGGATTCGGTAGATTTCCTATTAACAAACTGATTCCGCCACATGGATTAATTATAGAGTCTTAAAAAAACTGA
The DNA here is from genome assembly GCA_004302925.2 of Cochliomyia hominivorax. Taxonomy (NCBI): domain Eukaryota; kingdom Metazoa; phylum Arthropoda; class Insecta; order Diptera; family Calliphoridae; genus Cochliomyia; species Cochliomyia hominivorax. Next base: position 77,469,441 of record PYHX02000413.1, on the reverse strand, counting down.
ATTTGTTGACCGGGAAAGCAAATATTATTTATTATAATTACTTTAGGTTCAGGATCAAAATTTCAGAACAAGCTAGTGTTGAGGCAATGAGAGTGAAACCTAAACCTATTAATGATGAATATTATTTTATAGAAGATTGATTAGATCAAAGAGAGACCTCGATACAAGAATGAGTCACAGGCTCTACATGTGCGTAGTACGACCTGTGAGTGATTAAATTTTAAACCGTCAAAAAAAAATATTTTTAATATGCGAAATTTTATTGAATTCGTTCAATTACTTTAGACGTTAGAACCATCTGATCTTACACACGTGTTGTTCTTTATAAAGACCAAACAAGTTCAATGCATAAGATGCACTTAGGACCTCACCTACGCTGTAACAATATCCTTCGTCCTAACGTTTGAAATGTGTATTCGTTAATATTGTTATAATATTTCGTATTGAGTCCTGTTAATGAAATTATATATTGTATAGCCGAAGGTTAACATCGCTTAGGTTTAACTGAATATCTGGAGAAATATTCGAATTCCGAAACATATAACATATCTTTAAGGAAAAGAGCGAGTAATAAGGGCGGCAGTAATACGCTCCAGGATTGAAAATATGCTACTAAAAATAATTGGATATGAGGAAGCAAATGGTCTAGCTATTAAAGGTAGAGAACATCAAGATATGGAATAGCATAAACAAATATTTCTTAATACTTTTAAGGTCCTACTAAATAAATGGGTGAATCATCTCATTAATCGCTGCGAAACAACACAATAGTCTTCAGAATTATTAGAATATTGTACTCAGATCCAAAATAATAAATCTTGGTGAGATTATAAATGCCCCCATCGTTCACTCCTCTCTACAGGGTATCAAAAAGATCGTAACCTTTCTTTTAACAAAAATATCCCAAACTTTTAGGGCATCTTTTAAGGGACTGTAATTTTATAACTTTATATTTACCTGTCTAGAAGTGGTTCCGGTTCCTGTCCAAATAATGAAAATAATTCCTCATTATGATTCCTTTTGAAAATGACTATCCAAATATAGAGAGTTATACTAAAAACAAACACCACCAAACAAGGTACATAATAATAAATAAGAGCTGACCAACGTAGAGCTGAAAATTTCAGATCAAAATTAATACATACAAAACTTTTACAAATTCATAACAAATTACTATTAACAGCACACATATCCCTTTCCATGCCCGGTTTCCATTCATTTGGTAAATTGGAAATATGAGCCATAAATGTTAAAAATGTCATTAGAATGGGAACACCCCAACCAACCAGAGAATAACATTGAAAAGATGGTTGATCATTGTTTATTTGTGTTAGAGATATCCAAGTATCATAACTTAAAATACAAGTCCAAGTTAAATAAGCCACTATTGTAAAATAGATAAGGAAACCTATAAAAAAGGAGATTCAGAAATTATTTTATGGAAATAATTTATGCAAATGTATATGTAACTTACCAAATATTTGACATGGTATACTGGGTAAATCTATACCAGAGATGGTGTAGAAACAGATCAATGAATATGAAACTGTTACGAGTGATAGATATGTAACAAAACATTTACAATTGGTACCATAAGGACGTGTTAAATTACAATAACAAATCATGGTGATTATCAGGAATGGTATAGAGAATGCCATGGCTGCAAATGAAAGAAATCATAAACAATATAACTCATGTTTAAAGATCAAGAATGAGATATAATATATAATATCTCATTCTTGGGTTGCGCAACTGAATCTGCGTGATTATAATCCTACATATACCAACACTCTTCTGTTGCCGTTCTAATGTTTTTATATAATCGTCTAATTCTTATCAATTTATCTTTACATCTTGAGCTGTAAGAGGTGTTACAATATTGAACTATAACGTTCAAGTTTGAAACTATTTTTAAGATATTTAGCTTCATCAAAAAACTCCCATTGTCTACAATAATATAGTATATGGAGTCTGAATCAATCCCGTTCCTGTTTGCAGTCAATCTGTCAGAAATTAGTTTGGCAATTAGGGTCGGTGAAATCAGATTTCACTTAGTCACTTATCGCTACCACAGAATTTCCGGATGGTCGGCACCGCTATTTCAGCCTCGACTATTTCCATTGATTCTAGGAGACTTGTCTTCTTTTAATCAGCCCCTAAAATTTAAAACCTTCTCAAAGTGGCACCAGTAAAAACCACCTATTATGGGTCTTTAAAGTTTGGCTTACAAACTCTCTAAATAATAGAATTTAATTCAAAATATTACAGTTAAGTTCCTAATTTGTATCATTTGCAAGTATTTCAAAATTTGGAGATCATTTTTAATTTTTTTGTAAATTAAAATATGTTCTTAACCTTGTTTTATATATCCTTTATGCAAGTCTATGTGGATGTTGTCGTTTCTTATATACCGTGGAGCATCGATTGTTGTCCGTTGAATGCCATAAGTCCAAAGTTTAGTTTTGTACTGGTCGACTTTATTTTCAAAACTTAATTTTGACTGATGATTAAAATAATATTAGCTAAGTGCATTCATGTTCATATGGAAACTCTTGGTCTCTATATGGTGGCGCCATGTAAGTCGTCTGTCTAAATACAGGCCAAAGTATGTTATATAATCATCCTTAGGGATGTTAACACCAATAAGCGATTTACGATAGTTGTATAAGAACAAATCAGACGTGTTTGTTAAATAAATAGTCGATTTAATAACACTGCCCTGAGGAACAACAGTAATCTATACAGAATTTTCTAGTTATAACTGCGTTACCCTGAAATGCCAATCATTTAAATGGGATTCCTACAATTTGGGATCGTAAAGGCCTATGTAACATCCAAAAATATATCCCAATAATACCTTTTATACCCTCCACCACCACAAGGATATATTAACTTTGTTATTCTGCGTGTAATGCCATGATGGAATAGAATTAGAAAATATAAAATAAATTATGGGCTGATATAAGCAAAATTTTGATACACCCGAAAACCTGTGTACTGTATGGGTCGAAATTTTTATGATTATTACCTAAAATTAGTCATATGTATATTTATTTTGATTCAATTATACATCCAAAGAAACTAGATTGTGATGGGGTCATTATTTTATGTAGCTCTCGTATAAGACCCCTTCCCGGAAAAGAGTTTTGAACCAATAAAATTAGTAAATCATAGTCAATTCTATTGAAATTCACAACATTTGTTTTTTCTGACTACCTATTATATATATTATATATATATTTTTAATCTCGGCCTATATTTCGCTATTGCTTCCATATAACGCCCCTTCCCTGAACATGGGTTTGAGCTTAAAAAAAATTCCTTAATAAAATTCAATTGTATTGAAATTCGTAGCAATTATTTTTCTAACTCTCATCAATATATATTTTTAATCTGACCAATATCAGTACACATTTTGCTATAGCTATTATATACGTATCCAATGTCTTTTTCTTATTATTATTATTATTATTATTATTATTATTATTATTATTATTATTATTATTTTTGTTATTTTTTTAATAAAATGCTCCTTTAAAATCTAAAATTTGGTACCATAAGTAGGTATATCAAGTATATGTTGCTATATTTCACTGAAGTTTTTATAGGGGCTTTTTTCTATAATCGGCATTTAAGCTGATAAACGAATACGCTTTTTGATGTTATATCTTCCACTCGTACTAATTTTTGCATAATATTCGTGATGAAGGGTATTTTAAATTCGGCACAGCCGAATAAGCCATTAAAACTTTTTTTCAAAAGATTTTCTAATCTCCCATGAAGCGGTTTGATTTTTCAGTAGTTTCATATTTTTTCCGAACACCAAACTGGTGATCCGGTATAATATTTGCATAATTTAAGTTTTGTATAATTTTCCTGTGAAATATTTTCACAAATGCACACAAACAGGACAGTCTATTAGATGATGATGTTGTAAAATTATTTCCAAGTTTCAGTATCCTAATAATATGTAAAATTTTTCCTACTTTGGGAAAGATATCTCATTCGTTTATACAGTTGAACATTTTAGACAGCACAATTTTTGCCACATTAGGTAGGTTTTCAATTCTAGTCGGCGCTACTAAATCATATCCAGGCTATTTTCTCACGTTAACTTTAGATTCAGTAACTAAATTAATATCCTCTGGGCTTGAGATAATTGTGTCATTATTTTCCGGTATTGGTTCAGGTATTCCTACAAGTCGTTAGTAGAAGAATTCTATTGAAAATCTTAACGTAAATAGTCCACAAATTGGTACGCTTTCCAAAATCTTTCTAATTTAGTAAAATTTTCTATATAAAAAAAATTGTTTGGAAACATTTTGGATTAAGAATGATTTAAGGCTAAAGTTATCAACGTTGTAAAGTCGTTAATATATTTTTTGACATCCGCAAACTGAAAGCGAGGATTCGTGCGGATATGACTTGTAATATATTTTTTACATATTTTAACCAATTTATACTTGTAGTAGTTCTACATAATACTTCAGTGAATTATCTGAAGATAAACCATATGAAATTTAATTGATATTGATTAATAATTTTGGATAAGACAAAATCAATGAGATCCGAAATTTTCATAGGATTAGGAAGTCGGTATGTTGGTTTGTCATTGAACACAAAATGATCAAATTATTGAAATATTTATTTAGTCATTGAAACGGCGACTAAAATGAATCGAACTAGGGGTTAACTTTCTAGAAGGACATACGCAAAAAATCCTTCGTAAATCCATTTAGAGTGAAATGTTTTAATCTGTTTGTAATGAATATACCAGTACCGCCATGTGCGTTACCATCAGTATGAATAGTACTATAAAAAACTGGTATCCAATTAAAATGCCATAATAGTGTTATTTTGCAAAAATGGATCTAATAATACCCGTATAGCGCTTATATGGCTTATGCCAGCTGATAACAGAAAAGTCTAAGTTGTCTTCGTTCTTTTCGAATTCCAGACACACCGACTATAACTTACATATTTTTCGATTATAGATATTAAACAGACTTAGTTGAATAAATATTATTTTGACTTACCCCATATTTTAAACCAGGGTATATCAATTGTTTCTCCACAAACTATAGGATTTATAAGAAAATGATATTCCTTATCCAAAATCTCAATATCAAAACAATATTCCGTTAAAGTGAGATTACGTCGATCATGATGCCTCAATAACATGCTGTTCTATAATTAAAATTTATATTAATTCATTATCATTATATTATTACAAACACCGTATTTAAAGATAAATAAATAAAATTTATAATAAATTCTTTTCTTTAAATAAAATTATATGCCAAACCACAATTTATTCTCCAACAATTTATCTTAATCCAAATAATACTAAATATTTATAATTTCATTTAATTTACCTCATATAAAGTCCATTCGTTATGTTGTTCCATTTCCGGTAGCATCATATAACCCTTTTCAATATCACAAACTTTACCATAAATCGGATGAAAATCCTTAAGTAAATGTCTTCTCTTCACGACGCCTCCCTGGTAGGTAACATTTTTGGTGAAACCATCATCAACACAATTTGATTTGTAGTTTTCATAAAATTTATCAATTTCATCTGAACAAATCGGCAAACATTGTTTCACCGCACATATACAACCACGTTTATGTGTGTACATTTTTAATAATTGTCTTATTCACATGTATTGTCAGATTATAATCCTTGACGTATTGTGGTGGTATTATAGTTTCATTACGATATAAATATGAACCATTACTCAATTTAGGTGATTCCGTTAAATCCACTGTATATATGAATGGACAATTTTTTGTGAAATCACTTTTAGTTCGTTTCAAAATCAATAAAATTGTTAAGAAATTCAAGAAATAAATTTTTAAAATCATTTTTTTAATAATAAATTTTTACACTTTCTCCTTACAGGCTCCAAGATAAACTGTTGAAAAAGTATTATTTGATCGCATGAAATGTATCTGTAGATCCCCATCTGTTTAATAAAATGTAGTTTTATGTATTAATCCATTTACCGCAAAACTTGATGACGTCATATCATGCATATAATTATTTTGCGATTATGTAGAAAATAAATGAGATTTAAAAAAAATTGTGTTAATTTTAGAATTTTTTAATTGTCCAGAGTTATGAAAATATTTTTAAATTAATACTTTAACATCTGGTGGGACCCGGTCAGTATTATTTGAATTCAATTATAGAAATCGAATAGAATTATTTCCACAAGAAACAGATACAATTTGAAGATTCAAATACATATAAATCGAAAGCTTTAAATGTTAATAGCACATACAAGCATGATTTCTAACGATATGATCAGACAAATATTTTTAAAATTGGAGCCGCATGAAATTACCTCTCTCTCTCATATAAATTCCTTCAATATCGCTTATTGACCTCTCCTGCGCCACGAGTTATAACGCTAAAACAATGTAAAGAGACTGGAAAATAGAAGATTAAAATTATTTCGGTAAAGGATCTGATTCGAAAACTAATTCAAATAATGTTCTTAACATAAACCAGCTTTTTGGAGTTTATTTTTATATAGAAATACATGTATGGGACAAATTTCAGATCATTTACCTTTAAAATAACGATCTATATGACAATTTGATTTTGGTTTAAATTAAAATTTCGCATTTTTATATCCTAAAGCAACGTAAGTGATTGGGATATTATGCATTTGTATTGATGTGATGATCATTTTCTGAGTCGATTTAACGATGACGTCCGTCTGTACGGCTGGTTGTTCATATAAACGTTGTGAAAATTCTGCAAGTCGCAATTTTTGAGATATCTTGGAACTTTGGTACATATTATTTTGGCCAAAGCTTTTTAAAATTGGCTATGTTCGCTCTAATATTTTAGGTACCTCTCATACAAATGTATAAATATGAAGCGATATTAATGAACGGCTTTAAAGGGCATTAATCTAACATATACCTTTTTATTATAATAATTGACCAAATTCAGATGAATATAAGTTAAAATTCATGTGTGAAATTATACGAGGGATAATTTCATCCTGGTATATAACTCACTAAAAAAATAAAATTTCACATTATTTTAAGTCTCGTAAAATTGTTCTGCACACTTAAAAGTAAATCGGACAAGAAAATTATACGAGGGTTGTTCATTAATTTTTTTCGTAACTACCACTTATAACCAACGAATATTCTAGATTTGAGAATGTTTTCCATAAAGAGACTGACAGACGAAGAAAGCCTAATCGACTCAGGTTTTTTCAACTATAAACCAGATTGTGAAATAAATTATTAAACTGATTATAAAACAGACAATAAAACAAGCTATAGAACACGGAATAGACCAGACTATGAATTAAACTGTACAATAGACTTAGAATAGGCTAATTAGATGAATCAGATAATAGTCGAAACCATAAGTCAAACTATGGTTTCGACTATAATCTGATTCGTATAGACTTTATGGACTAGACGTTATCGACTAGACATTATCGACTAGACTGTGAATCAGATTAAAGACCATAGTATATATTACAAAAGTAACTATAATATATATTATAGAACAAGCTATGGAACATATTATAGACTATAATATGGACCAGAATGTTAACAGAATTATAGACCACACGATAAACAAAATTGTGAACTAATTTACTATGCTGACTATAAACCAGACTATAAATCAGGCTATAATATACTTTATAAGACTAAAATATAAATCATAATAAACAAAACTAATTGGCAGACTAGTGAACCAATATACACCAGACTTAAGAACAGACTATAAACTATAATATTAACCGGTCTTAGGCAAGTTTATAAATCGAACTATATATCAGATATATGTCTTGCTATAAATCAGATAATAAAATAGCTTTTTGGTAGACTAATAAACCGAGTATTGATCCGACAGAACATTAACTAGTCTTCAGTCAAGTTTATATATAAAACTATAAACCATATGAAAGATCAGATAAGAAAAAATATTAAACTATAGATGGACTTTAATTCAGATTGTAATTCAGACTACATATATAGGTAATTCCTTCTTGGCATTACACATAAAATGATAAAATTAATATACATTCTTCATCACTTGTGATGGTTGATTGTATAAAAAATTGATTTGGACACACTCTGCAAGGTGTACATGGTCAACTAGAAGGACAGACAGACATTATCAAATCTTCAGAAAGAGATTATAAGTTTATTAGTAAACTTAAAAGTAGTAGTGGCACTAGTTTGTCAAACCGTTTGTAATAACTGCGTAAATGCAAAATACCAATGTTGTTGTAGGGTATAAAAAAATTTTAAAGGAAACACATGTGTTACGATTTTTCGATCTCAGTCCTTAGTAAAGATGTTTAACACTTTACAGCATTTACATTTATTGCTCTTAGTACTAAAAATATTTTAGGAGTGAAATCGAAAACTTCTTAACATACGTTTTTCATCAAAACTAGTATTGTGTGATTTTTATATACCCTCCACCAACCTCTTCACAGCGTATTGCCTTTGTCATTCCATGTGTAACGCAAAGAAGAAATCACTTAAAATCGCATTATGTATATGTTTTTTTGCATCAAATTAAAAGTCGATTAAGCTATGCTGCCTTTGTAAATATGTCAGTTATTGTGTTCAATATTAAACAAATTAATATTGATTGTTAATCTGATTAAAATTTGACCAGTTAGTGGTCATAGACAGAGCATGAATATTCTTGCTGTGTAACGGGTAACGAAACGTACATTTCGACAAATTTCCGCAACTTTTGGTCAACAATTTCATATTGATGACGCTTGAGGGAATGTTGAAGAAAGGTTAAGAACCCAAAAGCAAAAAGTAAAAAATTCCCAAAAAGAATTCAATCATTTGTTGGACTCTATAAATAACAAAAATGGCTGCTTCCATTCATAAAATGGTCCTATATCTCGAAAGAAATTTCACAAATAGTTCCTTGAGAAAATAGTCGGGACCATATTTGAATCTTATCTTTAGATTTTCTTTTATAAATATTTGCTTTGTATGGAAATTACCACTCGCCCCAGTTCCTATCGGAATTTCATCAAAATTGACCGATACATACATTAACACACACATACATATATACATACATACATACATACATACATACATACATACATACATACATACATACATACATACATACATACATACATACATACATACATATATACATACATACATATATATATATATACATACATATATACATACATATACGCACACATACTTACGTACATACATACATATGTCCTTCTCTATATATATAGATATAGATATAGATATTTATGTTAAAATTTGTTCGATCTCACCCCTTAATTTCTATTGCGGTTTCAATAAACCCAAATAGTTTATAAGATTCAACATTTTATTGTGGTACAATAAATACTTCAGTTCAATTTCAACTAAAGTCGAGTTCAGATCGCTTAAAAATACTTAAAATATTCTAAAAGATTAGAAGGAAACGTGTTTCAACGCTCGGAACTGTTTTAGACGTTCGATGACGATTATTAAAATTATTTGAAAAAATCGATGACGTTCAAATCTTTTAATATAAAATGATTTTGAAATATTTACTATTAATAGTTTTATTGAGTTCAGTAACTAAAAACATCAGAATTAAAGCAAAAAATCAAACAATAATTGAAAATGTGATAAATTTATATAAAATACCGAAAGACATAGAAAAATTGGCATTAATTTTTAAAAAATTGTCGGATGATGCTAAAAATAAAGAAATTCAGAAAAATATTGAAAACAAAACTGCTGAATCACAAATTAATTATAATAAAACTAAAGAAGAGAAACCAATACAAAATGCTACAAAAATAGCAAATAAAATTGAAAATATTGAACAGAAATCGCAGTTAACAAATCATTCGAATATAGAAAATAATAAAAGTGAAATTCCACAAAAGTTAAATAATCCGAATAAAATTGCCACAGTGACAAATAGTTCTAATATTATTTCTAATAAATCAGATATTTCATATCTACAAACGTCCTTGTATAATATAGCAAATTTATATATTTTCCCCTCCTCTCCGGTAATTGGTATATATAATTGTTCTTTCTTCAATACCATCAATATAACCGATGCCGTAGCTTTACCAAATGGTTCCTATATCCATAACAATCACACTCTCATACCTCCACATTTAGTGGGAAATTATGATTATGAAATATTATATAATGGCACCAAAATACCAGCTTCATTACATAAAAGAGCCTGTATATGCCGCCTTAAACATTGCATAACCCTATGTTCCGATAACATACCCGATTTCTATGAAGATAGTATTAAAGATAATGCGGATGACGATAATGATGAGGAAGATGATGCTGCTATTTCTACATTATTTAATATTAATATGACTTTGACTAATCAAACTATAATATCGCAAAATATAGCGACAGATTTTGAACATATTATATTGGATGAGTTTTGTGAACCTTTCTATTTTTTGGCACCACAAGAAAACGAGAATTTGGGTTGGACTTTGTTTGAGGTAAAATGCGTTTCTTTCTTCCAAGAGTTTCTTTAAATCTTCTAATAATTTGTTATCGATTATTTTCAGAATGGCAGTTTATTGCGTCAAAGTGATAATGTTCAGTTAAGAAAAAACGAATATTGTTTTGAATTCTATCAGAAAAAATTCGGGGGTGAAATGTATTCTTTTATAAATCCTTTAAGTTGTGCCATAAAGGTGGATGACTTAAATACAATGGATAAAATTAATTATTGGTGTAAGTAAATTTGTAAAAAATAACAACTCAGAGACCAATAATCGATAAGAACGGACTAGAAGTTAAGGCCATAAAATTATCGAATTTACATTTAATTTTCTATAATTTAAGTGAAATCGGTACAGATATTCTTTATATCAATAAGTTCTCCAAATTTTAAAAATTCATCTCCGTTTCGATGTTATCGCGGTTTTGAGTTCGTTTTTTTTCCAATTGGATACAATTTCTTTAGTGGTAATCCGATTTTAACTGTAGCTTTGTTACACTGTTATAAAACAACTAACCAATTTATGGTCGTTCAAACCCGACTATGAAATACCCTACACCACATGTTGTTTATTGGCAGCAACTGAAAAAAGTTATGGAACGACATTCGTATAACTTGGTTTTTGGGATTTTTGATAAATATTAAAAACAAATTCGGTGGTCTTATATGGGAGCTATGGGAAATTATAGAACGGCCTTCGTAAAATTTCAAATATAGATTTTTGATTATATTTATTTTTATTAAAACAAATATGAATAAAATGCAAACATACATATGCACATTCGGATGTGGATGTTGTAAGGAAGTAAAACACAATTAAGAATGTTATAGCCCGTCAAGCCGATTATGTAAAACCCTACACCAAAATGATGGTTACAATTTTTATACCCTCCACCACCACAAGTGGTAAAGGTATATTAATTTTGTCATTCCGTGTGTAGCTAAGAAGGAATCAACTCAGACCCTACAATGTATATGTATTATTTCATCAAATCAAAAATCGAGTCGACTTAGTTATGTCCGTCTGTCTGTTGGAAACATTCTCACGCCTGTAATAACTCTCTGAACTCAATGAAATTTGGCCACATTGTTTGTCATTGTCCAAAGCAGTTTCCTATTTAAAACCAGCTATATTAGCAAGGAATTAATAGACCGATATCTGAAACAACCTCAAAATTCCGAAAATTTTTGAACTTAAACAAAACTTTAATTTTAACATACAATTGTACGTACTCCATCATCATGCAAAAGATTATCATGTCCTATGGGTCACAATTTTTTAAGATAATTTACTGAAATTTGTCACATATACTTATTTTGATACAATAATAAATCCAAAGAAGCCATATTGTTCTGAGATCATTATTTGACATAGCTCCCATGTAAGGCCCCTTCCCGGAATTTGATTTATAACTTATAAAACTCTTAAATAATTACCAATTCCATAAGCATTCGGTGCAACGAGTTTTTGACTATGTTTAATGTATATCTTTAATTAGAACAATGACGGTCCATATTTTGCTGTAACTCCCATATCAGGCCAGTCACCGAAAACAGTTTTGAGCTTATAAAACTAGTAATTAAAAGCCAATTCTATTGAAATTCGACAAAATTATTTTTCTTGGCAAATATCGGTCCATATTTTGCTACAATTATAAGATTTAAACAAACAAAACACTTGGGAAGAGGCCCTTTTTGCAAAAAGGGGTTTGAAATTTGATTCAATTTCAGTATTCTGTCATTAGCATATGAATCTTGTTTGACAATTATCAGACCATATTTGGTTAATACACCTTTATAATCCTACTTCCGGGAATATTTCTCAAGTATAAGCCAGTTCCATCGAAATCCAGACGACTATAAAATTGTCTTCAGTATACGTATCTAATTTCTTAAATATTGCCACTCATGTGGAAAAAATTACCCTCCACCACAAAATGTTTTGAAGTATTTTAACTTTGTCATTCCATGTGTAAAAAGGAATCATCTTAGAGCCTATAATGTATATATATTCTTGCATCACATCAAAATCTGAGTTGATTTAGTTATGTCTCATTCCTGGACGACATTTGTATGAAATAATGCACCGATCAAAACCAATTTCAGTGTTAAATTTAATTTAGAAATCTCTAAAACTACAACCTGTACTTTGTCAGACGGACGGTAAGACGGACATGGTTAAATCGATTACAGAAGTGATTCTGTTTCAAACGGTATATTTAAAAGTGGTGGTAGGATCATATTTCTTCCTGTTACAAACATAACAATTGATTAAAGTATAATGATAACGCTAAGAAGGAATTATATAAGACCGCTAAATGCAACAAATTAAAATCTGAATCGATTTAGCTATATCCTATTCAAAACATTCTGAAGACTATACTAATTGCAGAATTTAATTGTACCATATCAAACTTATAGCAGAAAAGTTATAAACCGATATCAGAGACAACCTCAAGATACCGAAAAAGATCTCTTATAAATTGTCTACAAAAAATGGATCTAAACCATAATAAACAGTTATATGTACTTCAATATCGTGCAAAAAAAATCATCAAACTTGGAATAATAGAAAAGGTTGTACGCTTTTGATAAAACCCAAGAGCAGTTTGTTAAACAGATCGCAGTTTTAAAGATAATTTTCAGAAATTTATTAATTATTTTTTTATTGAATTATAAACCCAAAAAAAACAAAATTGTGCTGAAGTCATTATTTGGCCTAGCTCTCATATAAGACGCCTTCCCGGTTTAAAGCTTGAAATACTGTACAACTATTCTTCTAAAATTTTATATAAAATTACATTCAATAGATCCATATAAATTCTCTTCTACTTTTCAGTTCAAGTATTTTCGATACCGTTTTTCCTTGCCACCTTTATCGGTTATTGCTGCCTTTCCGAATTACGTAATGTTCACGGTAAATGTTTTATGACATATTTGAGCTGTCTAACATTATCTTATGCCATATTAAGTTATATAAATCTCTCGAAACGCAAATTCGATCCATTATCCTGCCATCTATTAGGTAAGTTATCACTCACATACAATCACATTTATATTGGGTTAAATTCCTTCCATTTCCAGGTTATTTAAATCATTATATGCAATTGTCTCATTACACTTGGTTGGCGATTATTTGCTATGATACCTGGCGTTCATTAAGTGATATCACATACATGTCCTCATATTCCCGTTATTCTGTGTATGGTTTTTATATACCTTTCATAATGACACTGATAACATATATGGCACAAAAACTGAAAATAAGTAATGATTGGAAACCGGGCATTACTAGGGATAAATGTGGTTTAAAAGGTGATTTCCTCCATTTCAATATTAACATATGAAATTAATTTTTAATGAGTTCTCTCTAGTTGATACATGGGCTGCCTCTATATATCTGTATGGACCCTGTTTTATTATATTGATTTATTGTTTAACTATGTTTGTCTTAACATCGCGTATAATCCAAAATAATGATCAAGAGGTTGTTAATATTAAATTATCGAAAAGTGAAAGTCCAAAAAGTCGGTAAGTAGTTTGGATTGTATCGAGTTTCTGATTTAATTTATTTTATTGTTTTTTACAGTTACACCTTGTATTTACGTTTGTTTCTGCTGATGGGCTTATCTTGGTTCATAGATATTGTATCATATTTATGCACGATGTTCGACATGGATAATTTATCTGGTGTCATTGACTGTGTTAATGCTTTACAGGTAAATATTATGATATATGATTTCTGAATATTACTTAATTGTCCACTCAACCGAAATTCACTTATTCTCAGTCGTAAATCAAAAAAATATATCAATTTTTAAACCGTTACCATTTGGTTTGGCAAAATCCTTTTTTAGAAATCTTTTAATCGAAATATCAGCTGGATGGATTTGTAATTTAGGATAATGATAGCAAAATTATTATTATAACTTTGGTAACTTGGACCTTATTGAGTTTCAATGGGATGAAACTATAGGAGAGTAGAGTGGAGTATCTCCAACATGCCAAATTTTTGTTTCTTATTATAACATTTGATATTCCCTGATAAGACCTTTAAACAAACATGTTAACATATGTTATTTATCTCTGGTGGTTTTCGAGTTATTTGCTTTAAAAATTTTAATCTTTCAAAATTTTGCAAGGTCTTGAGTCTGATTTTTCATATACATCTAGAAGTACAATTTTGTTATTTTTTCTATTACGAAGAAAACAAAAAAATAAATCCAATAGAACACGTAAGAATGTAAAGCCGGTCAAGCCCGACTATCTAATATCCTACACCACATCGTCGGTTAAAAATTATGGTTATGAAAAATTAACGAACGACCCTCGTATAATTGGATTTTAAAATTTGTTCTCAAATGTGTAGTACTTTATTGTGACACTAAGATTTATGCTAAATTAATGAGTTTTAATATGAATTTTCTGGGGGTGGGTTATATTGAGGCTACAATAAATTATGGCCCGACCCTTGTTGATCGTAATTTGACCAATTATTATTACATCGCTTTAGAATATTATAGGACTTACTTATGCCAAATTTCCAAATATTTTAAAAAATTACGACCTATAGACTGTTCACAACGTGGACAACATGGACAGCCAGATAGACAAAATATATTTCCTTCTTTAGCGCACAAAAAATCATTAAAATCGAATCAATAGCAATAAAACTGTAGGCTAAAAGAAAGCAATATTTTGATACATCCCAAAATCAGTGTACCAAATATATCGCAATTATGATTTTTTTTTTCAAAATTTATTCATACTTAGCCAAAAGCACATTGTGCTGGGGCCATTATTTGACCTAACTCCCTTTTAAAGTCGCTTCCCAGAATAAGGTTGTGAATTTAGTAAAATCTTAAAAGTGGACCAAATCTTTTGAAATTAGGAACAATTTTATTCTTACTGTATTGAATACATGTTTTTAATTTGACAAATCTCGGTCCACATTTTGCTATAAAGCCCATATGAAGCCCCCTTTCCGTAAAACAGTTTTGAACTTATAAAACTCTTATATACGAACCAAAGTTATTGAAAAACATCATTATTATTTTTCTATATTGGCAAATACCTGTCCATATTACGCTTTAGGTCTCATAATAGGCACCTTTCCGGAATATGGTTTTAAATATATATAACTCTTAAATATATACCAATTCTTTTGAAAATGTTTTCTCTATTAATCTGAAAAGTGCGGTCCACATTTTGCTGTAGCTTCCGTTTAAGGCCCATTCCCGGAAAAGGATATTAAGCTTATAAGACTCTTAAGTTTGAACTAATTTATAGAAATTTCGTAAAGTTATTTTTTAAACTTTATTTAATATAAGAATATAATTTGACGATTATAGTGCCATAATTGGTCATAATTCTGCCCTTCTGTCTGCCTAAATAAGCTCAATACAATTTAGCTTGAGTATTTGTTATAGTCTTGAGAAGTTTCTTATCTAAAACCTACAAAATCGGTTTAATATGTTAAAAAATGTAGACCGATATCTGAGGCAACCTCTAAGTTCAAACAAAAACTTTTTTAAAGTTATCAATTAGAAATCGATAAATTAGAATGAAATTTTGACATAATATTAAGCTATGTGTCCTTCATGACTACTCTAAAAGTAATCAAAATCGGTTCAATTGAAAAAAAGTTATAGCCAAAAATATAACAAACTTTATGACTCCAAAGTGATACTTTTAAGACGGTTAATATTGTATTCTCTCTGAATAACATAAATTGAGATAAAACGTTTTAATAATTTATTTTAAATATAATTCCTTTCATAAGACTTAACAATTTATTAATAAATCCTCTATATATTTTTTTTATAATTTCAGGGTTTTTATATTTTCGTAAACTTTATTGGACGCCGTAGAGTTCGCTATATCTTAAGAGAAAGGTAATAAAATTAAAAAAAACATAATGAAGTGGTTGCAAGTAGTTTATTTTTATTAAAAATTATTATTATTTTTTTAGACTGTTGCTGTTTATTAAATAAAGGACCACATTTATTGAAAGTAAAGAAAAATAGTTAAATTATCTTGTATCTTAAGTGTTAAAACAATAATAAAACTAAAGCATTTATATCTGAGTGTATCTGACTTTTTTTCAAATTATATAAGTATAACGTTTTGGAGATTTTTTTTAAATGTTGGGTGACCAAATTTGAATATCTACTTCCCGACTCTAGGACCCACTAGAAGTACATAAGTTTCTTGAGTATTTTTCCAAAACAATTGGAAAAAAACTCAAGAATGTCCTTGTCAAATTTCGCTAAATTATTTGCAATAGTTCCAAAGTTACAAAATTATTTCCATAAAAGCCAAATCGCTTTGCTGCTATGTTTCTCTACGATTTCATTGCAAGAGGACAAGTTGAAACTTGATAAAGCGCTGATGTTAATGAACTCATAACATCTGCTTTTATATGGTTTTCTTTTCATACAAATTAAGTCTGATTGAATAATGAATGGTCCAACTACCGAAAAAATTCGTTCAATAATTTAGTATAAATAAGAACAAAATTACAAAAAATTTATCATTCGTATTTTAGTTGTCATTCTAAACAACAGTTGACTTAAAGTAATATGTTTGGAACTTGCTTGAGATTATTTATTTGCAAACATGTTTGTAAACATGTTTGTTAAAGATGTTTGAAGTTGGAATGTTGTAATATAGAGAACAGATCATAGATGTTTGAAGTAAAAGCAACAAACATGGAAATAAGTGTGCTATTAATTCAAACATGTGAGTATGTTTGATGCTAGAATTCTTCTTAATCATTCATAAAATTTTGAAAATGTTGCAGTAGAATTTTCGAAGAAAGTTAAACACATTAAAATAATATATTTCGAGAAAATAACTTCAGTACGGTATCAATGTTAATTAATCTTAAAGACTGAAGTAAAACACTTCTTGGACTGTACTATGTCATTTCGTTCCCTCAAAATGTTTTGGTGAGTATCTTTAATGTATTAGAACTTTCCTTAAACGTGTATGTGAATGATGTTATATGTTAATGAAAATCGGATGTTATGAGAATTATTTTCAACAGTTTGTTTCTATAATTTATTTTTAAAATTGTTGGTCTAAAAATGTTACAACTCAAGTCAAACATTTAAGCAGGTTTGATAATATAAATCTCATTAAACATGTATGACTGTTTGATGTTGGATATAAAGTAAAAGAAAATTGGTTACAAATTTCAGAAATGCTGCATTTGAAGAAATGAAATGTAAAGGAATCTGCAACTTATTAACATCGAGTCCCATTACAAAAATATTTATACAGCTCTAGTGAAGATGTAGGAGTGTAATATTATTAAACTATAGACTCATAAACACAGATAGAGCTAATCTATGAGATGTTATAGATGAACACCCTAAGTATTCACAATATTATAAAAGATCCTATTTCATCATATCAGTACAATACATACCGATTCGCATGGAACAAGAACTTCTAATTCTGAAATTTCTTTAAATTATGGACACATTTCTATTTGAAAGTTATTTATTCCACAAGATTTTTATTTAAATCTCTAGAATTTTATTTTTAATTGTTTATATCTCTAAACATCACACACTCGTTTCCTTTGTAATAAAACTTTTATTATGCTTTGGACCGTATCTGTAATTAGAAATATGAATTAGAATTTTTTTATCATTAATCGGCAAACTGATTCTCACCCATAAATTTCTTTAAGCTGACGACGTATATCATTTCGCCCAAAGAAAATAACAAATATATAAACACCCTGTAAATAATATAAATATTTAGATATTTTGCTGAAATATTCAGAAATATTATTCTTAATAATACAAACCTGCAAAGCATTAACATAATCGATTACAGATGATATCGTCCTATAAGTTGTAACATGTAGAAAATAAGAGAAAATATCCAAAAACCATGATAAACCCATGATCACAAATAAAGAGAAATAGATTTTGTAAATTCTGTAACTATATAAATCGGAAGGGAAATTAAATTAAAGATTTAATAGATTAATAGTCACATTAACTATCGAACAGAAACAAATAATTAGCAAAAACATGTTAAAATGCTTAACTCGGCTGTGCCCTCCACCACTTACATTATGCGAAGATTTACATGAGTTTAAAAATGTTTCATACAAAAGCCAAAGTGAAATACAGAATGGGTCCATATTTAAGAACCTTTTAAGCCTTAGCCCATAGAGGTATAACGGAATATGTCCCAATATTTCTCAAATCAGATATCGGTCTATAACTCTAAACATACTGAACCGCTTTTGCCGGTTTAAAATTGGAAACTTCTCAAGACTTTAACAAATACTCAGGCCAAATTTCATTGAACTCTATCGATTATTACTAATGTGGACATGCCAATAACCGACAGACGGACGAACATAGCTAAAACGACTCAGATTTTGATGTGATACATTATGGGATCTTAGATGATTGCACAGGGAATGACAAAGTTAATATACCATCTTCACCATTTGTGGTGTTAGAGGATAAAATAACAGTTAAGCTTAAAACCATTTTCCAGAAAACGACTTCAAATGAAAACTATAGCAAATTATAGACCGATACTCATGAAATCAGTGATTTAGGTAATTTATTTAGGACTGTTAGATATTTTATCGTTTCAATAAAATTGGTTCATATAAAAGAGTGCATAAGCTCAAAACTGTTTCTCGGAAGAGGGCATATGTAGGAGCTATAGCCAAAGATAGACCGATATTGTTAGCTATAACATATTTTCGTCAAATTAATTCAGTGCATTAAAAAATTACAAAAAAAATATTTAAGGGTTTTATACGCTTGAAGTCATATTTCGGGAAGCGGCCTTAAATTGGAACTGTATAAAATTATGAACCGTTATTATTCAAATCGATTACGTACATCGACGAATGTCATTAAAATAACTATGAAAATTTTCAATAAAATTGGTCCATATGTAAGAGATTTTAAAGCTCAAGCCCATTTTCCGGGATGGGGTCTTAACCCTTAACTTGACTTTAGATAATTGTCAAACTATTGATAGTCACAAAAATAATTGAGCCGAATTTCAATTAGAAATGGAGCTTTATAAGCTTAAAACAGTTTTCGGGAAGGTACCTTATATAGAGGCTACGTCCCTATTTCACCATAGCAAAATCAATTTCGATGATGATATGATATAGTAAATCTCATGTAAATCCAGTTACTTTTGTTGAAAAATTTAAAATGGTTCTTCTTTGGAGTTTCGAGATTGCCTCAGATATCGCTCTATAGTTTTATTATTTGACAATTATCAGATCATATATATATATTTATAATTCCACCCGAATAAGGTTTGTGTTTTAAAAGGTTTCTAAATATAGATCAACTCCATTGAAAATATGGTCCAATAGTTATACTCTACACCATCATAGGTGATAGGATATTTGTGCAGATGTTTGTAACGGGCAGAAAAAATAGCCCAACCACCGTTTATATCAGAATCGCTTCCTGAGTCGTTTTTAACATGTCCGTCCATCCGGCTGGCTGTCTTGAAGATATTTAAATAAAATTTGGCAAGTACTGTTACATACAGTCACATATACGTGGTTATTGTATAAATATATAGGAATAGAGATTCATGCAAGCCGAAACCGCTGTGCGAAATTAAACGAGGGTGGGTCCATTTTTCTAATTCCCATATAATCCTACAGATAAAATTCGATTTAAAACGCAAAATTTTTACAAGAATGTTAGTATCACAATAATATATTGCACACATAAGCATATTAAGGAAAGCAAATTATACGAGGGTCGTTCATAAATTTTTCGTAGCAGACATTTTTAATAAACATTGTGGTGTGGGGTAGGTTGACC
Source organism: Cochliomyia hominivorax (assembly GCA_004302925.2). Taxonomy (NCBI): domain Eukaryota; kingdom Metazoa; phylum Arthropoda; class Insecta; order Diptera; family Calliphoridae; genus Cochliomyia; species Cochliomyia hominivorax. The sequence goes on along the minus strand of PYHX02000413.1, from coordinate 77,449,089 downwards.
GACTATAATATTATTACTTGTCTTTATATATATTATTTTAGTGGATATATATTATATGTATATATTAAAAATCTTACCGTGATTTTCCATTGCAGTATATATCCGAATAATTTCTAGTTGCCACCTTAATATTTCTGGCAGTCAAAATAAAGAAAACCAAACAAAACATCATGACAACTAAACAATAACCATAAAGATAGACAACTGCAGACCATTTATTAACTGAAATCAGAAAATAATATTAAAATTATAATAATTTATAAATCCCCCCCCTCTTGAATTCACTTACCATCTAAACCACATCTATTTTCACTTAATACCCGGTTTTAAACTCTCATTTATTGTTAACTGTTGTAGCAACCAGGTCATAAATGTCATTAGTGTTGGTAAACTATATCCAATTAAAGCATAAGTTTTATATTTTGATTTATATAAACCATCAATAGCTGACTTCCAGATATCATATGAGATAATGCCCAACCAAGTGTATTGACTTAATTGTAAAAATTCATTTAAATAACCTAGAAAATAAATGGAATGAAATAGTTTCCAGAACTTTAATTCTAAACTTCTTTTTTTACTCACCCATAATTAAACAGATGACATGACCAAATATAATTTGGGTAAGATTTATAAAACTGAATATGGCAAAGGAGAGCATTACACAGGCCAAATAGGCAACGAAACATTTACTCAAGGCAGTTTGCAATAAAGGCAAACGGATGTGAAGGTAAATGATGATGAGCAGAAATAAAATTGAAACTAATTGAACTGTGGATGATAAGAATGATTTAAATAGTTTACAACCAAATGAATACTCAGCATATCAGAATTGAACCCGCTGTAGCATAAAAGCTTCGAAAATATCGGTCAAAAAATATTTATTTCTTAATTTTTGAATCTAAATTTCTACTAAACCACAAAAGACCCATGTGATGAGGTCTTTTGTAGGTCTACACTAGCAGATATAAGGAAACTGGATCGTTTTTAATATTTTTATGAGGTATCTAAATTTGGGACCTTATAGATCGGCCTCCGCTGAGTTTATAAAGTTTAAACTCAAAATTACTGTTTTGTAACCGGATCTTTTTGCAATCTGCCAACGTTCAAGTACGGTTATTTCCATTTATCTTTCACTTAAACACTGTACGTCTGAATACTTCTAAGGAGATGATATCAAAATTGGCTTTGCAAAAGGTCTGGCTAAGCTAAGGGTCAGAATAATATGAATCCGGACAATACTGAAGACTACAGTATTGTCCTCGCTTTCAGGACAAGGAAATTATAATTTCAGGCCAATTTTACTATTTAGTAGGAAACTGAAATGAAGACAACTTCTTGAGGAAAGAACGTTGTAAGCTCATAGATGTTGGTCCATATCCACAAGAATTAGATAATCTAACTGTGAACTAAATCCAAGACTTTACAAAAGTATAATTTAAGATTGTTTATTACTTAGTAATTATTGGGCCGAATTCCAATTCTTGAGAAAAACACGTTAAAAGTTTATCGATATTGGTGCATATGTAAAAGACTTATAGGCTCTAAGAATTCTACACCGGCTCTACAGAAGTGTAATTAGTTCATTACTTAATTACGCATGGTGGACATGCTTGAAGAAAGAATAGAACTTTACAATAATACAAAAAGTACTTATTAGAACAAGGGTACGATTGAAGCTGCTTCAGTTCAAGACTATTTGGATTAACCTTTCTTTCTTTTAAATCTATTCGGGCCAATTGCAGTCGACACGTGGAATCTTGGAAGAGATTCCTGTATTAGCTTGTTGTTACAAAAATTACTCTAACACGTTGATATAACGGGACTAGTTCCCTATGCTGGAAAACCAGAATATTCCTTCGAATGTCCCTGACAAACAATAATATGGTTTTTAGGGCGAAGGTTCATTCGCATTGAAAACAAAACTAAGGGAATTATCCGAAGCGACACATAAAACACCGTGAAAAAACGATGCAGTGGTTGTATTCACTAAGATACTATGACAGAGAGACAAGACGTATACTCGAAATAAATAAAAGAAAACTGAGTAAAATGATGGAAGTCCTTACTGTTCGCTGTGCCTCACTTGAGTGGTACGGTGAAACGGAATTCTAATTAATGACCGGTTACTAGTTGTAATGAACACTGACAAGAATAATAGTTTAGGTTAATTCCGAGTATGATAACATGGGTGGTCTTCTCCACTTCAATCTAGAAATTGTCAAGTCTTTTTAAAGGAATGTAAAGTAGTAAAATCTCTTTAAACGACAGACGAATACTCTCGATTGACCTTATCTCACGCTAATGGTGATTATTAATTCGCTTTGAAGTCTCAAAAAGAACAGACCATCAGACGTTAATAATATCTCTGCTAAGCTACCAAAATCTAACCCAGATAAGAGCGTTGCGATAATAACTGTGCAGTAACTAATATAAGTGGTAAAGGCGAGAGTATTATGTTTGTCATTATGATATTCTTCCGACCATCCGTCAGCATGTCTGTCTTGTAAACATTTTGAACATTTTACGGGTATAATTGGTCATATTGAGTACAATTTTTTGGTAGCTTTTATATTTATTTGGCAAAAATAGATTATATATCTGTTTGCAAGTAACAAAAAATATTTGATAAATGGCGGTAGCTGCCATACAGGCCCACTTCCAATAATTACCTTAAAAATGCTTGTATTTTGATAATATTTTGTGAATTTAAGATCTATATTATCTGAAAATACCCACCCTACATTCAGTCCATACATTTCCAACCAAAACGTCATATAATCCCCATATCCAAAAATCAACCCATATATGAAGCAATACGTATCTTTATATATACAAAAAGGAATATGTGTATGTTTGCAACTTGTAGGCAAAAGTACTTAACCGATTTTGCTGAAATTTTCAAATCATGATTCCCATAGCCCCGAAAGTAACACTTTCTCAAGGAACTATTTTAGTGAACAAAATGTAGGACCAGGCAGAGGGAATCTAAATTACTGTAATAGCGAAGGTTCTAAAATTTGATCTTACTGGGCAAAATATAGGACGGTCTGAATCAAGGAAAGAGGTAGTCCCAAGCAGTGTAAATATTACGTAAAATTTTAGAACGGACAGGGCCAGGGACATTTGGCAAAATGTCCATTGCATAAAATTTTTTAATACACGTTGTGATTTTTGAAATATCTTTCGACATCCTGGACTGAGGAAATTGTTTGTGCAGCAAAGGGCAACGGGTAAAAACTAGTATTTTATACAAGCACATACTGGGTTGTTCAATAATTTGTATTCCTGAATTATGGCGAACGGTTATTATAAAGTCGATCTTAACCGACTAATACACTCTTGTTTGTTTAATTTTGATAAGATTTATTACTCACTATAATACTTCACTTTCTCCAATGTGTTTAAGTCTTGCCTTGACTTAGGACACACCATTGGATTAACTAAAGGATATATATCGTTTTCGAAATAAATGTCAAAACAATATTCCGATTTTTTCAAAAACACACCATCCACATTACGTTTTAGAGATCCATTCTAGAATTATAAAAATGGTTATTGAAAATAAATATAAAATACAAAAAACTTTCACTTACTTCAAATAAAGTCCACCTACTTTTGTTCGTTTCAATATCCGTTGCTAATGGATATTTTGATGGGCAAAAATCTGACAATACATTATGTTCAAAATCTTTTATAATATTTCTCATGTCAACACTTTGATTTGTTAAGGTCACCGGAATATCAAATATATGCAATAAATCTATACGTTTATTTGCTATAAATTCGCTATAAAATTTAATAATATTATTGGAACATAGAGTTATACATTGTGCAATATTGCCACAAATACAGGCACGTTTATGTTCGGGTACTAAACGTTTTCTACCATTAAATAGAATTTCATAATCATAAGTATCCACCAGATCTGAGGGCAGTAAAATATTATTCTTATACAAATAGGAACCATCGGCTAAAATTTGGGAATTCGTAATATTAAGTGTATCTTCAAATGGGCAACTTAAGGGATTTTCCGGTTTCAAATCTGATGAGATTATTATTTGATTTTTTATAAAAATTAATAAAAATTCTAATAGAAAATATTTAAAGAACATTGTTGTAGTTCCAGGTACAAAAGAAAATATTATTTAATCTCAAGTACACAAATCGTGTACACTTAACACGACTTCAGTTGAAAATAAACTGAACTCTTTGTGGTTCATAATCAAATGGATTATGAATATTACTAATTCACTTTCAAAATCTATTAATAAACTCATGATACGATTGGAAAAAGTTTAAATTAATCATAGAAAATTCTTAAAGAAATCAGATATATTATAGATTTTAGATCCATTAAAATAATGAGTTAATTCCGATTTTATCAAAATGTGTCATTCCTTGAATCATTTCATAGAATACAACTCCTCTATTAGGCCTTAGAAAATTCAGGGAAATAGAGACTCACTGTGGTTACAAAATGATTTATAGCTAAGCTTTCCCGAGAAGTGTTTTAGGTTTATAGAACTCTTAAATATAAACCAACTTTAATAAAATTCGGCACCATAACTTATCGGTTATATCGGTCGAAATTTGCCTATATTAATATGGGTTACAGGTCCATATTAATATACATGGCCTTTTCCGAATAAGCTTATATATGGACCAGTTTTATTAAAATTTAATACAATTATTTTTCGAGTGTTTTGAAAGAGCAAAAGGTTCTATCACATTTTGAAGCCGGAAGATTACTTATGGAAATGGAAATTCCACCCATCGCAATAATGCTTAAGATTTTAATGGATCAATTTTATAAAAATTCAGATATTTATCTATATATTTTCAATGTATGTATATTTTATGTATATTTTTATAGGTATGTTCCAGAATATATTGTTATATCTCACTGTAGTTTTATGGAGACACTTTTCCGGAATCGGGTTTTAAGCTAATGAACGAATAATTGCTATTTTTTGGTAAAATATTCTCAACTCATTCTAAAATTCAATCATTCTATAAGTTATTGCTATTTATGATTCCACACAGCCGGATATAGCGTTCTTACTTGTTTTATGCCAAAATACCCAAAATTCGAATCCGAGAAAAACTCTCTGCACTTATAAGAAATTCCAGTCATTATAATTTTTATGTTGAATACTGACCTTCCTTGTCGATTTAACCTTTGACCTTTTTTAGCCCAGAGGAAAATAATTGTTTTTAAAGTGAAATTTTTTTGGAAAAAGAATCACCCTACACGCCATTGGAAATTGGACTATTATGTGTTTTGTTTGTAACAAACAGAAAAAATAATGTTACACCCATTTCAGAATCACCTTTTAACGATGTACATTCGTCTGCCCGTCCGTCAATATGGACCGATAGTCATCAAATTAGTAATATATTAAATACTTTAATCGTGCCATTTTCAATAAAACTTGTTCATATATAAGATTTAAACTGTTTTTTTGAGAAAAGGTCTTTATATGGGGGCTATAGCAAAATATGAACCGATATTTGTCTAATTAATTAACTTGTTCATTTATAAGATACGGGAACTATAGCAAAATATGGACTGATATCTAATTAATTACGTGAATTTTTGAAATAAAAGTCTTATTAGCTTGAAATCATATTCCGGAAACGGGCCTTGAATTGTAGCTAAATTTAAATATGGATCGATATTTGTCAAATCTGTTAAGTGCATTAAAAAGTCATAAAAATAAATTAAGACATTTTACAAGCTCAAAATCATTTTCCGCGAAGGTCCTTTAATGAAAGCTATAGCAAAACATGGACCGATGTTGACCTTATTAATTATACACATTGAAGATAGTTACAAAAATAGAAATGGTCCATATATAAGAGTTGTATTAGCTTAAAACCATATTCCGCGAAGAGGCTTCAAGTTTATAAAAGTAAAGTAAAGTAACCATCAACTTTACGCATTAACCAAATTTCCAAAAACCCCATCATAGTTGATCTATTTGAGGAAGGAGGAGCCAACAATCCAAATTTCATGTTCTAGTTTCAGTTTTTTCTTTTCGCTGTGGAAAAGTGATCAGTATATAAATAGACTAGATTACATCGCGCTTTCGGCTAAAAATCAAATTAACTCCAAAGTGATATTTTTGAGCCGGTTAATATTGTATTCTCTCTGAATAACATAAATTGAGATAAAACGTTTTAATAATTTATTTTAAATATAATTCCTTTCATAAGACTTAACAATTTATTAATAAATCCTCTATATATTTTTTTTATAATTTCAGGGTTTTTATATTTTCGTAAACTTTATTGGACGCCGTAGAGTTCGCTATATCTTAAGAGAAAGGTAATAGAATTAAAAAAATTATAATGAAGTGTTTCCAATTACTTTATTTTTATTAAAAATTATTATTATTTTTTTTAGACTGTTGCTGCATATTAAATAAAGGACCACATTTATTAAAAGTAAAGGAAAATAGTTAAATTATCTTGTATCTTAAGTATTAAAACAATAATAAAACTAAAGCATTTATATCTGAGTGTATCTGACTTTTTTTAAATCAAATCATATAAGTATAACGTTTTGGAGATTTTTTTTAAATGTTGGGTGACCAAATTTGGATATCTACTTCCCGACACTAGGACCCACTAGAAATACATCCTTTTCCAAAACAATTGAAAAAAAACCTCAAGAATGTCTTTGTCAAATTTCGCTAAATTATTTGCAATGGTTCCAAAGCTACAGAATTATTTCCTAAAAGGCGATTTGGCACTGCTGTGTTTCACTATGATTTCACAGCAATTAATTCGATTACAACAGGTCAAGTTAACACCTAATAAAAAGCTAACATGAATGAATGCATAACATTTGTTTTTTTTTTTTTATTTTCTTTTTACAAAATTTTGGTTTGACTGAATAATTACATGGCCCAACTAAACCGAAACCCCTGTTCTATGATTCATATAAATAGAAAAAAATTATGTAAAATTTCTCATTCGTATTTTAGTTGCCATTGCAAATAACAGTTTACTTGAAGCATTAGATAATGTTTGGAACTTGTTTGAGATTTTTATTTGCAACTTTTACCATGTTTGATAATTTAATTTGAAGTCGGACTGTTGTAATGTAGATAACAGATCATAGATGTTTGAAGTAGGAACATTATTGCATAAAGTTTATAAAATCATACAATTTTCAAGTTGTTTTAAATGATTCAAAAGCAACAAACATGAAAATACTTGTGTTATTAGTTCAAACATGTGAGTATGTTTGATGCTAGATTATTCTTAATCATGTATAATAGTTTGATGTTAAAATTCTCTCCTTTAACATATTTATTTAATTTTAGATCTATTGTATATGAAAATTGTACGATGTAAGAACTATTTTCAAGAGTTTGATTCAATAATTTTATAAATTAAGTGTTTATTTGTCCAAAAAATTATTACAAATATATGTGATATTAAATGTAAGTTTAAATATGTGAATATATTTGATATTAGAACTCCACCTCGGATGTGGGTATGTTTGATATTAGAAATCTTATGTCTTTTGGATGTTAACTCTTATCACTTTTGTCATATTTGACAATTTATGTCACAAATTTGACGACTTTTCTCAAGCATCACAAATTTTGAATTTTATTTTTGTTATCATAATCCATCTCAAAAACTTGGACCAAATTGAAATTTTCTTCCCGTCTTTTATAAACACAATACAATAACAATTACTCAAAGTCCATAAAATAATGATTTTGATATAAAATCAACAAAATCGTTTCAGTAGTAGTCAACTTATACATCGGTATCCGCGGGTACTTCAAGAGTCAAAGAATTTTCGAAGAAAGTTAAACACATTAAAATAATATATTTCGTGAAAATAACTTCAGTACGGTATCAATGTTAATTAATCTTAAAGACTGAAGTAAAACACTTCTTGGACTGTACTATGTCATTTCGTTCCCTCAAAATGTTTTGGTGAGTATCTTTAATGTATTAGAACTTTCCTTAAACGTGTATGTGAATGATGTTAATGAAAATTGGATGTTGTGAGAATTATTTTCAACAGTTTGTTTCTATAATTTATTTTTAAAATTGTTGGTCTAAAAATGTTACAACTCAAGTCAAACATTTAAGCAGGTTTGATAACATAAATCTCATTAAACATGTATGACTGTTTGATGTTGGATTTAAAGTAAAAGAAAATTGGTTGCAAATTTCAGAAATGCTGCATTTGAAGAAATGAAATGCAAAGGAATCTGCAACTTATTAACATCGAGTCCCATTACAAAAATATTTATACAACTCTAGTGGAGATGTAGGAGTGTAATTTTATTAAACTATAGACTCATAAACACAGATAGAGCTAATCTATGAGATGTTATAGATGAACACCCTAAGTATTCACAATATTATAAAAGATCCTACTTCATCATATCAGTACAATACATACCGATTCGCACGGAACAAGAACTTCTAATTCTGAAATTCCTTTAAATTATGGACACATTTCTATTTGAAAGTTATTTATTCCACAAGATTTTTATTTAAATCTCTAGAATTTTATTTTTAATTGTTTATATCTCTAAACATCACACACTCGTTTCCTTTGTAATAAAACTTTTATTATGCTTTGGACCGTATCTGTAATTAGAAATATGAATTAGAATTTTTTTATCATTAATCGGCAAACTGATTCTCACCCATAAATTTCTTTAAGCTGACGACGTATATCATTTCGCCCAAAGAAAATAACAAATATATAAACACCCTGTAAATAATATAAATATTTAGATATTTTGCTGAAATATTCAGAAATATTATTCTTAATAATACAAACCTGCAAAGCATTAACATAATCGATTACAGATGATATCGTCCTATAAGTTGTAACATGTAGAAAATAAGAGAAAATATCCAAAAACCACGATAAACCCATGATCACAAATAAAGAGAAATAGATTTTGTAAATTCTGTAACTATATCAATAAATCGGAAGGTAAATTATAAAATAATTAAAGACAATTAAAGAAAAGAATAACAGTCACATTCACTATCAAACAGAAACAAATAATTAGCAAAAACATGTTAAAATGCTTAACTCGGCTGTGCCCTCCACCACTTACATTATGCGAAGATTTACGTGGGTTTAAAAATGTTTCATATAAAAGCCAAAGTGAAATATGGAACTGGTCCATATTTAAGAACCTTTTAAGCCTTAGCCCACTAATTCTCAAATGAGATACAAATCAGATATCGGTCTATAACTCTTAACATACTTAACCGCTTTTGCTGGTTTAAAATTGGAAACTTCTCAAGACTTTAACAAATACTCAGGCCAAATTTCATTGCACTCTGTCGATTATTATTGATGTGAACGGGCCAATAACCGAAAGACAGACGGACGGACATAGCTAAAACGACTCAGATTTTGATGTGATGCACGAATATATACATACATTATGGGATCTTATATGATTACACAGGGAATGACAAAGTTAATATACCATCTTCACCATTTGTGGTGTTGGAGGATATAAAAACAGTTAAGCTTAAAACAATTTTCCAGAAAACGACTTCAAATGAAAGCTATAACAAATTATGGACCGATACTCATTAAATTAGTGATTTAGGTAATTTATTTAGGACTGTTAGATATTTTATCGTTTCAATAAAATTGGTTCATATAAAAGAGTGCATAAGCTCAAAACTGTTTCTCGGAAGAGGGCATATGTAGGAGCTATAGTCAAAGATAGACCGATATTGTTAGCTATAACAGATTTTCGTCAAATTAATTCAGTGCATTAAAGAAATTACAAAAAAATATTTAAGGGTTTTATACGCTTGAAGTCATATTTCGGGAAGCGGCCTTAAATTGGAGCTGTATAAAATTATAAACTGTTATTCGTCAAATAGATTACGTACATCGACGAATGTCATTAAAATAACTATGAAAATTTTCAATAAAATTGGTCCATATGTAAGAGATTTTAAAGCTCAAGCCCATTTTCCGGGATGGGGTCTTAAATAGAAACTTTAGATAATTGTCAAACTATTGATAGTCACTAAAATAATTGAGCGGAATTTCAATTAGAAATGGAGCTTTGTAAGCTTAAAACAGTTTTCGGGAAGGTACCTTATATAGAGGCTACGTCCCTATTTCACCATAGAAAAATCAATTTCGATGATGATATGATATAGTAAATCTCATGTAAATCCAGTTACTTTTGTTGAAAAATTTACAATGGTTCTTCTTTGGAGTTTCGAGATTGCCTCAGATATCGCTCTATAGTTTTATTATTTGCAATTATCAGTTCATATATATATTTATAATTCCACTCGAATAAGGTTTGTGTTTTAAAAGTTTTCTCAATATAGATCAACTCCATTGAAAATATGGTCGAATAGTTATACTCTACACCATCATAGGTGATAGGATATTTGTGCAGATGTTTGTAACGGGCAGAAAAAATAGCCCAACCACCGTTTATATCAGAATCGCTTCCTGAGTCGTTTTTAACATGTCCGTCCATCCGGCTGGCTGTCTTGAAGATATTTAAATAAAATTTGGCAAGTACTGTTACATACAGTCACATATACGTGGTTATTGTATAAATATATAGGAATAGAGATTCATGCAAGCCGAAACCGCTGTGCGAAATTAAACGAGGGTGGGTCCATTTTTCTAATTCCCATATAATCCTACAGATAAAATTCGATTTAAAACGCAAAATTTTTACAAGAATGTTAGTATCACAATAATATATTGCACACATAAGCATATTAAGGAAAGCAAATTATACGAGGGTCGTTCATAAATTTTTCGTAGCAGACATTTTTAATAAACATTGTGGTGTGGGGTAGGTTGACCGACTATAATATTATTACTTGTCTTTATATATATTTATTTTAGTGGATATATATTATATGTATATATTAAAAATCTTACCGTGATTTTCCATTGCAGTATATATCCGAATAATTTCTAGTTGCCACCTCAATATTTCTGGCAGTCAAAATAAAGAAAACCAAACAAAACATCATGACAACTAAACAATAACCATAAAGATAGACAACTGCAGACCATTTATTAACTGAAATCAGAAAATTATATTAAAATTATAATAATTTTTATACTCCCCCCCTCTTGAATTCACTTACCATCTAAACCACATCTATTTTCACTAATACCCGGTTTTAAACTCTCATTTATTGTTAACTGTTGTAGCAACCAGGTCATAAATGTCATTAGTGTTGGTAAACTATATCCAATTAAAGCATAAGTTTTATATTTTGATTTATATAAACCATCAATAGCTGACTTCCAGATATCATATGAGATAATGCCCAACCAAGTGTATTGACTTAATTGTAAAAATTCATTTAAATAACCTAGAAAATAAATGGAATGAAATAGTTTCCAGGACTTTAATTCTAAACTTTTTGTTTTACTCACCCATAATTAAACAGATGATATGACCAAATATAATTTGGGTAAGATTTATAAAACTGAATATGGCAAAGGAGAGCGTTACACAGGCCAAATAGGCAACGAAACATTTACTCAAGGCAGTTTGCAATAAAGGCAAACGGAAGTGAAGGTAAATGATGATGAGCAGAAATAAAATTGAAACTAATTGAACTGTGGATGATAAGAATGATTTAAATATTATAAAATTAGGAAAACAGTTTAAGACCAAATGAATGCTCAGCATATCAGAATTGTTACTCTATCTCGTGTATATAGCGGGCTCTATATACATTGAACCCGCTGAAGCATAAAAGCTTCGAAAATATCGGTCAAAAAATATTTATTTCTTAATTTTTGAATCTAAATTACTCCTAAATCAAAAAAAGACCCATGTGATGAGGTCTTTTGTAGGTCTACGCTAGCAGATATAAAGAAACTGGATCGTTTTTAATATTTTTATGAGGTATCTAAATTTGGGACCCTATAGACCGGCCTCCGCTTAGTTTATAAAGTTCAAACTCAAAACTTAAAATCCCCTGTTCTTTTGCTATCACTGCGAGATCTTTTTTGCAATCGTGCCAACCGTTCAGAAGTAACGGCTTATTTCCATTTATCTTTCACTTAAACACTGTACGTCTGAATACTTCTAAGGAGATGATATCAAAATTGGCTTTGCAAAAGGTCTGGCTAAGCTAAGGGTCAGAATAATATGAATCCGGACAATACTGAAGACTACAGTATTGTCCTCGCTTTCAGGACAAGGAAATTATAATTTCAGGCCAATTTTACTATTTAGTAGGAAACTGAAATGAAGACAACTTCTTGAGGAAAGAACGTTGTAAGCTCATAGATGTTGGTCCATATCCACAAGAATTAGATAATCTAACTGTGAACTAAATCCAAGACTTTACAAAAGTATAATTTAAGATTGTTTATTACTTAGTAATTATTGGGCCGAATTCCAATTCTTGAGAAAAACACGTTAAAAGTTTATCGATATTGGTGCATATGTAAAAGACTTATAGGCTCTAAGAATTCTACACCGGCTCTACAGAAGTGTAATTAGTTCATTACTTAATTACGCATGGTGGACATGCTTGAATAAAGAATAGAACTTTACAATAATACAAAAAGTACTTATTAGAACAAGGGTACGATTGAAGCTGCTTCAGTTCAAGACTATTTGGATTAACCTTTCTTTCTTTTAAATCTATTCGGGCCAATTGCAGTCGACACGTGGAATCTTGGAAGAGATTCCTGTATTAGCTTGTTGTTACAAAAATTACTCTAACACGTTGATATAACGAGACTAGTTCCCTGTGCTGGAAAACTAGAATATTCCTTCGAATGTCCCTGACAAACAATTTTTCAGGTGAAGGTTCATTCGAATTGAAAACAAAACTAAGGGAATTATCCGAAGCAACACATAAGACAGAGAGACAAGGCGTATACGCGAAATAAATAAAAGAAAACTGAGTAAAATGATGAAAGTCCTTACTGGTCCCACCTATCTACGGTCACACTTAAGTCTTATTGAAAGACGTACACATCAATGCAATTAAACACTTTCTATGTCATTGCCCAGCATCTGTATACTCGAGATCCCATAATTTTAAGTATGTTTTCAAGTATTGGGCACATGTCTCGCTGTACCTCACTTGAGTGGTATGGTGAAACGGAATTCGAATTAATGACCGGTTACTAGTTGTAATGAACACAGACAAGAATAATAGTTTAGGTTAATTCCGAGTATGATAACATGGGTGGTCTTCTCCTCTTCAATCTAGAAATTGTAAAGTCTTTTTAAAGGAATGAAAATTACTCTTCAAACGACAGACGAATACTCTTGATTGACCTTATCCCACGCTAATGGTGATTATTAATTCGCTTTGAAGTCTCAAAAAGAACAGATCATCAGACGTTAATGATATCTCTGCTAAGCTAACAAAATCTAACCCAGATAAGAGCGTTGCGATCATACCTGTGCAGTAACCAATATAAGTGGTAAAGGTGAGAGTATTAAGTTCGTCATTATGATATTCTTCCGACCATCCGTCAGCATGTCTGTCTTGTAAACATTTTGAACATTTTACGGGTATAATTGGTCATATTGAGTACACTTTTTTGGTAGCTTTTATATTTATTTGGCAAAAATAGATTATATATCTGTTTGCAAGTAACAAAAAATATTTGATAAATGGCGGTAGCTGCCATACAGGCCCACTTCCAATAATTACCTTAAAAATGCTTGTATTTTGATAATATTTTGTGAATTTAAGATCTATATTATCTGAAAATACCCACCCTACATTCAGTCCATACATTCCAACCAAAACGTCATATAATCCCCATATCCAAAAATCAACCCATATATGAAGCAATACGTATCTTTATATATACAAAAAGGAATATGTGTATGTTTGCAACTTGTAGGCAAAAGTACTTAACAGATTTTGCTGAAATTTTCGAAGCATGATTCCCATACCCCCGAAAGTAACACTTTCTCAAGGAACTATTTTAGTGAACAAAATGTAGGACCAGTCAGAGGGAATCTAAATTACTGTAATAGCGAAGGTTCTAAAATTTGATCTTACTGGGCAAAATATAGGACGGTCTGAATCAAGGAAAGAGGTAGTCCCAAGCAGTGTAAATATTACGTAAAATTTTAGAACGGACAGGGCCAGGGACATTTGGCAAAATGTCCATTGCATAAAATTTTTTAATACACGTTGTGATTTTTGAAATATCTTTCGACATCCTGGACTGAGGAAATTGTTTGCGCAGCAAAGGGCAACGGGTAAAAGCTAGTATTTTATACAAGCACATACTGGGTTGTTCAATAATTTGTATTCATGAATTATGGCGAACGGTTATTATGAAGTTGGTCTTAACCGACTACTACGCTCTTATTTGTTTAATTTTGATAAGATTTATTACTCACTATAATACTTCACTTTCTCCAATGTGTTTAAGTCTTGCCTTGACTTAGGACACACCATTGGATTAACTAAAGGATATATATCGTTTTCGAAATAAATGTCAAAACAATATTCCGATTTTTTCAAAAATACACCATCCATATTACGTTTTAGAGATCCATTCTAGAATTATAAAAATGGTTATTGAAAATAAATCTTAAATACAAAAAACTTTCACTTACTTCAAATAAAGTCCACCTACTTTGGTTCGTTTCAATATCCGTTGCTAACGGATATCTCGATGGGCAAAAATCTGACAATACATTATGTTCAAAATCTTTTATAATATTTCTCATGTCAACACTTTGATTAGTTAAGGTCACCGGAATATCAAATATATGCAATAAATCTATACGTTTGTTTGCTATAAATTCGCTATAAAATTTAATAATATTATTGGAACATAGAGTTATACATTGTGCAATATTGCCACAAATACAGGCACGTTTATGTTCGGGTACTAAACGCGTCCCACCATTATATAGAATTTCATAATTATAAGTATCCACCAGATCTGAGGGCAGTAAAATATTATTCTTATACAAATAGGAACCATCGGCTAATATTTGGGAATTCGTAATATTAAGTGTATCTTCAAATGGACAACTTAAGGGATTTTTCGGTTTTAAATCTGATGAGATTATCATTTGATTTTTTATAAAAATTATTAAAATTTCTAATAGAAAATATTTTAAGAACATTGTTGTAGTTCCAGGTACAAAAGAAAATATTATTTAATCTCAAGTACACAAATCGTGTACACTTAACACGACTTCAGTTGAAAATAAACTGAACTCTTTGTGGTTCATAATTAAACGGATTACGAATATTACTAATTCACTTTCAAAATCTATTAATAAACTCATGATACGATTGGAAAAAGTTTAAATTAATCATAGAAAAATCTTAAAGAAATCAGATATATTATAGATTTTAGATCCATTAAAATAATGAGTTAATCCCGATTTTATCAAAATGTGTCATTCCTTGAATCATTTCATAGAATTGAGCCTTAGAAAATTCATGAAAACCAGGGAAACAGAGTTAATTAATTTCCGAAAAGATCGACTCACTGTGGTTACAAAATGATTTATAGCTAAGCTTTCCCGAGAAGTATTTTAGGTTTATAGAACTCTTAAATATAAACCAACTTTAATAAAATTCGGCCCAATTACTTATCGGTAATATCGGTCGAAATTTTCCTATATAAACTATATAAGGAACATATTAATATACATGGCCTTTTCCGAATAAGCTTATATATGGACCAGTTTTATTAAAATTTAATACAATTATTTTTCGAGTGTTTTGAAAAAGCAAAAGGTTCTATCACCTTTTTGGTAAAATATTTGGTAAAATATTCTCAACTCATTCTAAAATTCAATCATTCTATAAGTTATTGCTATTTATGATTCCACATAGCCGGATATAGCGTTCTTACTAGTTTTATGCCAAAATACCGTCTGCCTTATAAGAAATTCCAGTCATTATAATTTTTATGGTAAATACTGACCTTCTTTGTCGATTTAACCTTTGACCTTTTTTAGCCCAGAGGAAAATAATTGTTTTTAAAGTGAAATTTTTTTGGAAAAAGAATCACCCTACACGCCATTGGAAATTGGACTATTATGTGTTTTGTTTGTAACAAACAGAAAAAATAATGTTACACCCATTTCAGAATCTCCTTTTAACGATGTACATTCATCTGCCCGTCCGTCAATATGGACCGATAGTCATCAAATTAGTAATATATTAAATACTTTAATCGTGCCGATTTTCAATAAAACTTGTTCATATATAAGATTAAAACTGTTTTTCAGAAAATTCTCTTATATGGGGGATATAGCAAAATATGAACCGATATTTATCTAATTAATTAACTTGTTCATTTATAAGATACGGGAACTATAGCAAAATAAAAACGTGCTTTTTTCGAAATAAGAGTCTTATTAGCTTGAAATCATATTCCGGAAACGGGTCTTGAATTGAAGTTAAATTTAAATATGGGTCGATATTTGTCAAATCCGTTAAGTACATTAAAAAGTCATAAAAATAACTGTATATATTTAAGACATTTTACAAGCTCAAAATTATTTTCAGCGAAGGTCCTTTAATGAAAGCTATAGCAAAACATGGACCGATGTTGACCAAATAAAATAAAATAGTAATGGTCCATATATAAGAGTTGTATTAGCTTAAAACCATATTCCGCGAAGAGGTTTCAAGTTTATAAAGTTCATGAACGAGGCCATAAAGGGGAAGCAATTCCCAACCTACATAAAATTTTTACATTCATTAGTTTCAGAGTTACAGATTTATTTCCCATTTTCGAACCACTGTGCTTTGGTGATGCAGATTATAATTATTTTTCATTTATGTGAAACAAATTCTTACCAATCTCACCTCTTTGTTTAGTCAAGGTACGTCTGGTGATTTGTCACTGTAAAAATTTCAACCCAAACGGACGTTAATTTATACAGAGATCTACTTTGTTCGTGATATTTATAAAAACTATTGCGGTTTACGAATAAGCGACAGAATTGAAACTTTGATCTCATGCAATAAATTGTTCAGTTTACTTTCAACTTAAGAACTATAAAGATCTAACGCTTAAATTATAACGATAATTATAACGTTTACTCGTGAGTGGAAAAAAAGTTATTTGTGAAAGAAATATAAAATTAATCATTTCGTTCAGTTGAAAACGCGATGATATTAAAATGGCTTCTAATAATACCTTTGTTGATATTATCACTAAAACAAAGACAGAGTTATGCAAATGGAGAATTTGCCGAGGAACATCCCAACTGTCCATTTGAGGATACAATTAATATTACTGATGCTTTGGTATTACCTAACGGTTCCTATTGGCATGATAATCAAACTTTAATCGCTTCCAATCTAGTGCATACATATAATTATGAAATTTTATATAACAACACAAAACGTACAGTGGCTCCTCATAAACGAGCCTGCATTTGTCAGTTGCAATCTTGTATTCCCCTATGTTCGACAAATATAACCAGTTACTACTATGAGTTCTTAGAATACAATCGCAGTGATCTGCTGCATATATACAATATATCTGTGTCCCAACGAAATGGTAGAGTTGTCGAAAAAAATATTATGGAGGATTTCTCGCATAACATATTAAGTGAATTTTGTACTTCCCGATATCCACTTTCACCAGAAACTGATAAAAATCTCTATAGTTGGACTTTATTCGAAGTAAGATTTACTCTGACATATATTTCACTTAAAATCATATTTTTTTGTTTAAATTATGTATTGATGTATTGATTTTAGAATGGTTCATTATTACGTCATACAGATAAATATCTAATGAAGCGGACAGAATATTGTTTTGATATATATTTCGAAAATGATATATATCCTTTAATAGATCCCATGAATTGTGCAAAAAGTCGTAAGAATTTAGAAATAATGGAAGAAATCAATTATTGGAGTAAGTTTAGAGTAACATTAAAGTAGAATACTACATTAGGCTCTGCCGAATATTTAATACCCTCCACCAATTACATTATGCAAAAAAATTATTTATTCATTCATTTGTAAAAAACCCCGATTCTGGAAAAGGACTTTAGAAACATTTTATTGAGAAAATGAACCGATGTAATATAAAGCAAACGGCGATGAGAGTGCACCATTTTTCTTACTCCATGTATAAAACCAGATAGTAACCATCTAAGACCCCATAAAGAATATATACATAACAAATCAAAATCTGATTCGATTAAGCCCTCTTCGTCTACCCGTCTTCTGTCTGCCACACGCATAGAATAATTGTCTGAATTCAATAAAATTTGGACGCATTGTTTGTGTTGTCCTCAGAAGTTTCCTATTTAAAGCAAACTATACCCGTCAATTAACAAACAAGTTATAGACTGATATCTGAGTATATTTAATATAAACATTTAAACATCGTACAAAAATTCATCATCATCGGATCAATAGAAAACAAATAAGAATGTTACAGTCGATCAAACTTACACCACAATGTTGATCAGAAATGGTGATTACGAAAATTTAATGAACGACCTTCGTATAATTTTATTTTCTTATTTATTCTAAAATGTGCAGTACATTATTGTGAAGCAAACATTTGTGAAATTTATGCGTTTCAAAATGAATTATTGTGAGGCGTTAAAGGGTAAAATTATGGACCGATCCTCGCATAATTTTCCACATCAATTTTTGGTTTTATTTATTTTAATTTAACTTATTGTTTTTTCCAATACCAGCGTATATGTGAGATTTATGTCTTTCAAAGTACTATTCGGAAGTGGACTTGTATGGGACCTACACAGGTGTTTTAAGTATTATACGTTTGTGCTGATGTTTGTAACATACAGAAAAATAGCTTTACACTCAATTTTAATTATAATTTTAGGCTAAAAGTCACAATTTTTGAGATATCATGACCAAATTTGTTACACAAAGATTACTGAAACTCGCCACGTTCGTTCAAACAGTTCAGGTACAGTCTATATTAACTATATAAAGCGATTTTAACTAAATTTGGCAAAATAATTCAATCTGCTTAATTATGCGTGAATCGGTCCATTGCTTCTCATATGTCCCATACAGGCCCCCTTCCTAATATAAGCAAAAATCGATGTGCGAAATTATACGAGTTTCATGTCCATAATATGGAAGCTGGAATTCCATAGAAGAATCCATCTTAAAATGTAATGCACTTCACATTTAAGAATAAATAGAAAATCTAAATACTCGGGATATATTCGATCGGAGCAATACTTTCGAAGAAATATAAAAATACTGACTCAAGATCTTGTAAAATTTGTAAAGTTGAAAAGTGAAATACAAATAACTCTTAAACTATAAGAGAGGTGCTCCTCATTAACTTCGCCCAGAATGCCTCATTGGGGTTCAATTCACCATACCCCTCTGCTATCATTTCATTTCATCTAGTCTATCAAAAGTTAGAAATTTATTTCAAAGAGCCATTCTATCCAACTGTGTAGCGTAGGGTATTTTATACTCGGACTTGACCGACTTTAATTTTTTACTTATTACTAATTGAGGACTTTTTTCAAAATTGGTGTTTAATGTTTGCATAATGTGAATTTGGAAAGGTATTCAATATTCGGCACAGCCTAAATGCAATCCTACTTGTAGAAATCAACTATGCGATGGATAATATTTAAGATACAATATCATTTTAATTATGTCTATTTTCCTCCATTTACAGTTCAAGTTTTTTCCATAATATTTTGCGTTATTACCTTCTACGTTTATTGTAAAATACCTCGACTTCTGGGAGGGCCGGGAAAATGTTTTCTCACATATATTTTCAGTCTAACATTATCTTATAGTATTTTTAGTTTTATAAATTTAACGGGAATAATACTACATGAAATACCATGTGTTATATTGGGTGAGTCCATTTTTTTGTATAATTTTATACAGAAAAAATTAAAAATTTTGAATCAACAGGTTATTTAAATCAATTTTTACAATTATCGCATTACACTTGGTTGGGACTTATATGCTATAATACCTGGAAAACCATTAAGAATGGTATATATTATCCAAAATTTTCATCATATGCCAAAATTGGTTTTAGCATTCCACTAATAATAACCGCAATTTCATGGTGTGTCCAACATACGGTCATAGATGAGGAAATGAAACCGGGTATTAGTGAGAGTAGATGCGGTTTAGATGGTATATTAAATTTAGTTATTTATATTTAATTATTAACAATAAGTTTTAATTTATTTAATTATGTTCTCTAAGTATCTAAATGGAAAGCTGCCATCTATCTTTATGGTTATTGTTTGATTGTATTGATTTGGTGTCTCATTCTATTCTTCTTAACCACAAGGAATATTGAAAAGAGTAAGGAAGATGTTAAGGATAATCGTCCAAGAAGACCAGATGAAGGAAAGTTTTCGTAAGTTTTATATCAGTATAGTTTTTCTCTCTAAATATTATTAATTAAAGCTTTTTCTATTTATCAGTTATATAATTTATTTTCGTTTATTTTTCCTCATGGGTTTATCATGGTTCCTGGATGTCATTTCGTTTATTTTACAAGTGACTCATCACGAAAAAATATCTTCAGCAGTTGATTATATTAACTCACTACAGGTAAGTTACATTTATAACACCTACACCACCAATAGGTGGTACAACTTATTCTTATTCCCGGCAACAGGGTATATTATCTGAGTCGAATAAGCTTCGTCTGTCTGTCCTTCAGTTAGTCCATCTGTCTAATGGAAATTTTCTGGAATATTACCACGATTCTTATAGTTGTCCCAAACAGTTTCTAATTTTTAAACCAGCAGATAAGATATAGATCGATATCTGAGACAATCTAAAAATCTCGATGCAAAGCATTTTTAAATTTTTAAACAAAAAGTAAGTGGATTGAGTCAGAATTTAATCATTATATGCACTTCATCATCGCGACAAAAATCATAGAATTCGGATCAATAGAAAAAAAGAAAAGATCGGTCCATTAGCAGACAAGTTATAGATCGGTATCTGAGACAATCTAAAAATTTTGCCATATATGTTTACCTTGAAACCCAAAAACACTCGAATCTTTTGGTCCAGAATGAAATTTCCTATTCCGGCAGAGTTATAACCGAATATGGCCCGACAATTGTCCAGTTGTATACATATATTCAAAACAATAATTTAACAAAATTTCAACCAAATTTTATTTTAAGCTAAAACTCCTATGACGGAAAGGGGTCTTAAATGGAAGCTGTAGCAAAATTTAGATTGATATTCAACAAATTAGTAATATATATTTACGACTTATAGAAATTTATTCCTCACGATTTTCAACTAAACTGACTCATATATAAGAGTTTTATTATCTCAAAACCCTTTTCCAGAAAGGAGTCTTATATAAGAGCTATAGGCAAATATGGACCGATATTGGTGAAATTAAAAACATTTATTCAAAACATATAAATTATTGTGCCGAATTTCAAAATATTTTTATGAGCTTGGGAAGGTGCTTTGAATAGGAATTTTAAGAAACTATGGACCGATATTCGTAAAATTCTGTACTTGCATCAAAGAAAGTTATAATAATTATGTCGAATTTCAATAACATTGGTTAAAAGCTCCCTTTTAAGGCCCCTATCCAGAATATTCCCATATTCGTAAAATTAATTATTTGCATTAACGAAAATAAGAGAAGAATTGTCCTTAATCAGGGATGCCCACTCACATCACGATACATTTGTCTTTGTGTGAGTGAAGCAAGATAAAAAATAATAATGATCGCTCTGCTCAAATTGTGAGAGTTCAAAGTCAGTAAGCAGAATCTTAAGTCTAATCTCTCGAGTTGGAAAATTAGCTTTTTAGGTATCTCTGGTCTATATTTACAAAGTGGGAAGTGTCCTTGAATTGGAGCTATATGGGTTGATAAATCCATAACTTGCATTAAAGGAAGTCAAAAATAATTGTGCCGAATTTCAACAAAATTACTCAATATTTAAAAGACCTTTTATGGGATCTATAACAAAACATGAACCGATATTATTGAAATTAATTAACAATATTTAAAACAGATGCAGAAAAAAATTATGTCGAATTTCAATAGAAATGGCGTTTATACCATTTGCAAAAGATGACGAATATGGAAGCTAGTTCAAATATTGGGCCCAGCATAATCTATTTTTTTTTTTGGTTTACATTTACATCAAATGGAACGGTACTTTAGGGATGTACTAATACGTTGCATATTTAATACTATAATATATTTTCTATTGATCCATTCTTCTTCGGAGTTTCGTGATTATCTCAGATATCGCTTTATAACTTTTTTGCCATCATACCGATATAGCTGCTGGTGGAGGGTATAAAATCGAATTTTTTTCTTCATTATATTCTTGATATCATTAAATTATAGCATTTTTCCATACACATACATTCTACAAATGTCGATCAATAAATTTGCGTGCCTACGTCATGGTGTAAGTTATTATAAAGTCGGTATTAATCGACTTTTATACTCTAATTTGTTTTTATAAATATTTGATTAATATTTTAATTAATATGATTACTTTTTTTAGGGATTTTTCATTTTTATTAACTTAATTTCTCGCAAAGATTTTCCACAGGCATTACAAAAAAATTCGAGGTATTTTAATTTTACTTAATTAAATTTAATTTTTATTCTTAATTATTATTGTTTTTGTAGACAAAAATATTTGCGGACTGCGGAAAGAAAATGTGCCATGGAATTATTGAGTGAAATACAAAACTCTACAAATTTATAATTTATTTTTAATAAAAGAAGAAAATTAAATAAAATAAATTATTTATTATAGATTGTGTTCAGAACAAGTTACGAGGGTGTTTTAAATTTTACTCGCAATTATTTTTCTATTTTATTTTTAGTGGAAAAAAATGTAAGATAATGTTATTTTCACCGATTGCAAAGCCCTAATTAGGATCCCAATAGCACATCAATGAATACGTTGACAAAGCATTTGAAAACATTCAGCTGTGATGGTGACTGATCAGGGCAATTTGAAGGCTGATATCCTGTCGAAGACAGAGGCGAATGAATAAAGGTGTCTACTTGCAGGAAAGATTTCGGCATAGTTACTCAAAATTACAAGAACTCTCTTGAGAAAAACAGATGTTGTGGTATTTGGACAAATGACTTTTGCAGGAGTTATCGAAATGCCAATGATTTGAGGAATTTTTTTGATGTTTGCAAGAGTTATCGAAATGGCAATGCCATGCCTTTGGGGACCTACGATTATGTTTCTTTGCTGCTGCTGATTTGAGGAATATCTATTTTTCTTCCTATTTACCATCTTTTCAGGTAACACAAAGGGATCATCAAGTGAGCCATGTTCTATACTTTATGATTCGTGGAAACCTGAACTTAAGTCAAACACGAGTTGAATCGATGACATGGACAATTCGAATTTTTGCTGCAGTTATAACAACTAAAATTAATATTTTAACTTCAATAAATTGAAACGACTACCAACAGGATAATATGAACTTGTCCCCCTTTTCCATACGGAAATATCCAAGCTCTCAATCCTATATTTAGACCCTTAACTTAAAAATCGATTTAAATGCTATAAAAGATAACCAAAATCTATGAAAACATCTTTCTAGAGTCTACAAGGACTATCAATGTCCAAAAATTCTTTGTCACAATTTATAAATGAATTTTTGGCGAATTTTAAAAAAATCAGCGTATTCTCGGTGGTCAACTCTGGAGTATTGCCGACTACGGCCATATAAGTGATTGTACTACTTCAGATCGATTCTTAAATACCTCAGCTCTAAACTTGTAAAACTTCATTAGGACATCTGTACGAAAAGCTGAACCGATTTCATTAAAATTTCATATATTATTAGCAGAGACTTAGATCTTGCAACCAGGCATTTTTATTCCCTACATCACCATAAGTGATTGGTTACATGCAAAAAAAAATGGTGTTACACCCACATTATTTTTTATGCAATCGACTCAGATAGCGATTTGACACAGATTTAATATCTGAGACGATTTAACGATGTCACAAAAATGTATTGCACACTTAAGAAAAAATCAAATTTTACAAGGGTCATTTTTAAACAACAATACAGTCGGTAAAGTCCGACTACCTACAATCGTAGATAGTCGGGCTTGACCGACTATACATTTTTAATTTATTTAACTTCAAGTTTTTCTATAACTCAAGAACTTTATCGATACAGATTGTTGTACCTTCGCAAAGTAGTATTTTATTATGGGTTTTAATTAATAAGCCGATTCTCTACATTCTTTTCCTCGGGGATCCTTTGTCTGGAATATACGTCGATATGTCAAATAAGTGAAATTTTTCAGTTCGTTATGTTCTACACCACGCTATGTGGTTGGAATATAAAGCGTTTATGCTGATGTTTGTAACATACATAAAAAACTGTGTGATTCCATCTTTTTAGTACAGCATTTGACTCAGAATCACTTTCAGAGTCGATTTTTGAGATACCTTTATGAAATTTTGCATAGGTCACTTCTTTCTCTATCTGTATTAGATTATATAAAAATCATTATTTTTGTCTAAGGAAAAGTCTATTGAAACTGGCCATATTCTGTCCAATATTTCAGAAAGTTCCCATATAAATGTCTTCTCGGAATGGGGATTCAATGTCATAAAAGTCGAAGTAATAATACCCTATTTCACAAGATCATAATGTAGTATGGGGTATTACATAGTCAGACTTGACTGACAATAACATTTTACTTAATTTTATGTTGGCCTATACAATTTGCATTCCAAAAAGATGCCTTGTTCAAAATAGCCCGCCTATATTCTCATAGATTTTGTGAAATTATTCACCGATTACACTAAAGATCGGTGAATAATTTTAATCTTGTGAAATCGACGTGATGAGATTGCTCCACAATCTCTGGCTTCAAAGAGGTGTAATATTTGTTCTTGAATCCTTAATTCTGCGCTTGATTTTGATTATTGTTGAGAACATTCCCTCATGATTTGATAAAGGATCCAATATTTTTTGGAACATTATATATTCCTTTGCTTTATTAATATTATTACACAAAAAAAAACTAAAATCCTAACAAAAAGATCATTATCAGCAACCAGGTCCAATCCGAAAAAATCTCAGCCATATATACTCAAAATTCCTTAACTTAAATGACGGGCACGATATCTACGCACAGTCTTATAACGATAACCGTCATCGGCCAATACAGCAGATTTTACTTCAACAGCATCATTCGAAGCAGCAGCTTCGTTAGCAGTTTCATCAGCTGGTGGCAAATATTCATTAGATGGGGCAGCATCACCACTATCAGCCTCACGTCTGTGACGTCTATACTTTAAACGTCTAACGGTCTTGTAACGATAACCATCATCACCCAAAATAGTTTTTAGATCTGGAGCCAATTCAACATTAACAGGTGGCAAATAATCTTTACTGGGTTGTTCGATTTCGCTTACATCACGACGATGACGATGAGTACGTAATTTCAATTTACGTACAGTCTGATAACGATAACCATCATCGGCTAATTTTGTATTTGCTTTCTCTTCAACTGGTGGTAAATATTCTTGTGTTAGTTCTTGTATGGGTGGCAAATATTCCTGGGAAACATCACGTCTATGGCGTGCACGATATTTTAGTTTACGAACAGTTTTATAGCGATAACCATCATCGGTTAACTTAGCAGATTCATCTACTTCAGCGGTGGGTGGTAAATATTCATTGGAGGGCTCGACAACGGCATCAACTGCATTTGATTGGGCGGAGGCAAAAGTCGCTAAACTAAGAGCAATAACAGCTAAAAAGATTTTCTATGGGGAAGACAAAACAAAGAAGAAAAAGGTTTGAAATACTGGATTTAATACTTTAAATTTATTTATAAAGCTTTTTAAGCTTTTTAACGAAAATCTTTGAATCAAAAAATAAAAATGGTTTATTTTTAACATTTAAACAAAATACTTAAAATCTTTTTATTATAAAAAGCTTTAATTATAATTCTTTTATGGAATAATATTAACTTAGGGAACACTTCATAAAATTTTACTGTTAAAAATTAAAAATTAGAAAAAAGCTTTTTAAAGAATCTATTTTGAAAATGCTACATATGCTGAACGCTTGTAAAAGAAAGCTTATAAAATTTTTGTAAAAAATAATTATAGTGTTTCTTAAATATTTGAAGAAGTTTTCATTGAGCTTTTCTGCAATATACTGCAATATATAGCTTTTAAACAAAGCGTTATAAAACTTTCATTTAATAAGTTTCATAGCACTTTCATACAATATGTTTTAACGAGGTTTTACATAACGAAGCTTTATGGAAACTAAAAAGCTTTTTTTAAAGCCAAAAAGCTTTAAGTAATATAAATGTCGTTTTCACAAGAAAACTTAATAGATTTTGTTATCAGAAAAGTTATTGGAGTTTTTTCTAAAAAAAAGTTCAATAGAGTTTTTATATTCTTCACCACCATAGGTGGTTGGCCGATTATAACTTTTACTTGTGTTTTAATTAAAAAAGCTTTTTTAACGATTTAATTTTTTTAAGATTAAACAACAAATTTCTTCATTACTTTGTTCGGACTTTGTAAAATCGTTTCATATAAGTCTAAATGACGAATTTATTCTTAATTCTGTGATAAAAATAAGGCCTTCTGAGCTGGCAGATAGTTAACAACCAAATGTCCTATTAGAATGGGGAGCTTTTAAAAGCTTTCGGACTTTGCTGCAAAAGTCACTTTAATTTATTAAAATAGCTTAAGAATATTTCGAAAAAAAATGTAAAATATATAAAAAGAAAAGTATACAGAAATATAATAAAAGTATATATCGGCATCATATCAAAATCTGAGTTATTTTAGTCATTTTTATGTCTGTATGTCTGTCTGTCGGTATGTGTGTTGGAAGCATTCTCACACTTCGAATAATTATCGGAATTCTATAAAATTCAGTAAGTTATTTGTTATTGTTTTAGGCAAAGCCAATGTAAAACCATCTATATCGGGTCATCAGCAAAACAGTTATAGAGCGATATTTGAGACAAACTCAAAATTCCGAAAAAGAACTTTTCTAATTTCTTTAACAAAACATAACTGAGAGAACAGAAATGTAACTATAACATGCAGTTATATGTTCTTCATCTTTGTGCAAAAAATAATCAAAATCGGATCAATTTAAAAGTGTTATAGGCGGAAATATACGAAATTTTAATTCGTCCTAAAAAGAAAAGAGGTTGTGAGCTTATAGAACTTGTAAATAAAAATCAATTCTATTGAAATTCGAAACAATTATTTTTCTAACTGTATTTAATATAAATTATTTATTTGGACAATCTCGATCCATATGTATATGCTATAGCTCTTATGCAAGTCCCCTTTTTGATCTTATAAAACTAGTAAATAATGAAATGTTGAAATTCTCAATTATCTTTCCAATTGTCTTAAAATATATGTTATTATTCTGACCAAAATCGGTCCATATCTTGCTATATTTCCAACAAACTTCCTATTCCTGGAAAACGTGTTTGATCTCATAAAAGTATTAAATTAATAACCATTTTTAAACTGTCTTTAATATATAAAACTTGTTTGACAATCAGCGGCCATATTGGATATTATTCCTTTATAAACCAACTTCACTGAATAAAATATAAACCACTTTCTTCTTATACAGTGGGTAGAGGGTATTTAAAATTAGGCACAGTCAAATAAAACATTCTTATTTGTTTATTGTTTAATTTATTTCAGATTTCTTTGAGAAAGATTTGAATTATTTAGAAAAGAAAAAAATTAAGAAAACTTTTAAATTATTAAGAGCTTAAATTTTTTATGAAATTTTTTAAAGTTTATTGAAAATCACATTGAAGCACATAAATTTAGAAAAGAAAAATTGTTTTAATATTAGCCAAAAATAAGCTTTAAAATATTTTGGACTGGAGCTTTTATTTATTAAATTAATTACAACCATTAAATTTCGTACATATTTTAACAAAACTCTGACCTTAAAAAGCTTTTAATATTTCTTAGAAAAAGCTTTAATAGAAATTAAAATTACAAAAAGTGTAATTGAAGAAAATTAAAAGCTTTTAATTTTTAGTTTTATGTTTAATATTTTTTAAAAAGCTTTTGAAAAATTCCATAAAAATGTTTCTAACTTAAAATTTAGTTGTTTATTTAATTTAAACTTAAACCATAAAAAATTCTTTAAGTTCTTCTTAAAAGATGGTTTAAAGATTTGCCAAAAAGCTTAAATACATATTCAATTATAAAAGTCAAATACGCTTTTCAATTAATCAAGATTTTTAAAATTTATTCAAATCATTTTGTTTAAAAGCTTTTAACTTGAAAGAAAATAGTTCATATAATATTACAAATTCACAAATTTATGTTAAAAGTAGATTTAATAAATTTTGCAAAAGAGCTTTAATATATACATACAAAAAGTTTATTCTAAAAAAATCTTTTAATCCAAGATTTTATCATTAAAACTTGGAAGAAAAGAATTCATTTAATTTTGTCTAAAATTAAGCTGTTAAAACTTGAATCTAAAGCTTTTTTGTGGTTCATTTGTAACTTTTTTATGCCAACAACTTGTTTAAATTTTGACCATTAAAAAATTTTTATTTTTATTTTTAAAGTTCTCTTTTAAAATGAATTTGACAAATTTGTCAAGAAAAAAACTTAAATTTAATTATAAAAGGTGAAGAGAGTGAGAACGAAAAATGTTTAACAATCGTTTTTTAAATAAAATGTTCAACCTGAGTATTATTTGATTTTTTGAATTAAGTTAACCTTTTGAAATATGTCAGTTATTATGTTTAATGTCAAACAAATTAACTTATAAGTGCGATACAATAAACTGTACCGAGAAAACTTGTACGTTGACAGAAAATCTGGTAGTAAAAGTGGTCCACATTATATTTCTAGAGCCAAAAAATAGAAAGTCTTTACAAAGGAGTTCTCAACACATCCGGAATGAAAGACCGTAAGAATTATTTTTGTATTAAGTTAAAGCTAATACAGGTTTAACACATTCAAGGTTCGAAAAGTGCTTGAAGCAACGTGGCAAATTAGGTCAAACAGGGCTCGGAAATTGAAGACAAGTTTTAAAAAAAATATTCTTGCAATATAATGGATGAAGAAACGTATGTTTTGGCAGATTTTTCGCAATTCTTAGTTAAGACTTTTATATTGCTGATGCTCGAAGCAATCATAAAGAAAAGTCTAGGACTCAAAAGCAGTCAAATTTTCTCAAAAAGTTCATTTGTAACAACGGGCTCTGCAAATATCAAAATGTCTACAATGTCTACAATGTCCATTAAGGGTCTTTCTTTTATAAGACTTAATAATAGGTCCACTTACTTTTGGCCTGACTTGACATCCTGTCATTTGGGCAAATAAGCCCTTGAGTGGTACAAGCACAATAATTTGGGATTAGAACCGAGAAATGCAAATCCTCCAAATTGCCCAGAGCTAGGACCAGTGAAAGATATTGGGCTCTTGTTAACAGAGAATTGAAGAGCACAAAAACGTGTCCAAAAGTCTGATAAATTTCAAACTGTTCGAACAAAGTATGTTAAGAATTCTTCGACCACACTTCTTAAATGGAATTACAAAAGGTTTATTAGAAAAACTTAAAAGCTTTTTAATTAATCAGAATTTTTAATGTTCAATATACAAAACTTATTTAAAACAATTTGCTTAAAAGCTTAATTCAAACACCTAAACTTGGAAAAATATAACTTATTTGATTTTAACTAAAATTAAGCTTTTAAAACTTGACCCTTAACCTTTTTTGTGATAACTTAATTAAAACCATTTAAATTTGCACAATTTTTATTTACCAACAACTTATTTAAACTTTGACCATAAAAAAGCTTTTATTTTGCTCTTAAGCAAATACAGCACAAGGACTTTATTTTTGGAGAAGAATTATATATTTAACTTACCATCTTTTCGAGGTAAAGGATTTGAATTTAGCAACTGCAACAACAACAACAACAGCAAAAAATAAAATATATAAAACTTTTTATTCAAATTTTATTTTGAGAAATAAAATTATTTATTTTTCTACTGTTTGACTTTTAGGCCAACGATGATTCTGTTTGACTTGGTTAACAGTATTTATACCCAAAAAATAAATATCCTAACATTTTGTTAACTAGACTGAATTTTGTGTTTTTTTGTTTTTTATTTAAACTTATTTTACCCCCCATATAAAAATATAAGTGGGTTACCAAACACTTAATAAAAGTTTCAAGTACTTAAATAACAAAATAATAAAAAAAACAAGTAAGAATGTTATAGACGATGAAAGCCGACTATCTAATACCCTACACCAAAATGTTGGTTACAAACAGTAGTTACGAAAAGTTAATGAGCGATTTTCTCTTAATTTAATTTCCAGATTTAATCTACAGGATTATGACACAGAACGTGAAAATGTGAGAAATTAAAGCGTTTTTTGCTGGAGCATTATAAGAACTAGAAGAAATTTTTTAACGTCCCTCGTATAATTTTGCACATAGATTTTTACTTTTATTAATCTCAATTTAAGCAGTAATTATAAAAATCAACGTATATGTGACATTTATTTCCTTAATTGTGATAAATAGAAGGGGATTTGTTTAGGACTCTTATGACCTTAAAACCCTATTCCGGGAGTAACATTTGTATGGCAGGTAGCTGAAACATTGGAATAGGCTACGTCCTTGGGCAAAAATAATAATATTTGTCAAATTTGATCGAACTATTTAAAAGTTGTAGAGTGTTCACAACGTTTACATGGAAGCCAGCCGGATAGACAAACAGACAGACAGACGGACGGACGAAAGGACGGACATCGATAAATCGACTAAGCAAATGATTCTGAGTCGAATGGAATATTTAAAGTGGTGTTACCCATTTTTTCTTCTTATTACAAATATCAGCACAAAAGCATATACCCACCATGGATGGTGTAGGGTATAATAATGTTTAATATTTCTTTTTATACCCTACACCATCATAATTGGACGGGGGTATATTAACTTTGTCATTCCATGTGTAACGCCAAGAAGGAATCATCTCAGACCCCATAAAACATATATATTCATGCATCAACTCAAAATCTGAGTCAATTAAGCCATATCCGTCTGTCCATCTGTCAGTTCGTCTGTATCTCTTTCTTTAGGAAACATACTCACGCCTAGAATACTTAACCGATTTCAATCAAATTTTATCACGTTATTTCTTATTGTTCTAAGCAGTTTCCTATTTCAAACCAGTTATATCGATTTCTTGGTAAAAAAGAAGAAAATTATAGACCGATATCTGAGACAAGCTCAAAATTCCAAAAATTAACTTTTCTAATTTTTTTTCAACAAAAAGTAACTGGATCCAAACAAAATTTTACTAAACAAAATTTTACTGTAACAAACATTTATATATTCTCCATCATCATGAATCTATAAAAAAAGTTATAGGTGTAAATGCGCATAATTTTGATACAACCCAAAAACTGTGCAGATCGCAATTTTTTAAGATAATTTTCTGACATTTATCATATATATTTATTGTGACATAATGAAAAACTCAATGAAAGAAGATTGTGCTGGGGTCATTAGTTGACCCGGCCTTTTCTGGAACTTTTAAATTTGAACCGATTCTCTTGAAATTCGGCACAATTAATTTCCTAGCTCTTCTGAATATATGGTATTATTTTATAAAATATCCGTAAATATTTGGCTCCCATAAAGGCCCTTCCCGGAAAAAAGGTTCTAGCTTATAAAACACTAAAATAAAAACCAATTCCATAAAAAATCGACTCAATGATTTTTCTTGCTCTCTTTAATATATGTTATTAAGTTGAATATTCTTAGTACATATTTTGATAAAGTTCCCATATAAGGATGTAGCATCCATACAAGGCCCCTTACCGGAAAACAGTTTTAAACTGATGAAACTAATAAATATTGAACAATTTTATTGAAATTTAACTTAAATCTTTCCGTCTTAAATCAATATTATTAATCTAACTAATATCGGTCCATATTTACTATATCTTCCATATAACTCCCCTTCCTAGAAAATGATTTTAAATTTGTTCCATCTTTTTAAAACTGTCTTTTAAACATGAAACTAGTTTGACAATTATTGAGTCATATTTGGTTATTACTCCTGTACAATCCCACCTCTGGAATAAGTGTTTCTGGGTTACAAGGTACTTCAAAATTAACCAATTCCATCGAAATCCATTTTATGCTGATGAAGGAATAATAAGTTTTAGGTGCATTACCTTTAGCTCATGCTAATTTTTGCATAATATTTATGTTGGAAAATATTTAAGAATCGGCGCAGCAAAATATAACATTCTTATTTGTTATACCCTACACCATCGTAGGTGGTGGGGGTATTTTGCATTTGCACTGATGTTTGTAAAATACAGAAATAATGGTATTACAACCACCTTTAAGTATACCGTTCAATTCATCATCATTTTCTGAGTTGATTTAATGATGTCCTTCTGTCTGTCTGTCTGTCTGTCTGTCCGGCTGGTAGTCTTTGTAAATGTTGTGAACACTCTACACGACGCAATTGATGAGATATCTCGATGAAATTTCCTGCATGTTAATTTTTTGGCTCAACGACAAAACCTATTGAAATTGGCCATATTCGGTTCAATATTTCTGGTTCCTCCCACACAAATGTCCTCCCGGTTTTAAACCCATAAATAAGTGCTATAATATTTTACAATACTTCTCATAGGTCCCATACAAGCTCCCTTCCAAATATCACTTTGAATAATAACTGGTCAAATTAAAATACATAAAAGCAAAAATCAATGTGTACGAGCATCGGTCCATAATTTATTTCAGTTCCCATATAAACCCACACCTCCTCCCCCCGGAAAATCTAATTTAAAAACTCCTAAGTTTTACATTAATGTTAGTTTCACTATAATATACTACACACTATACTTCTCATTACTGCTATTTATAAACAACATTGTGGTGTAGGGTATTACATATTCGGGATTGACCGACTATAACATTTTTACTTGTTTTATTTATTCTTCAGTTTCCATTTTTTTCCGCTTCTCCCACAAAATGAAAGCCAAACTAAAGCTTCATTTTTTATTCGTTTGTAGAATCTTAGAACTTTTTTTCTATATTTGTATTCATTTAGTTATTAAAACGATACTTCTTTTTCTTATTATTGTTTTGGTCTTCTGTTGAAAACCACTTTAAAATAAATTTTCAATTTGCCAACAATTTGTGAATAAATAAAATACTTAAATAAAAAAGAATTGAATTTTATTCTAATTTTTTATTAAACAATTATTAAGTAGATTATTATGTCATTATATGTTTCATGTGGGTCTAAAGTATCGAGCTTTTGAAGCTCGTGAGCTTTACCAAACGTATGTTTATATAATTTTTAAAGTGTTATTTTTAAATATAATCCTTATTAATCGATAATCATGTAAATGAAGTTTTAGATACTTCACATTCTTTTGTAGTTGTTCTTCTTCTTTTGTCGTTCTTCAGTGCACAATGGGAGAGAATACATTACTTGATTCCAATTAAAACTTGCTAAACAATTGAGAGTTCAAAAATAGAACTTGTGATTGAAGTAAATTAGCGACGAAACATATTTTCTGCCTAAATGCCATTTATTTACACTGTAGCATACGGCGGATAAGGTATTCTCCCTCAAGCAAGAAAAAATACCTACCGGCCATTTTTAAGGTGCACATACGACTCATAAACATTTTCCTAAGTCGAATTATAAAGCAGTTATGTATTTTTTAATCAAATCGAAAATAAAAATTTTATTTCAAAAAAGCAGACCCGGAGACCAAATTAGAGAACTTAAGTCGTTATAGTTATTTATATATTCGTTATCAATTTTAGCCTTGTTTGGTCTATACCCCTCCACCCGGTCTTAATAGAATTTGAAAATTCTCGTTGTCACAGCTTTTTAGATATTCGATATCAGTACTTGTTCCGTATGAAGGGTACCACTTCCCCTTGACCTATCGGAATTGCTTGAGGCCTATGCCACTTTCGGGTATGTTGGGATCACTTCTGTGAAAATATTATCAAAATTGTTCCAGTCGTTTTAGAGACTTTACGTTACATACATACATACATACATACATACATACATACATACATACATACATACATACATACATACATACATACATACAACATACATACATACCATTGTCGCTTAAAGATTTATCGGAAATAATTCTATAACTTTTGAATCTTAAAAATATTTAAAAAATTTTGCTTTAAGAGAAAAGTTTTCTGGGAGCAAGTGGGAGGCCTTCCAACAACTAATGGTAACACTCGGTAGCTGAAGAGTATAAATTGAAATGGATTAATATACTTAAATATATAAGACATCATCTATGATGTAATAAAAATCAGGTAATAATGCCATACTCGGCTGTGCCGAATCTTAAAGAAGAAATCGCAATATCCATAAAATTAGTTACATATCTTGAAACATTTAGATAAATGTCTAAATTACGATATAATTGGCCCATATTTAAAAACCCTTTAAATCTAAAACAATAATCAAATATGGACCGATAATTGTCAAAGCAAATTTATATATTAAAACAGTTTAAAAAATAAATGTACGAAATTTCATTAATTTGTATCAAATTTAAACCCCTTTTCTTGGAAGGAGCCTTAAATGGGAACTATAGTAAAATATGGCCCGATATTCGTAAAATAAGTAACATATATTTTAAATAGTTAGAGTTTTCCGAGAAGGGAAAGCAAAAACTCTTTTCCATGAAGGAACCATATAAGGGAGCTATAGCAAAATATGAACCGACACTGGTCAAAATTGTAATATACATTCAGGCCACTTAGAAAAATGATTGTGTCGAATTTCAGTGGAATTGGTCTTTTTTATAGTTTTATAAACTCAAACCAGTTTTCCAGGAAGGGGCCTTATATGGTAACTATAGCAAATTATGAACCGACATTTGTCAAATAAATATTATACATTCCAGACATCTAGAACCATTTTCGGGAAAGGGCCTTATATGGGAGCTATAGCAAAATATGAACCTAATAAATAACATACATTTGAGATGGTTAGAGAATCAACTGTGCCAAATTTGTATACAAATGCTTCATATTTAAGAGTTTTACAAACTATAAACCATATTCCGGAAATGGGCCTTATATCGGAGCAAGGTATAATAATGACCCAGCACAATTTAGTTTATTTTGAGATTATTTTTGTATCAAACTAAATACATATGGCATATTTCCGAAAATTATCTTCAAAATTATGACTTATATGACACACAGAGTTTGAGGTGTATATTTTAGGCTATAACTCTTTTTTTGCTATTGAGCCGATATTGATGATTTTTTGTACGATGATGAAGTCCATATAATTGTATATTATAGTTAAATTTTTGTTCAAATCCAATTCCTTTTTGTTGAAAAGAAGTAGAAAAGTTCTTTTTCAGAATTTTGAGGTTATCTCAGATATCGGTCTATAACATTTTTGTTAATGAATCGATATAGCTGATTTTAAATAGGAAACTGCTTAGGACAATAAGGAATACTCGTGGCAAATTTCATTGAATTCGGAGAATGTTTCCAAGAGACAGACCGACATATCTAAATCTACTCAGATTTTGCTATAATGCCAGAATATATATGCTCTATAGGGTCCTAAATGATTCCTTCTTAGTGTTACACACAAAATGACAAAGTAAATAACCTCGGCACCACTTGTGTTGGTGGAGGGTATAGAAATATTTTTTTATATTTCTCCGACATAGACTTCCTTGGGTCACGTGTCACTCAAAACATTCCTCACTTCTAATATATTGAAGAATTCTTTTTTTTATATCATCAAACAATAAATAATCCAACCACAGGTGATCAATTAGATAAAAGTAATAAATACTTAATATAAATAATTAAATGACAAAAGTATAACAAAATGAAAATTTATATGAACGTATGTATGTATGTATGGGTGTATGTGTAAATTTAGTCATTTACTTAAAAATACATTTTTAACAATAATCATCACTTTTTTAATTATTAATGTATCGGATGGTGATTTGTGATTTTCACATTATCAACACTTCGTTAAACAATTCAGAATATTTAAGTGTATGTATATTTTATACACATACATAAACACAACATTATAATACCCTCCACCAACACAAGTGGTGAAGAGGGTATATTAACTTTGTCATTCCGTATGTAACACTATGAAGGAAGCATCTCAGACCCCATAATGTATATATATTCTCGCATCAAATCAAAATCTGAGTAGAATTAGCTATGTCCGTATGTCTGTCTAAGAATTCACTATAGTATTATTTTCTATATAAAACCAGCAAATATGGTTCAGTATATTAAAAGATATAGATCAATATCTGATGCAACCTCTAAGTTCATGCAATGAACTTCCGTAAAATTATCTATTATAAGTGATTGAATTGGAATAAAATTTTACCTTAATAAGAAATTATGGGAGCTTCATTACTGTTCCAAAAATGAACAAAATCGGTTCATTAAAAAAATTATGGGGAAAAATATAACTAATTTTATGACTCATTAAGTGTTTCTATGTGTGTATGTGTATATCTACGGAGTCTGTCGTATTAATTTTAAAAGAATTTGAGATGGAGGGTATTTAAAATTCGAGATTGCCGAATAAAGCATTCTTACTTGTTTTATTTAAAAAAGGAATAAGAATTTTATATGAGGATGAAGTAGAAAAGTGGAAAAAAGTACTTGAAGTTCTTTCGTAAATAAATAATTCCGAAATAGTATTTTAGTCAACCCTCATAACCACAAATAGCTTGATTTAACTATAGTTAATCGTTGTAGTCTACAAAATATCAAAAATCAATGTATGTGTTTGGAATACATTCTACTCCCTCATCTTGTAATTGATGATGGGGACCATGATAAAATACAGATATTTAAAATGTTTATATTGTTTAAAAATAAACACATTCTTACACACACAGAAATTATTACAAATAACATACATACATACATACATACATACATACATACATACATATATACATATATACATATATACATATATACATACATATATACATACATACATACATACATACATACATACATACATACATACATACATACATACATACATACATACATACATACATACACACATACATATATAGATATAGAGATACATATGTATGTAGAATCCGTAAACAGTAAAATCGACACAATTTGAATGTGTTGATCAGTGTTGGGGTGCTGAATACATCTAGATTTTGGTTGGAGAATATATTTTTGTATGTTTAATTATGCTCTCTTCATACATATAAACCTGTGGCAGATTTTAATATTGTCAATAATTTTTGAATCCCTTTAGTATTGAAGGTAAATTAAAAAAAAAAAAAAACATTTGTGATAAGTAGAGGTTCGTAGTCACCGTACAATATTTGCAGAGCTCATTTGGGTTTCTTTAAGGTTATTCCATGGAGTGTGATCAAAAAATTCTGTCAGTTATTATGTTTATCTGATTGAAATGTGTGACCAGACTAAAAAAAGTTCGAACAAAATTATTTAATATTTTCAACAAACCCCAACTTAATCCTACAGAAAGATGTCCGAGCACTGAACGATCTTCCGTCAAACTGTTTTCAAAGTTTGACGGAAAAATTTGTCCATTGTTAGAAAACCTGGTTCAGGTAGAAGGAATGGTTCACATGATGCCAAAAAATAGAAATTATTGTCAAAAGAGCTGTCAACACTCCCGGTAGAAAAGTAGCCAAGTTAGACCAGTGCTATTTGGTACTAAAATTTAAAGTCAATGCAGGTTTAAAAACATACAAGTTTTAACAAGGTTCCTGAAAGGAACGTTTCTAAAAATTAAGAGTCCCAAAACAGAGCAAGAAAATTGTAGTCAATTCTTGCTGCATAATGGAATCTATATGTATGTTCTGCAACATTTTTTCTAGTCAACAATTTTATGTTGATAAAACTCGAAAGAATGTTGAAGAAAAAGTTTGGAACCAAAAAAATTTCCTAGTATGGGAAGCAAAAAATGGAAGTCTATGGTAAACAAGTCCTTCAATGAAACTGATAGATTGGGATTGAACACAAAGACGGTGCCTAAAAGTTTAGTAGATTTTAAAAGGCGAAGGGATATCTGTTCGAGCAAAAAAGGCAGAAAGCACTAAAATAACGTTAATTTAAAGGTTTCCGAAAAGAGTTCAAAATTAACCACTTAATCACTGGAGATAAAAACTACAACTCTTTGGATTTTGTAATTAAAAAAAGAAAAGTAACATTTATGTATGAAAACCATTTTTTCAATCTCACTCCTTATTCTTGCAAAAAATCGATTTATCCATGAGTCCACTTATTGTCTGTTGGAAATCATTCTCATGTCCATATTCAATGAAATTTAGCTACATTATTTGCTGTTGTCTTAAACAGTTTCCTAACCAGCTTTATCTGTCCAATAGCAAAAAAGTTGTTGACCGATATCTGAGCCACCACAAAATAAGCTTCAGGGAAAAAAATAATAAATTTCAATTTTTTCATACGAACTGGTTTTTATTACGTTATGAAATAAGATCTAATATTTGGACTTATTACAAAATAAGAAAAGAAATAAGTCCAAATATAGTTTGATCGCAACTTATTTAGTTAAATTTTCGTTTGCTGAAAAACTTAACATCATACGATGTTAAATTATTTTCATTGGAAATTATTTACTTTATTGGAAAAAAATTTTCGTAAAGGGAAGTTTATCTGTTCTAGAGGTCTTCAGCCGGGCAAAGAAATTTTCTCCTCTATGGTAATTCAATAGTCGGCTTCGCTAAAAACTGTTATTCTATACATTTCGATTACTAATAATTAGTTTTAGTTTTTTAGATACCATAAGGGTGAACGTCCCTTAGTAGGACCTTGAGGTCGTTCGAGCAGAGAAACCTTTATTAGCGGAACCGGCTTTTTCATTTAACAGAGGAGAAAGTCTCTTAGCCCCTGATAAAAGAAAAGTTTTCTTGGTGAAGCCCTCGTTGGGACCTATTTTGTGTTGCAGATATCTGAAACAACATCAAAGTATCGAAGAAGATCTTGTAGTCCGATAAAGTAAATGTTGCTACATGTTATGGTTACATTCTGTCCAAATGCTTTAAAAACTCTTCTTCGGAATTTTGAGATTCTCTCAGATTAAAAGATCTTTAACTTTTTTGTTAATTGATCTATAAAGCTGGTTTTAAATACGAAACATTTTAGAACAACAACAAGCAATATGGACGAATTTCATTCCATTAGAAAATAACGGCAGTGAGACGATTATAGTTTAATCGATATAGATTTTAATTTGATCCAAAGATATATATTTATGGGATCTTAGATGATTCTTTTATGGCGTTAATGAAACGATTGCGGTGATGGAGTGTGTAAAAATGGATATTTATGTGATTTTCACTGCTAATTCCAGTTTTTCCTGATTGTCAAAAATTTTTCAGGTAAACATAAACCACATTGCAAGTATCTTATTTCACCCATAAAGCTTTTATGGAGTCCAAACTTCCAATATTGTAATGCTACACTCATTTGCTATTATTAGGATTAATTCATGAAAATCGGTTAACTCGATTTTTCAAAAGTTCGGATTTATTTCCAAAAAAATCTATGCTAAGCCACTCTGAAATGGAAGGAAAAGGATTTTGACCCACTACGAGCGTAGTGTATTATCAATATTCACCGTGAACTACTATTTTCATCAACTACAGTTCCTGTAGTTTCGTTCCAATATTTTTTGCTGAAATCCTTTTTTTCCATTACAATACATTACTTTTGGGAGTTAAAAGCCCAAAATAATATTGAACAAGTTGAAAAGGCGATTTGTTAGTTTTTCATAGTTTGTGGAATAAATATTAATCTGTAAATATTTTCGCAGATTATTAATTATGAATAAGTAGTATTTTTTGTTTTTGTTTTCATTTCATTACATTTCTAATTTTTTTTTTTTTGTTATTCAAAACATTTTTCTTTTTGCCAACATCCACAAAATTTCCAATCAATTAAATAATTAAGTTCGTTATATGGAACATAATATTAATACATGTTTGCGTGTGTATGCGTGTGTGTAGCTTAAGTATCTAAATAGTAAATCAATGAATATAATTATATTCCCAAAGGTAAAAACATGAGGAATGAAGGCCTTGACATTTTTGAAAATAAATGTAGCAGTGGGATGGAAAAATTCTTAACATACATAAATGTTTTTAAAATGAAACGAATTTACAAAAAAAATATTTTTATAGCTTTAATCGCTAGTGATGTAATTTTGAATCTTTTTCGAAAACCATTTTATTAACGTTGTTATAGTGTTTTCTCGAACAGGTAGTCCATCTCCGTTTAAAATCTACCACACTTTTCGACACCTTCTTCCTTTAGCAAAAGCACTAGATCCCTCCAGTAGCGTTAGCTCTGTGCAGTTTAAAGGATTTGCCTCTGTTGTTACAAAATTGAAATTATTTATTTTACTGAAAATAAAATTTTCGTAAAGGCAAGTTTATCTGTACGAGAGGCCTTCCGCCAGGCAAAAAAAAATTCTCCTCTATGGTAACTCAATATTCGGCTTCGCTAAAAACTGTTATTCTATACATTTTCATTAAGTTAGTTTTAGTCGAATTTCAGAAACATAAAATTTTTGAACAGAAAAGTTTCAAAGAATCGATTTTTTAGAAAACTTGACTTTAATTTCTGTGTTCTAATTGTGGACTCTTAATTTTTAGCAGCATTTCCGTCAGGTACTTTCTAAGCCTTGTATGTCATTAAGCCCACATTAGATTTAATTTCTGGTACTAAATAATCCGGCTGCTTTCCTACCGGTCGTATTGGTAGCTCTTTTGTAAATGTATTTATTTTTGTACCCTACATAACCGTTGGAGTTGTCGTATTATGTTACTTTTTAGTACACCATTCGACTCAGAATCACTTAGTCGATTTAAGGATGTCCGTCCAACTGGCTGGCTGTCCATGTTAACTTCGTGAACAAAATCCAAATTGCAATTTTAAAGATAACTTAAACTTGGCTTGTGCCACTATTTTGGCTCCATGATCCATACAAATGTTCCTCCCGGAAGAGGGGTATTAAGGTTATAAAAATCCTAAATATAAAGCGATTTTTTTGTTATAGTTATAATCTGTGCGATTTTTGTTATAGTTATAATCTGTTCAAATCCAGTTACATTAAAACAGTTCTTTTTCAGAATTATGAGGTTATCTCAGATATCGATCTATAACTTTTTTTGCTGTTGGATAAATATGGCTGGTAAGAAAACTTCTTAAGATAACAGAAAACAATGTAGCTAAATTTAGTTGGATTCGGACGTAAGTAATATTTTCAACAACCAATCAGAAATGACTAAATCGGCTCAATAAAGGATTTTATGCAAATATAAAGCGATTTCAACGAAATCTGGCACAAATAAGT
Source organism: Cochliomyia hominivorax (assembly GCA_004302925.2). Taxonomy (NCBI): domain Eukaryota; kingdom Metazoa; phylum Arthropoda; class Insecta; order Diptera; family Calliphoridae; genus Cochliomyia; species Cochliomyia hominivorax. Next base: position 77,407,648 of record PYHX02000413.1, on the reverse strand, counting down.
CTTATAGTATTCTAAAACGAACCCCCCTTCTAAATATCACTTTAAAGGAATTAAATCTCACATATGCGTTGGTAGTATAATAAGAGTTGCTCAAATTAGAAAAATCACAAACAAAAACTGATATGCGAAATTTTACGGGGGTCGGTTTAGCTCCCTCATAATCCCTTAGAAAAAATCATCCTTAGACGCACAAATCGCACATAAATGTTAGTACCATAACCTTTTTTCCAGTGTTCCAGCATAAGTTAGAAAAAAACTTATACGTGGGCCGTTAATTTATAATTAAGAATGTTGTGTTGCGTATTAATAAGACGGATTTTACCGGCTTTTAGTTCTTACTGGTTCATTTCAAGAAACATCATGTGGACCATCTACCTAAAACACTATTAAAACTGTTTAATTACATTGGAAATAGTTTGACGACAGGCCCTTGAATGCTTGGCCAACTTTTTGTAGGATCAAATTTTTAAAAATATTAAATTTCTGGTCAATCATTTAATTTTTGACATTTAACTTAAAAACTGTCATATTTTTCAAGGGTAAATTGATCAGAAAAAAAACCAAAACGTATGTTAAGAATTTTTCATTCTTACTTCTTAGTTCTAGAAAAATTATATGCAAAACTAATTTCAGGTCTTTTTGAAAAGTTCTACGTTTTTTTCGGTATTTTACAAATTCTTTTTTAGACTCTCAAATTAAAGGCCCTTTAAAGGGCCCTTCTTTTTGAATTTCCTTAAAAATGTTTGTTAAAAACGCATGATTTCAACTTTTGATTTTCAGTTTTATTCATGTAGATTTTTATAAAACATTAGTTACATTAGTGTTTTTCAAATATAATTAAAAGTTGTTTTCAATGATTTCAACTTGAATTTATTATGAAAATTATTGAACCAAAATAATTATAAATAAATAATATTTTTTATATTCTTTTTTCAATATTTTTAATGAATAAACTCTTAATATTCAATATTAATTGAAATGGAAATAATATTTTGAATTTTCTTTTAAAATTTATCACAATTATAATCTAAACACTCTTAATATATTACGAAGGTTATCAAATCCCAGGGATATAAGGAAAATATTGTCAATTGTCACTGTTAATTGAAATTAAGAAATTCGGTGAGATTCCGCCTTATATGAAGCTGTAAAATGTATACAAAATTATTCTTGAAAATAATTTTGATTGGAACTGCCCAACATAACTTAATCAAATTAATTCATATTTAGGAATTCTATGGGTCAAAAGTCTTTTTTCAGGCATCTCATAAAATTAATATTTTTTGTAGAATTTCCGGTCTAAAACTTATTGCTCAAAACAGACGTTATTTCCGGAGGTATCAGTTTGGTTACATAGTTAATTAAACAATATGAACACTACTGTTAAATCTAACATGTAGATGTAAGTTAAATATAACATTATTATCACATCTGTTAACAAATTTAACTAACTTTTTTAACATCCCCAAAGTATGCTTTGAAATTTTGAAGTAATTTACTTATATCTGTTATCAATGGTGGTGAACATCTGAGCAGAATGTTTAACAGTGGTACATTTAAAAACTGTTAACTACTTTTAAGAACTTTAATTGTTAAACAAGTAAGAATGTGTAATCGGTCAGGCCCGACTATCGAATACCCAACAGCACATCGTTGGTTCAAAATGGTTACGAAAAATTAATGAACGATCCTCGTATAATTTTATTTTCTAATTTATTCTTAAATATGCAGTACATTATTGTGACACTAAGATTTATGTAAAATTTATACGTTTTATAATGAATTTTTCTGGGGGCAGGTTTTGTTTTGCACATCGAATTTTGTTTATATTAAAAAAGTGATATTTGGGCTATGAGAAATAATGGACCGACCATCGTTTTAGAATGTAATAAGAATTATTTGTGCCAGATTTCATTTAAATCGCTTTGTATTTAGAAATTTTATGACCTTAAAATCCCATTTGGGGAAAATCCCATTTGGGGAAATATTGGACCAGACAATAATAACATATCCCCAATTTCATCGCGATATTTCAATAACTGCGACCAGTAGACTGTTCACAGCGTTTACATGTACAGCCAGCCGGACAGGCAGATGAACGGACGGACATCGTCCGTAATACCATATTTTCTGCATGTTACAAACATCAGCACAAACGTATAATATCCCAACCATATCGGTGGTGTAGGGTATCAATACATATGAAGAAAAGATCGTTTATATAATAATTCAAATTTTTAAATTCAGTAAGGTATTATAAACGTTGACGTAAATATACCCTTATCACCACTTGGAGGATATTTTCGTAACGGTAGGTCCATTTTGTGGTTGCTATGATCAATCTAAAATATTCACATTTTCGTAAAGATTATAAGCTCCAAGAAAATTAAACGTTCGCTTGACGATGTCTATATCACTACATAAAAAAATTCAGGGTTATGTGTCTAGAATTTATAAGCTCCAAAAAAACTTATAAACTCATAATTCGCCTTTGACGAATATCTAAACCCTCTCACACTTCAATTACAAAAACAGTGGAATTCCTTATGATCTAATGGACCTAATGAAAATATAATTTGGTAATTTCATTCTTTCAATCGTCTGTGTCAATATTATAAGTGCTCTTTTGTTGACTCTTTTAAAACAGCCAGTTCGTTTGACTCTTTATATACAGCGGCTTCGATTGTTTGTTTCTATACAGCAATTTATGCACAGCGGCTTTTGCGGTCTGTTTTAACATAACAATTTAGGTTCACTGTTTCAACACAGTTAGTTCGCTCGACTTTTTACGCACAGCGGCTTCAACGATTCGCTCGACTGTTCACGCTGAGGGCCTCATATTGACACAAAAATTTCGGTTGACAGTTTTAATACAGGAAGTTTGCACTGTTTACGCTGTGCAGTCTACACTTTTACTATCACCATGTGATAATTCATTAAAATCGGACTATCCCTTCGGAAGTTACAGATTTATTTCCACTTAATTTTTTATTTGAAACACTGTGCAGCGGTTTCGCTTTTAAACAGCTTACGTACAGCTGTTTCGACTGTCTGTTTTAATACACCAATTTCTGTTGACTGTTTGTAGTAGTAACTTGAGTTGACTGGTTGAACGCAGTTATTTCGGTCGAATGTTTACGTACAGCGGCTTCGGTTGACCGTTTCGTTTTGTATCCTAATTTTATAATAATTAGAATTTTAGTCTTTTAGATGTCGATTCTCCAAGTGTTCGTCTGCCATTATTTGAAGCTTTTTCTCTTATTAAAAATCAATCCATATAGAAAACCGATTCGTCAACTGTTCAAAACATTACGGAAAAACTATACCTCTAACGTTCAGCACCCAATATTGGATATATGTTCCTCAACTGTTAACAAGTCAATATTAGAAATCAATTTCATAAGTGCACACCAACCAATATAGAAAAACCGATTCGTTAACTGTTCACAAGACAGTGTTGGAAATTGATTTCTCAATCGTTCACAAGTCAATATTGTATACCGATTCTTGGTACCAAAATTCCAAGAAGTTATTGGAAATAAGGAACAGATTGTCCCAGAATATGGTGACAGGGATGTATCGAATGTTATCTTCGAGAGTCCAAATCGGAATAGACGGAACATGCCATAAGTTACCGTAGAAAAACAAGAATCTTTTTCTGTCAGATTTAAAAAGGTAGAAGAGAGGACGAGAACCGTTAGTATACAAAAATTGAACATAAAGAGACTTAGCTGTATGTTGCACATCCTCATTGGGCATTTACCTTACTGCCTAATTAATTTTCATTATGAAAATTTTACTTCTAGACTATTTCCTTTTTTAAATCCTTTAACTGCACTTCCTTTTTGTTACATAAATTTTATTTAATATTTTATGTCTCAACAAAAATTCTACTTGAGTCTTTTACACAACAAAAAAAAAAAGATTCATATAAGTTTTTCCTATGACTTTTCAACCATATGAAAATTAAAGTTCTCCCCTTTTTTAGTTTTATTCGCATTACTACATTTTCTAAACCAAAGAGTATCCTTTCATCTTTAGCCTTTAATTTATGCATTTCGCTTGACATCACTAGCAAAATGACTAATAAGACCTTTTTTATGATGTATTTTTTTAAATTACGAAAAATAAAACTACAAAATAGTAAAAGCGAAAGAACAATAATAATGTGATGAGGATGATGACTGACTGTGTCTAGAGTTCCATTAACAAAAGATAAACCTAAAAGGATCATTCAGAAACAAAGGAGATGACAGAGAAGAGAATTGAAAATAAAACGAAATATTATTTTAGGAAACGGAAATGTAAAATGTCATTGTACAAAAAAAGAAATGCATTTCACTTATTTTCTCACACATGTGAAAAACTAAAGTATTCACACGTTCTTCTTTCCAACACACATATACATACCTACGAATGTCATTTAAGGACATTTGTATTTTTGTATTCAAATAAAAGCTTTAAAATGACAGTTGGTTTTTTGCAGGTTCAGTGATTTAGTTTTGAGTGGAAATAACGTTTTAAATTATAATTCACATATTTTACATTAAAAGTTACATAAATTTATAATTGACTTCAATTAAAAATGACTTTAATTTAGAATGAAATGACAAGTTTCTTTTTTGCTTATAAAGGTTTCTTCCAAAATTACATTAACATTTCCTTGTCAAATTATTTCAGTTAAATGCGAAATCATATGCTAATTAAAAAGTAACTGTTGGTCCAGTTCCACTTTATTATACCCTACATTACTAATATCGAAAACCAATAACTCTGCTGTTAACAAGTCAATATTGGATACCATTTTCAAAACCGTTTATCAGACAATATCGTTCACAAGTTCACAAGTCAATATTGGTAACCAATTCCTCAACTATTAACAAGTCAGTCAATATGGATAACCGATTCGTCAATTGTTCACAAGACAATATTAACAGCTGATTCCTTAACTGTTAACAAATCAGTATTGAAATAATTTCTCAACCTTTTACCAGCCAATATTTGAGATCGATTCTTCAAACACTCACCAGTCAATACAGAAAACCGATTCGTAAATTCTTCACAAGACTTTAATATTTCCAACAAAACCAAACTTGATCCTACAACTAATTGGCCAAACGTTCAATGCTCTGCCGTCAAACTGTTTCGTAATCGTACCGGGACAACTTGAAATGGTTCACATGACATTTCTAGAGCCAAAAAAAAACAGAAATCATTTTCAGAAGAGCTCCCAACACATTTCCTCAATATCTTTTAGTCCACTCCCCTAAACTGGGTTATTTTTGCTAAGTGATTTGCCAGATTCACCTTGCTCAGATTATAGCCCCTCTGATCGCTTCTGAAATTTCGAAGCTGTAAAGGTTGGGCAATGGCAAAGGAAATATGCCATTGCTTCAATATCGTCCCCACATGGTTTGTTTTAACTGTCATTGGTTGATCAGATGTGGCTTAAGTCTACCCAAAGTGTCTTCATAGTTCTGGCAACTGTTTCGTTATTCCACAGTGACCTATGTTTTCCTTTCGTTCTCTCTTGTAGAAAATGTCTTTATTGTGCTAAAAAGCATTGAATTTTATAAGCTTATATTGTAGTTCTCTAGCTATAATTGTCAGATTATTTACTTCCACGTTTCCATCAAATCCTTGGTGTTTAGGTACGCAGATTATATACTCCCTTCTTCAGAGTAGTCATTAATAGCGCATTTACAATTCAGTATCCTAAGAAGAAATGATCTTAGTTGTCATTTTTCAGGTTTGCCAGATTCACCTTGCTCAGATTATGGCCTCTCTAATCGCTTTTACTAAAGCTTGAATAACCATATTACGATTTGGTTCTTCTATATAAAAACCCATCCATACGTATAGACGCAAACCAAGAGTTACGATCTGGTATCAGCACAAGACAAGTTATGTCAGACCGTTTTCCACATATCATGCGGATGTTTTATTACTCTGCAAATCGTAACCCAGAGTATGTTTTATATTCTTTTCATATAATTTGTATCCCCGGTTTATTCACTCTCCCATACCTGGAGTCAATGCAAAATAAGTGAAGCCTCATATCTTATCCAAATTCCTATTTATCTGAAGCGTAATTAAGGAATGACCAAATTAGGGCCTCTTTAGAGCCACTGTTATAGCCAGTGTAATATATTCGGATAGAAATTGCATTTAGATACGATGGCAGCATCTGTGGGCTCTGATTTCCCATTTCCTCTAAGTGGGTTCTTCACTTCAGTTTCTGATTGAAGAAAGTATAATTGATCGAAAGGATCATGTTCCTTAATTTCGATTTATTTCTAAAGAATCAACTTTTAGTGTTGCTTCAATTAAACAATCGCCAGCATTGCCAAATCATGCGTTTGGAATATTCAAGAAAAATCTTCCACTTAGAACAACTTCAGCATAAATAAATAAGTAAATAAGTAAGATTTTTTATTCGGTCAAAGGTCGACTATCTAATACCCTACACCACATCATCGGTTAAAAATAGTGGTTACGAATAATTAATGAACAACCCTCGAATAATTTGATTTTCTGATTTATTCCTAAGTGTGTAGTACATTATTGTGACTTTATTTATGCGTTTTTAAATGATTTTTTTTTTGGGGGGGGGTTATATGGGGGCTACAAGAACCGACACTCGTAAAGTTTTTTTACATCGATATTTATCTTAATTTGACCAATTATTACGTATATGTGAGATTTATGCCCTTAAAAATGATATGTGGAAGGGAATTTATGTGAGACCTATGAAAAATAATAGATCGACCCTCGCATAATTTGACACATTGTTTTAAAATATTGTAAGATTTACTTGTGTCAAATATCATTCAAATCGCTTTGTATTTAGGACTTTTATGAACTTAATTCCACATTCCGCAAAGAACATTTGTATGGGATGTACCTGAAATATTGGACCGAACATGGCCAGTTTCAATAGGCTTCGTCCTTAGTCCAAAATAATAACATTTCATCGAAATATTTAAAAAATGTGTGACCTGTAGACTGTTCGTAACGTTTATATGGACAGCCAGCCGGACAGACAGATAGATGGTAGGACATCGTTAAATCAACTTAGAAGATAATTCTGAGGCTTTGTCCTTAGGCCAAAATAATAATATTTACCAAATTTTATTGCGATATTTTAAAAAAGTGTGACCAGTAGACCGTTCATAACGTTTACATGGATGGCCAGACAGACAGACGGACATCAATAAATCAACTCAGAAAGTGATTCTGAGTCAAATGTTATACTTAAAGGCGGGTTTAACATCACTTTTTCTGCTCAAGTGCATAATAACCCAATCACCTTCGGTGGTGTAGGGTATAAAAATTTTCAACTTTCGATAAGCATCACTCTTTTTTTCCTTAAAATTACGATATTTCGATATTTTCAAGATTTTACTCGAGCAGGGTATTCAAGATTCATCACAGATTAATGTAGGTATCTTACATAACAACTATTTCCAGTTAATATAACTCTTATAGTCATTCATGCGAGTATGAATATGAAATTTTTTAAACAAAGTCTGTTGTAATAATATTTTATATATATTTTTTTTCTATTTCTGTTATTTGTTATTATTGTTGTTATTTCATACTCTTCAAAGAGTTTAAAAGTCATATAAAGGATAATATGATCACAGGTTTTGCAAGGATAATTCATAGAATACACAAGTTTATTGTTCTATTAAGTTTCAAATATGTTTGTATTATTTTTGTATTTTACATTTTATAAGAGTATTTACGATGCTTTTAATATAATGAGTTATATTAACATGATAATGATAATAAAAACAACATTATCATTATCATCATCATCAACATCGTTGACAACAACTCATCAACATTTGTTAATTATTAACTCTTTCTCCTCTTTCTGCAGGAACTTAACAAAAGAGTGTGAGGATATGAATACATTAAAGTCTTTACAAATATTATTGTCATCATTTTCATTATGATGTTTTTTTTAACGTCATCATCATCGTCTTTATTTCTTGTTACATTATTGTCATTATCGTTCATCATTATAATCAATTTAATTTCATATACAAACAATTAAGTACAAGTTGGAGGTATCTTTCATCAATCTCATACACAAAAAACACTTAAATGTTCTTAATACTTATGTTTTTAGGGTGTCCCTTTAAAAATTCTAAAAAAAATTCTTCTAAGTGATAACAGTCTTTGTGGGATTTTATAGAGGTGATACAACTTGTTCCAAGATTATTGCATATATTCGGAATGATTTAAAAATGTATAAAGACATTGTCATTGATAATTATATAAACAGGGTATCCCTTTTAATTTGAAACTCGGTGGATAATAAGAATGTTACAGTGGGCTAAGCCCAACTTTGTAATACCCTACACCACAATGGTGGTAATAATGAAATATTAGTAAACTCTCTCGTATAACTTCTAATTTATTATAAAGTATGCAACACATTATAGCACTTTTAAATTAACTTTTCTGGAGGGGTTTTGAGGGTATGAACCAACCCTCGTATAATTTCCCACATCGATTTTAGCTTATTTTTATTTTAATTTGATCAGTTATTATTACAAAATCAACGTCGTCAAACTATTTCCAATTTTATTAAACGGGAAAACTTGTCCGTTGATAGAAAACCTGGTTCGAGAAGTAGGAATGGACCACACAATGTTTTTATAGCGAAAAAATTTGATACGATAATGCAGGTTTAAAATATAAACCAAATTTATACAAATTTAGAGTCCAAAAACAAAACATGGAAATTGAAGTCAAGTTTAACAAAAAAAATTTCTTGCTGCATAATTGAAGACGAAACGTTCTGGAAGATTTTTTCGCCACTTCCCGATTAAAAATTATATATTGTTGATGCTCAGTGGTATGACAAACAACATGCAGTTAGAGAAATAAATCCAATCATCGGTTATAATAGACTCTATAACTGCCGAAATTTACATTAAGGAACGTTAACAAACAAGTCTGATTCCATTTATTAGAGTTCATAATGTGTCCAATTTTTGACCTGATTTAACGTCTTTTGTGGTACAAGAAGAATAATGTGTTAATTGTACCCAGAGTTAAGGCTTCTTGTTAGAACAAGATTTGAAAAGCATAAGAAAGATGACCACAAGTGTGGTAGATTTTAAACGGAGATGGACTTTCTCTTCGAGAATAGTGACAGAAAACACTATAAAAACGTTAATGGAGCGGTTTCCGAAAAAGGTTCAAATAAAAAAAAACTCAAACCTGTAAGTTTAGTGATTTCGTTTTTATTGACGTATATGTATGTTAAGAATTTTTAGATCTCACTCCTCAGGTTAGCAAATACTGGTTCCGACAAACATCCGCTTACAAGAAGTCCAAAAATAGCAGCCATTGCCAGAAGAAGCGATTTGAAGGCAAGTAATATAGGTTCCATGGAAAAACCATATAATTCCGCACGAAATAACTCCCCAAATCAATAAAAAAGAAACATTCCGTTAAAATTTTATGTCCAAAAACCTTGAAGAACTAAGTAATGTTTACCTAAATATACAGCTGCGGTTAAAATAATAGCACCACAGTCATACATTATTAATAAGACATAAAAGCCATTAAAATGAAAAGTTGTTTCTATATTATAAAATAATAGCACTACCCGATTTTGTTTTTTAATTTTTTATTTTTTACCAGTATTATATCGAATTGATCTTCCTATTTATTCTAATCATTTTGTAGTATTTCAGCCGAACATGGCCTTCCAATTTAATTTACTTCAATCTGGCATCTTTCCAGGATAATAGAGTTCCATGGCTGCCATATGGTGGATATATGGAGCATATCGTTATTATTGGTCGGTTTAATCACCGAACCCTCTTTTATATATTTGTTAACAAATAATCGATTGTATTTACATCATCAGACCGAGGAGGTCATTTCATTACAGTGACTTCATTATTCTGAATCCACTTTTTAGGTTTTTTGCTGGTATGTTTAGGGTCGTTCTCTTGTTGCATGGCCCAAATCAGTGACATTTCTTCAGATGCATACGGACGTATTACTTCGTCTATATATTTGAACACATCCATAATAGTTTTAATACGATAAATAGGTCCAAGACCACAGTACGACACCTCCACGCCATAACACTTGAACCATCGTGTTTGAAAGTTTTTGCTGTAAATTTTTTATTACATTCCTTGCTAAGGGGCCTCCTAACAAATAAATCGATAAATCGGTTAACGCAATACTTCTCCCCCTTTTTTTCAATATGCTTGGTATGGCAAACTCTAATCTATTTGAGACACGCGGAGCAGTTTTCATGGCCTATGAACTTTCAAGCTTTTTGATACAGTTTCAATACATTTTAACAGATTTAAATTATTTTTAATCCAAGCTGCTGAGATAAGTGTTGCCTTCTTCATTGGACGTAATATACGATGAACGATTCAAGGTGTCGCCAAAGTTTTTCGTCTAGGACTTCCTACTTTAAATTTGTAGGTTATGGTATTTCTAATCATTTTATATGATTGTCCATTAATTATTTTTATTGCGGCTCAAGTTTGTTCATGTTTGGACCAATCTATTATAATCTCTTCCGTTGTTAGGGTGATAGCCCTTGGCCGAAGAATTTTTCGTCATTCTGGTCTAAAGAACCTGTTGTCACGGAAATGTGACAGGAGGTTCTTCTCCTGAAGATCTATGGACCCAACCAATCGAGGTTGCAAAATTCCTTGGACCATTTAAGGTGTCGTCTACCACTGTCTACTTTTAAGTTTTTGGTTTTGGTATTTCTAATCTTTGCAGCTGTTACAACAACAATTGCTTGAACTATTTATGTGGGATAGTTTTATAACAAAGTTTGATGACTTTGATTAAAAAACAATTCTTTAATAGATTTAGTTTATTATATATTATATATATTAGGCTTAAGTCTGGGGGGTTTTTATAGTTTAATTAAATAATCAAATAAACTTATTCACTTTATAAGACACTTTCACAACTTAAATTTACTACTTGAATTTCTACAACTTTACAACTTTACAACTTAACTCTTTCCACTTTAGACTACGACTGTCCTGGACCAGTGATCAAACTCAACTATAGACGGAATTAACGGTCTATTGAGATCTAATCGTTACTCGTCAGTTTTTGTCGATTCTAGAATATTCTTGTCATATACAGTCATCTCTCTTCGTCCTATTCTGTCAAATACAACGGTCGTTTCAATATTAGTTTTAACTGCCATCAGTCTTAACCCTTAGTAGGGTCTACCCGATCGTGTGCGACCAGGCTCCAATCCCACATTTATAATTTTTTCCAAGTATAATAGAAACGGTGCTATTATATTGAGAGGTCCCAATCTAATACTTCGTCTTTATAATCAAATTTATTGAAATACTTGTTTTAATTTAAAAGAAATGCATTAATTTTCTTACAGAATATATTTTGAATAACGGGATCACAAAATTGTGAATAGTGGTGCTATTATTTTGACCGCAGCTGTTTGTTCTAAAATTCCCAACCTAAATATTAACCATAATATCTTTTAAATCATATAGCGATGGCTTTTTCCAGAATGAAAATAATTACCTCCTTCAACTGTCATTTTTGCACATACAAAACCGTCTAGTTTCGAACATGTCATTACGCATGCTTTTATACGACACTCAAACTTTTTTGTATTATGTTAGAAGCAACTACACACGAGAGGTACAATGATTTAGTATAAATACAGTTGCTATTGTTTAAAACAATTTCATTTCCTTAAATGAAGTCATCTAAAGTAGTAGAAGACACAACAAATACATGGATGATAAAAAATAGACAAAAACATGTATGAAAGTCTTCTGCGCATGACTATTTAATTCATACACAATGTTGCAAGCGAACTTGTTCAACATATTTTATTCGCAACATTTAACATGTATGTTGCGCATGTGTTAAATTCACTTCACTTTCCTAACAAATTTTATTAACAACATCAAACACGTATGTCAGTTATGTTTGATATTAGAAGTTTGTTGTGTATGAAATTAGATGATTTTAAATGGAATTCGACATAAATAGTGAGAGATCGAATAAGTATAAACATCATTAACAATTTTAGTCAATAGTGATGAAATCTTGAACTTTTTTCGAAAACCCTTACATTACAATGATTTTTGTCAAATTCCTCGAATTGATAGTCCATCACCATTTAAAATCTACCAACTTTTGGACACCTTTTTGTGCTGCTCATTTCTCTTTTAACATGAGCCAAATATCTGTCCTCTGGCCTTATCCCTGTGCAGTGTGAAAGATTTGCTTTTCTTGGTTCAAATGCCACATTATTGTTCTTGTACCACTTAAGGGCTTGTTCACCATAGTGTCAGCTAAAGAAGCCCTGACACTATAGTAAGTGGACTCATTACGAAACAGCATTTTTTGTGAATATTCCTTAAACTAAATTTCTGTATTTTTAGAGCCGATATACCAGGAACTACTTTTTGGGACATTTTGACTGATTAAGGGTCCTAAACTTTTCCTTAATATTTCCTCAAGCAACAACAACATACAATTTTTGACAGAAAGTAGCAAAAAATCTGCCATAACAAAGGTTTTGTCATCTATTATGTAACAAGAATGTTTTTAAGAAAACATGACTTCATTATCGGTGCTTTGTTTTTTGTCTCTAAATTTTCAGGAACTCTTTGAGCCCTGTATGTTTTAAACCTGCTTAAGCTTTAACTTCTCGTACCAAATATTTCTACCACTGAGCTAATCGGGCTGCTTTTCTAGCGAGTGTATTGGAGGCTCTTTTCAAAATGCTTGCTATTTGTCTTGCTTTAGAAATATCATGTGGACTATTTCCACTTCCTGAAATAGGTTTTCGATTAACAAACAAGTTCTCTCGGTACTGTTTTACAATAACTTTTTGTTGGACCAAGTTGGGTTTTGTTGAAAATATTTACTAATTTTAGAGCGCATTTTCTTGATATAATTAACAAGTCTATTGCATATAATGCCCAGTCACTTTTATTCAAATCTACTCCTGAATTTCCTCTTATCTTGATCTTATGAGATTCTGCCAACAATTTTAATATACCAAGCGTCCACTGTTAAGATTTCAAATACTCTTATAACAGGGTTTTAATGCATCAAAAACCTTTGGATTCTACAATCTTTTATCTTAAAGATTTCTGCGTCCATTTCCTAAATTATTGGCTTCTTTTTATTCAATTTAACTTTGTGGATCAGGTGGTGACTCAAATTCTTGTGCCTTATTGATGAAACGTATTATCATCTGGTGAACGAAACATACTGTTCTATGTCTTTCTCCATGTTTAGAACCTTCTATGTAGGGTATAATTAGTTATTGGAATCAATGTAACACAACTGGTTTTTAATCGTTTGTCAGGTCAACAATGAAATATCTAGAATCTAGCCGATGTCAGTATATATGTCCAAAAAAATCGGAACAGCTTTTATTGAATAATTTCATAAAAATGGGCGTTCAAATAGTTGTCCTTCAAAATTAACCTTAAATTCGCTAGATTATGTTTTCAGATACAGTTAACCTCTTTGGATTTCCATTAAGATACATCAGAATAACTTATTCATCCAAAATTATCAATTCAAGGGATACCCTACACTTCATCTTAATTTCTTTATTAAGCATTTTATGTTCATTTTCAATTTCGAATCTCAAATTTGTATGAAGTTTTAATTTCGAAATTATTACTTCTTCAATCTTCATTTAGGATAACTTAAAAAACTGTAAAGACATCTCTTATATTTACATCCTCTCAAGCATTTAATTGTATTAAATTTGGAAATTATTAAATTTTGTAATTATTATTATTTTCCTATTTATGTCTGAATGTTTGAGTAATTTATAGTAAAATGTGTTTAAATTGTATGTAAAAGTTTGTGTGGACATTTTTGAGGATTTTAATTATTTTCAATATTTGTTGTTATTATATTTATACCCTACACCACCGTAAGTGATTGGGGTAATATAAGTTTGTGCAGAAGCTTGTAACTTGAGAATAAAATAGTATACCGTTCGACTCAGAATTATTATTTTATTTTGGCCCAATCAGTTCATTATTTCTTATATAAATATCACCCCGGAATGAGGTTTTTGTAGCCAATAAAATATCTAAAGATAAACCGATTTTCTAAAACCATGTGACAAATTATATGATCATCAGTCCATTATTTCTCATTGGTCCCATACGAATCCCCTTCCGTAATATATCACTTTGAATCGCATAAATCTCTCAAATACGTGATTATTGTTATACCATTTAGTCTTATTAAGATAAATATAAGAAAAAAACCAGATTATGCGATGGCCGGTCCGTAATTATTTCTTACACCCAAAAACCATGTTAAAACTCATAAATTTCACATAAATGTTCGTACCGTAATAATCTACTGCACAGTTAATAAGAAAAGCAAATTATACGAGGGCCGTTCATGAATTTTTTTGTAGCAGTAATTTAAAACCTATAATATGATGTAGGGTATTACATAATCAGGCGTGATCAGCTAAAACATTCTTACTTTTATATCCTCCACCACCATAAGTGTTCATTCTGTGTTAAACGCTAAAAAGAAATCATATCAGATCTCATAATGTGCATATATTTTTGTATCAAATCAAAATCTGACTCGATTTAGCTATGTCCATATCTATGTGTGCTGTTGGCATGCTCACCTCCACAATAATTTACAGAGCTGATTAAAATTTGGCCTAAGTTTTAGTTAAAGTTCTGAGAAGTTTCCTATTTAAAACCAAAAAAAATTGATTCAGTATATCGAAAGATATAGGCCGATATCTGAGACAACCTTTAAGTTTAAGAAAAGAATTTTTGTAAAATTGTTAATTAGAAATCGATAAAAAGAAATGAAAATTTGTCATAATATTATGTACTTCATTATATACTTCATTACCATTCCAAAAATTATTATTCAAAATCGGTTCAGTAGTTAAAAAGTTAAAGCCAAAAATATAACTAATTGTATGACACATTAAGGGTTCCAATATCAGTATATAGAAAAACATATATCTTTTATACGTTTGTAAGTGTATGTTAATACGAAATATAACGTATTCACTTCACACGTATTTGTGGTGCAGGGTATTGAAGATTCGTCATAGTATTCTTACTTGTTCTACCCTACACCACCGAAGTTGGTTGGGGTATAATGCATTTGTGCTGATGATTGTTACATGAAGGAAAAAATGGTGTTACAACAACCTTTAAGTACACTGTTCGACTCAGAATAATTTTCTGAGTCAATTTTATGATGTCCGTCCGTCCTGTTTATCTGTCTTTTCGGCTGGCTGTCCATGTAAACGTTGTGCACAGTCTACAAGTCGCAATTTTAAAATATCGCGATAAAATTCGGTACGTATAGTTATTATTTTGGTCTAAAAATGAAGCCTATAGAATTCGACCATGTTCGGTACCTCCCATACAGATTCTCTTCCAGGAATGGGGTTTTAAGGTCATAAATACATAAATACAAAGCGATTTAAATGAAATTTAACACATATAAGTCTTATAATATTTTAAAATGTTGTGGCAAAATATGCGAGGGTCGGTTAATTTTTTCTCAATTTTCATAATAATTGTTAAAATTTAGATTAATATAAGCAAAAATAGATGTGCAAAATTATACGAGGGTCGGTTCATAACTTGTAGCCCCTATATAACCCACTTTATTTATTTTAAAACGCATAAATTTAACATAAAACTTAGTGTCACAATATTGTACTGCATAGTTAAAAATAAATTAGAAAATCAAATTATACGAGGGTCGTTTATTAATTTTGCGCAACCACCATTTTTTGCCGACAATATGGTGTAGGGTATAAGATAGTCGGACATGACATTCTTTCTGGTTTTTCTTTTATAAAACAACCTCAATTTAATTTTATACCCAAACTGTTGTTTTTGTTATTTTTGTAAAATTGTAATTAAAATATTTTATATATTTAATTTTCTAACAATAACATTAAAGTCTAATTGGGAAAATAAGCTTTATTTGAAAATCAAATTATGATTTTTTATTAAAATTTCAAAATATTGAAATTAAGTGAAATTTTGACAAAAATTTCCAATTGGGTTCATTTCCATAAATTGTAGTAATTATACGCTGTATATTATTTCCTTTAGGGCTTTAATTTTATTTTCAAATACCTAATTGTTGTAATATTTGTTGTAGTTTTTCTTGTTTTTCTTTTTTTTTATTTTAATATTTTAATTTAATTTATAAACTAAAAATCTGTAAAAACCACAAATGTTTGTTGGAGTTGAAATTCCTAAAAACAGACACAAATTAATAGTTTTTTTTTTTCAAAATTCTAAATAAAAACGAAATTATCAATTAAATTATAAATTTTTGTATCTTTAGAAAATAATATTTCGATATGAGTCGAATCAAAAATACCCACTTTATAAAAAAACAAGTAAAATACCTCTGATACACTTAGATTTATAATAGACCCTCGTATAATTTGCTTTTCTGATTTATTCTTAAGTGTGTAATACATTATTGCGAAACTAACATTAATATGAAATTTATGGATTTAAAAAGGATATATTTTTGGGGGGGGGGGGGGTTTTATATCGGAGCTAGAAGAAATGATGGACCGTCCCTCATATAATTTCAAACATCGATTTTAGATTATACCAATACCAATGCTTATGTGATATTTGGAAGGAAGCTTGTATGGGACCCATGAGAAGTAATGGACCAATCCTCGCTTAATTTGGAACATCAATTTAGAATACTATAAACCTATATTTTGTTAATTTTAAAATGGCTTTATATTTAAGTCTTTTATAACCTTAAAATCCCATTCTGGAAGGGAATTTGTATGGATGCTACCTGAAATATTGCACCGAATATGACCATTTTCAATAGGCTTCGTCTCTAATATCTCTAAAATTGGAACCCTGTAGCGTATTCACAGCGTTTACAGCCAGTAGGACAAACGGAAGAACGAATATCGTTAAATCGACTCAAAAATGATTCTAAGTCGAACGGTATACTTAAAGGTGCGCATAATACCATTTATTCTATATGTTACAAGCACCTGCACAAACGTATAATACCTCAACCACCTAAAGTGGTGTAGAGTATAATATATCTGTGGTTGTTTGGGACTTATAAACAACTTAACTATTGGACCGATTTTGCTAAAAATTCCAAAAAAATATAAAAAGTTCCAACATTACCAGGGACATCGAGTTTCTAAACATTAACAGCAAGCGTTCTCAAATTTCTTCCCAATTACTTTTACGGTTAGGATCCAAGAAAGGGTGGCCTGGTGCAATAAAAATATGAAATAAGGGGATCGCAAAAATATTGTAACAGAAAAATTAAGTAGACTTCTGATACACTTTAGTCGAAAAGTCATAATCCAATAGAAAAATCAACCCAAAGGGAAATATTGGGTGGTAACCTTTATTTGACATTATTTCCATATGAGGTCCCTTACCGGAATATTGTTTTAAGCTTATAAGACTCTTAAATATGAACCAATTCTATTGAATATAATTTAGAACAATCATCTTTTAACTCTTCTAAATGTATGTTTTTAATTTGACAAATATTGGTCCATATTTTATTGTGACTTCCTTACAATGTCCCTTCCCGAGCCTATAAAACTAGAACATAAATGATCCAATTTTATTATTTACGAATATTAGGGCATATTTTGCTATGGTTCCCATTTATAACTCTTCCCAAAAAAGTGTTTAAATTTATAAGAATCTTTAATTTGAACCATTTTTATTGAAATTTTGGCGTTAAATGCGAATCTTTGCATGGGATTTCGGAACAGCCAAGTTCAACATTTTACATTTTGCACAAAGATAAGAAATTAAATTAAATACATAATTACAAAATCATACGAATTGAATTTTAATATAGAAGTAGCTAAAACCCGGTGCGATTCGGAAGTAATTTTAAAAATCACGAGGTGAATTAAAGAAATCATATAATGGGAATTTAGCCAAATTGAAAGATTTTCGCTGCATAATTCTTTAGATATATGATAACTAATACCCGCTTTGAATGGAGAAAATATTCACAGATCAATGGAAAAAATGCAAAATTTCAATAAATCCCAAAACCAATGTCTCATATAAGATGCAATTTTAGCAATTTTTTATACAATTTTAAACATATGTTTGTTTTGATATAATAAGACCAAAAAACCGGATTATGTTGAGATAATTGCTTAACCATCTCCCATACAAGGCCTCTTCCCAGAATATGATATTTAGCTTATAAAAGTCTTGAATGTAGATAATTTCTGGTGAAATTATGATTTGACGAATACCGGTTCATACTTTTGTTATAGCTCCTATTTAAAGTCTCTTTCCGAAAAACAGGCTTTAAGATATTAGAATTCTAAAATTTGAAACAAGAATTTGAAATTTGCCACGATTATTTTTCAGTTAAATTTATATTACAAATTTACTGATTATCGGATCATATTTAGTTGTAGTTTTAGGGTTAAAGTCCTTTAAGTTGAAACCAATTCAAAAGAAAGTTAGACGGTTATATAAATTTCATGACAATAAGCTTTAGACATATTTTTAGCAATAAGAGGTAGAAAAATATATTTAAAAAATGCTAAAAATTCAAACATGTGTTGGACTTACTTATTATATATCCAAATACAAAATTCCGGTCCATGGCTACAAATTCTCCTACCGTCACATTGTTGTAGGCATAAGAACTTATATGATTGCCATGAATATAAGTAACTTATATCGGTCCTCATTAAATTATTGATTGTTTTGTAAGGCCCCATTTACAGGTTTTCAGCTGATCAAATTTCAGTCCATGGTAAAGGCTATATATTCTCCTATTGTCACTTAACTGTAAGCATAAGCACTTATATAATTGCCAATTGACAATCAACAATCCAGTGCTCATTGGATTGTTGATTGTTTTGTATGGATCCTTTTCCGGGAAAGGGTTTTCAGCTGATAAAATTCTTTAATATTAAAGTTCGTCTATGAAATTCGGCTACATTAATTGTGGACTAAGTTTTAATATATATGGAATCAATTTCGAAGACACCACTCCACATTTAACTATAAAACCCATCGGAATGTAGGGGTTTAAACTTTCCGGAATAGAGCTTGAAGTTTTAAACACAACAGTTGCGTTGCGTTTTGAGGTTAAAACTTTCATATTGATAATAAAAAAAACTCAAATTCTTTTTCTTCCGATTTTATTAAAAATTTATTTTCTAAAAAAATATTTATTTCACTTTCACTTAAAAATAAATTCGTACAACTAAAAACTAAAATAAAACTGACTTTTTACACTGAAATAAAACTTAAAAAATAAACATTTACAAAAAATAATAAATTTTAAAAACTAAATTTAAATAATTGTGACATAAAACAGAGAATTAAAATTATTTTACAAATATCACAAGTTTGTTTTTTTTTAATTTTTATTAAATTCTACATCAAAATCTGCTTTAATTTTTTTTTTAAATTATTAAAATAAATTCTAAAATTTAGGGCCATAAAATTTTGGCTAAATTAATCACATATTTTAATCAAAAACATTCTTAATTAGAAATATAATTTAATTTCGACACAAAATGTTCTTTTAGATAAACACAAACATTGACAGCTTAAAATGACAATAACATGTTTAAATGGCAACTCTATGATTGACAGTGACAGGTGGTATTTACAATTAGGAAATAATAGTTTTAGAGGCAAGGGAAGGATGTCTTAACAATATATAGAATTGGAGTAATTTTCTTTGAAACATTGGCTATAAAGTCATGCTTCCCTTGATATCATTTTTTTATTGTTTTAACTGTCACTTTTTTGTTATTGTTTTAATTTTTTATGGAAAAAAATCTTATGGCGCTTTTTTAATTAAATTAAATAAATGTCATTATGTTAAGGCCCAACATTATTAAAATAAATAATATTTGTTTTTACTTTTAATGTTTAACAATTAATGACAGTTGGCGCATGAAAATCATTTAATCTCTTTTGACAGTTTGAGGGAAAGAGGAAATGTCATTTCATATTATTTAAAGCGAAATATGTTAAGACTACAATAAAATTTAAAATATTAACTAAAAAACATAAATATTTACAATTATTTAATAAAAACTTAAACATAAATTCATTAATTTACAAAACTAACCTAAAAAAGAAAACAGTTCTGTACTAAAATGAGAAAATTTTAAAAAGAGAGCATTCTCTCTTACACTCACTCTCTCTGTCTCCCTCTTTACAATTTTTCTGTTTTACCATTTTCCACTTTCCAATCAGGTTCATAGGCCTGATTTGTATGTTGCATTCTCATGGCAGCCTCAGCATGATTTTTATTCCTGGTAATTTGTGTAGAATGTCTTATGCCATAAACAAAATAGATTATATAACCAATGGCAACCCATATTAAAAATCTTATCCAAGTATTTAAATCCAATTGGAACATTAAATATAAATTAGCAAACACACTTAAACAGGGTATCAAAGGAACCAGAGGGACCTTGAATGTTAACTCTATGGTGGATACCGGCTGGCAGCCAATAATGATGACAATAAATATTAACACCACACCCACTACGCTAAGAGCTATTTTGCTGTCTGTCGAGCCGAAAACAAAAATTTTATCTAAACTGCACCATAACACACAAACGACCCCAAATAGAACGACTCCAATTTTAGTAATGGCAGAACTCAAGACATTTGGAACCCTGTACGAGTTGCCATTGAAAAATTGTTTGAAAATTTTGGGAAAAGAAACAGATATCTCTTTTTCCATATCCTCATCTTGATAGCGTAGCACCAGAACACAAATGGCCACAATACTATAGGCCAATAGAGTACCAATAGACATCATATCGATCAATTGATCCAAATCGAAAATTAAGGCCATTATAGCTAAAAATCCATACAAAAAAGAAAAGAAGTTTAATATTTTTCTTACTTCTTGAGTTCCATTCTTTACTCACCCGCAAATAAACCCGATAAAACGGTGGCTATTAAAGGAGTCTGAGTATAATCGTGGACCTTGGCCAGTTTTTTAAACAAAATACCATCATTACCCATGGCATAAAGAACACGGGGCAGGGGGAACATGGCCCCTAATAAACTGGTACATAAAGCAAAAATGGCTCCTATGGTTACAATCCATTTTACAGTTCCCCAATTTATGGCATCAAAGGCAGCTGGGAAAGGGGCATCATGATCTTGTTCAAAATAAGGAATCATCATAGTCAAAACCGTGGAAACACCAAAATAGGAAAAGAAGATAATGATCAGGGAGATGACAATGGCCAAGGGAATATTACGTTTGGGATTAATGGCCTCTTCACCGGTGGTGGCAATGCAATCGAAACCCACAAAACCATAAAAGCATTTGGCCGCACCCGCCATAACGCCAGCAAAGCCAAAGGGCATAAAACCACCCGAACCAAAGCCGGCAGGAACTTTATCAGCAGGAATATTCCAATTGGCAGTATCAGCTAAAGGAAAAAAGAGAAATAATCAGTTTGGCCCTTTAAGCAAAATTCCGCATAACTCACCATTTATACTGCCCGCAATAATAACGATTAAAATCGTTATTATGTTAACACTAGTGAAAATATTATTAAGAAAACTCGATTCCTTAACACCAAAAGCCAATAAAGCAGTCAACAGCAAGATCATGCCAAAGGCCAAAAAATCTGGATAGTGGCCCAGGAAATCAACATTAATGGGCACAGCCTCAGTTAAAGCTTTTGACATATTTTTATCGATAAGAGAATCGAAATAACCACTTAAACCTCTAGCCACAGAAGCGGTTCCTATTGAAGGAGTTATAAAAATATATCTTTCAAAATATGGCTAAGAAATCATTAAAGTCGTGGACTTACCTATCACATATTCCAATACCAAATTCCAGCCTATGGTAAAGGCTACAAATTCTCCTATTGTCACATAACTGTACACATAAGCACTTCCCGCTTTTGGTACTCGAGCAGCAAACTCTGCATAACATATGCCAGCAAAGGCAGAAGCAACAGCAGCTATAAGAAAAGAGAGAGTAACAGCGGGACCGGCAATGTTATAAGCTACTGAACCAGCCAGTACATAAACACCCAAACCCAAAGTACTTCCCACACCCAAAGCTGTTAAATCGAAGAGATTTAAGACACGAGCCAATTTGGATTCGGACTCTATGACGTCATCGGTTTTTCGCCGAGTTAAAGCATTCCAAAAACTGACCATATTTAACGATTTATTAAGGCAACTTTAAACTGAAAGCAAAGAAAAAAATTCCAGGACGATTAAGAAAATGAAATGTAAACTTTTCTTGTATAGAAAATTTTACATGAAGTGTAAACTTTTCTTGTATAGAAAATTTTACATGAAATGTAAACTTTTCTTGTATAGAAAATTTTACATGAAATTTAAACTTTTCTTGTATAGAAAATTTTACATGAAATGTAAACTTTTCTTGTATAGAAAATTTTACATGAAATGTAAACTTTTCTTGTATAGAAAATTTTACATGAAATGTAAACTTT
The DNA here is from genome assembly GCA_004302925.2 of Cochliomyia hominivorax. NCBI lineage: Eukaryota > Metazoa > Arthropoda > Insecta > Diptera > Calliphoridae > Cochliomyia > Cochliomyia hominivorax. The sequence goes on along the minus strand of PYHX02000413.1, from coordinate 77,385,117 downwards.
TCTTGTATAGAAAATTTTACATGAAATGTAAACTTTTCTTGTATAGAAAATTTTTCAATGAAATGTAAACTTTTCTTGTATAGAAAATTTTTCAATGAAATGTAAACTTTTCTTGTATAGAAAATTTTTCAATGAAATGTAAACTTTTCTTGTATAGAAAATTTTTCAATGAAATGTAAACTTTTCTTGTATAGAAAATTTTTCAATGAAATGTAAACTTTTCTTGTATAGAAAATTTTTCAATGAAATGTAAACTTTTCTTGTATAGAAAATTTTTCAATGAAATGTAAACTTTTCTTGTATAGAAAATTTTTCAATGAAATGTAAACTTTTCTTGTATAGAAAATTTTTCAATGAAATGTAAACTTTTCTTGTATAGAAAATTTTTACATGAAATGTAAACTTTTCTTGTATAGAAAATTTTTACATGAAATGTAAACTTTTCTTGTATAGAAAATTTTCACATGAAATGTAAACTTTTCTTGTATAGAAAATTTTTACATGAAATGTAAACTTTTCTTGTATAGAAAATTTTTACATGAAATGTAAACTTTTCTTGTATAGAAAATTTTTACATGAAATGTAAACTTTTCTTGTATAGAAAATTTTTACATGAAATGTAAACTTTTCTTGTATAGAAAATTTTTACATGAAATGTAAACTTTTCTTGTATAGAAAATTTTTACATGAAACGTAAAATATTTTATTATGGACCTGTTTTACATGAGATGTAAATTTTTTGTATTGTACACCTATTTTACATGAGATGTAAATTTTTGTATAGCGAACCTATTGTACGAGATATTAAAGATATTTTTTATAGATTTTGGAAACTTTCCAGCTCTGTTAAGTGTGTACTGAAATATGTTTTTTTAATCTGATTCATAACCCTAAAAAAAGTTTATATAACAACATTAACATATTTTTTTGTGTTAAAAAAAGAATTTCTTTTTACTTTGAAACATTTACACAAATCAATATTGACATTTATTGTAAAATTTATGTATTGCTAAAACGTGCTTTTTAATAACATTTAAAAAGCCAGACAAAAAAAGACAATATTTATAACATGTAATAGTACAAACATTTAATTGAGTTAATCTAGAATAAACAACATTTAAGTCATATATATTTAACTGGTTTAAATTGTTAAACAATTAACAAGTGCGAAAAAAATGGATGTCAATAAAAATGATAAACGTAAATAAAGTTGAGTTTCACCGTGATAAGTTAAGTTAACGGTAAAGAAAATTTTAAGTTTATTGAAAGGAGCGTTAACTATGAATTTTTATCTTAATAATTTGTATTAGAGAAATTGTTCTCTTTCATTTTCCGTTTAAATTTCCTTTTTATCTTTTATAATAAAAAAGTTATAACAATTTTTCTAAATTAACCCATGAGTTAATATCAATCATACGCCCTCTGTTAAAAATTTAAGAAAACTCAAATTTCCATATGTCTATAAAATAACTTCAAGACTTAATTACATTTTATATTAATTAAATAAAAGCTTCTTATTACCCTTTAATTAATCTCCAGTTAAACCCCTTAACTTTCGCTTAAACTATCATTTAAAAATCGTACTTTATTAACACACTTCAATGAAATTTCAATATTAAAGAAATGCCTCAGTTCAATGACGTTTAAAAAAACAATACGAACATAATTTTTTCATAATCAAATTGTTTAAAGTTCTCATAAATTATTAATTCAGTTGTTATTCGTTTGAAAAATGCATTTGCACCCCTGCAATTTGTTCCTTAATTTTTAAACAATTAAACGCAAAAAACCCAAAATTTGTTAAAATAAAATTAATCAGTACAATAAAACTAAGAATATCAAAAATATTATCAGAATTTCAGATTATTTTGTTCGCGTGTGACCGTAATTTTTTTCATAAATAACTTTGATAAAGTTTATAATTTTTGTCATATTAGCAAATTTTTTAATCAATCGAGGCGTTATAAAATTAATATTCGTACTTATGTGAAATTTTTTTAACTTTTTATGGTTTTGCTATAATTTAATTATAGCAATAAATAATATTTATTCATATTTTTTTAAATATAGAGCAAACACATTAGCCAAACTAAAGTTTTACAAACTCCGATTAAGTTTTCTCTGGTCGACCTTAAAGTCCATAACAATAGTCCATGGTCACGACTGTAAACCAATCTATTGTCTCGACCCTAAATCAGTTTTTAGTCTGGATTATAAACTATTTAATATTCTCAACTATAAACTAGTCTGTAGACACGACTATAAACTAGTCTATAGGCACGACAATAAACTAGTCTATAGGCACGACTATAACTAGTCTATAGGCACGACTATAAACTAGTCTATAGGCACGACTATAAACTAGTCTATAGGCACGACTATAAACTAGTCTATAGGCACGACTATAAACTAGTCTATAGGCACGACTATAAACTAGTCTATAGGCACGACTATAAACTAGTCTATAGGCACGACTATAAACTAGTCTATAGGCACGACTATAAACTAGTCTATAGGCACGACTATAAACTAGTCTATAGGCACGACTATAAACTAGTCTAACTAGTCTATAGGCACGACTATCAACTAGTCTATAGGCACGACTATAAACTAGTCTATAGGCACGACTATAAACTAGTCTATAGGCACGACTATAAACTAGTCTATAGGCACGACTATAAACTAGTCTATAGGCACGACTATAAACTAGTCTATAGGCACGACTATAAACTAGTCTATAGGCACGACTATAAACTAGTCTATAGGCACGACTATAAACTAGTCTATAGGCACGACTATAAACTAGTCTATAGGCACGACTATAAACTAGTCTATAGGCACGACTATAAACATGTCTATAGGCACGACTATAAACTAGTCTATAGGCACGACTATAAACTAGTCTATAGGCACGACTATAAACTAGTCTATAGGCACGACTATAAACTAGTCTATAGGCACGACTATAAACATGTCTATAGGCACGACTATAATTAGTCTATAGGCACGACTATAAACTAGTCTATAGGCACGACTATAAACTAGTCTATAGGCACGACTATAAACTAGTCTATAGGCACGACTATAAACTAGTCTATAGGCACGACTATAAACATAGTCTATAGGCACGACTATAAACTAGTCTATAGGCACGACTATAAACATAGTCTATAGGCACGACTATAAACATAGTCTATAGGCACGACTATAAACATAGTCTATAGGCACGACTATAAACTAGTCTATAGGCACGACTATAAACATAGTCTATAGGCACGACTATAAACTAGTCTATAGGCACGACTATAAACATAGTCTATAGGCACGACTATAAACTAGTCTATAGGCACGACTATAAACATAGTCTATAGGCACGACTATAAACTAGTCTATAGGCACGACTATAAACATAGTCTATAGGCACGACTATAAACTAGTCTATAGGCACGACTATAAACATAGTCTATAGGCACGACTATAAACTAGTCTATACCATAGCTATAGGCACGACTATAAACTAGTCTATAGGCACGACTATAAACTAGTCTATAGGCACGACTATAAACTAGTCTATAGGCACGACTATAAACATAGTCTATAGGCACGACTATAAACTAGTCTATAGGCACGACTATAAACATAGTCTATAGGCACGACTATAAACTAGTCTATAGGCACGACTATAAACATAGTCTATAGGCACGACTATAAACTAGTCTATAGGCACGACTATAAACATAGTCTATAGGCACGACTATAAACTAGTCTATAGGCACGACTATAAACATAGTCTATAGGCACGACTATAAACTAGTCTATAGGCACGACTATAAACTAGTCTATAGGCACGACTATAAACATAGTCTATAGGCACGACTATAAACTAGTCTATAGGCACGACTATAAACATAGTCTATAGGCACGACTATAAACTAGTCTATAGGCACGACTATAAACATAGTCTATAGGCACGACTATAAACTAGTCTATAGGCACGACTATAAACATAGTCTATAGGCACGACTATAAACTAGTCTATAGGCACGACTATAAACATAGTCTATAGGCACGACTATAAACTAGTCTATAGGCACGACTATAAACATAGTCTATAGGCACGACTATAAACTAGTCTATAGGCACGACTATAAACATAGTCTATAGGCACGACTATAAACTAGTCTATAGGCACGACTATAAACATAGTCTATAGGCACGACTATAAACTAGTCTATAGGCACGACTATAAACATAGTCTATAGGCACGACTATAAACTAGTCTATAGGCACGACTATAAACATAGTCTATAGGCACGACTATAAACTAGTCTATAGGCACGACTATAAACTAGTCTATAGGCACGACTATAAACTAGTCTATAGGCACGACTATAAACATAGTCTATAGGCACGACTATAAACTAGTCTATAGGCACGACTATAAACATAGTCTATAGGCACGACTATAAACTAGTCTATAGGCACGACTATAAACATAGTCTATAGGCACGACTATAAACTAGTCTATAGGCACGACTATAAACTAGTCTATAGGCACGACTATAAACATAGTCTATAGGCACGACTATAAACTAGTCTATAGGCACGACTATAAACATAGTCTATAGGCACGACTATAAACTAGTCTATAGGCACGACTATAAACATAGTCTATAGGCACGACTATAAACTAGTCTATAGGCACGACTATAAACATAGTCTATAGGCACGACTATAAACTAGTCTATAGGCACGACTATAAACATAGTCTATAGGCACGACTATAAACTAGTCTATAGGCACGACTATAAACATAGTCTATAGGCACGACTATAAACTAGTCTATAGGCACGACTATAAACATAGTCTATAGGCACGACTATAAACTAGTCTATAGGCACGACTATAAACATAGTCTATAGGCACGACTATAAACTAGTCTATAGGCACGACTATAAACATAGTCTATAGGCACGACTATAAACTAGTCTATAGGCACGACTATAAACATAGTCTATAGGCACGACTATAAACTAGTCTATAGGCACGACTATAAACATAGTCTATAGGCACGACTATAAACTAGTCTATAGGCACGACTATAAACATAGTCTATAGGCACGACTATAAACTAGTCTATAGGCACGACTATAAACTAGTCTATAGGCACGACTATAAACTAGTCTATAGGCACGACTATAAACTAGTCTATAGGCACGACTATAAACTAGTCTATAGGCACGACTATAAACTAGTCTATAGGCACGACTATAAACTAGTCTATAGGCACGACTATAAACTAGTCTATAGGCACGACTATAAACTAGTCTATAGGCACGACTATAAACTAGTCTATAGGCACGACTATAAACTAGTCTATAGGCACGACTATAAACTAGTCTATAGGCACGACTATAAACTAGTCTATAGGCACGACTATAAACTAGTCTATAGGCACGACTATAAACTAGTCTATAGGCACGACTATAAACTAGTCTATAGGCACGACTATAAACTAGTCTATAGGCACGACTATAAACTAGTCTATAGGCACGACTATAAACTAGTCTATAGGCACGACTATAAACTAGTCTATAGGCAAGACTATAAACTAGTCTATAGGCAAGACTATAAACTAGTCTATAGGCAAGACTATAAACTAGTCTATAGGCACGACTATAAACTAGTCTATAGGCAAGACTATAAACTAGTCTATAGGCACGACTATAAACTAGTCTATAGGCACGACTATAAACTAGTCTATAGGCACGACTATAAACTAGTCTATAGGCAAGACTATAAACATAGTCTATAGGCACGACTATAAACTAGTCTATAGGCACGACTATAAACATAGTCTATAGGCACGACTATAAACTAGTCTATAGGCACGACTATAAACATAGTCTATAGGCACGACTATAAACTAGTCTATAGGCACGACTATAAACTAGTCTATAGACACGACTATAAACTATTCTATCGACACGACTATAAACTAGTCTATCGACACGAATATAAACTAGTCTATCGACACGACTATAAGTTAGTCTATAGTCATGACTATAAATCAGTTAAAGCCACAACTATAAATCAATCTGAAGTCTCGATTATATATATAGTTACCATAGTACACAAGTTTATAGTATATGTTCTATATAAGAAGACTAGAATCTTGTCAAATATAGATTATAATCTAGGCTATCGTCTAGCATATAATCTAATCTATCATTTAGTCTAGACTAGTCTATAGTTTAGACTAGAATCTTGTTTATAGGATAGACTAGAATCTAGTCAATAGGATATGCTAGAATAGAGTCTATAGTAAACTCTATAGTCCTGATGATAATCTAGTCTATATTATAAAATATAATCTAGTTTATAGTCTAGACGTTTAATTGGTCTTCAATTTAGACAAGAGTTCATTCTATAGTCAATATTGGAATATTGTATATAGTCGAAACTACAATATAGTCTAGTGTCTAGATTAGAATATTGTTTGAACTAGAATTTGATCTATAGTCTAGGTTATAATATTGTCTGTAGTTGGGTCTTTAATATAGTCTATAGTCTAGACTATAATCTAGTTCATAGTCTAGACTTAAATCTAGTTTATAGTTTAGACTAAAATATAGTTTTAAGTCTATACTATAACCTATTCTTTAGTTTGGACTAGAACCAAGTCTATAGTTTGGACTAGAATATAGTCTATAGTTTGGACTACGATCTAATTCTTAATATCTAGTCTGCTATATGGAATATAATCTAGTATATGATCTTAAATGTTAACTTGACTTTATTTTTATTTTTATCTTTGCTGATATTCTGAAATATATAATTCCAATTTTCAATTATCTTCTAAAAAAATATATTTATTTCCCTCCATAAATCCATAATTAACGACTATTTCATTTATTCTCAATATAAAGTGCAATTTAAACAAAATTGCTAATCGTTCCAATAAAGAATGAAAAACTGTCATTTAATCGTTATCTTGATATTATTCTTCGTAAAACGATAAATATTTCACAATTTAAGTCCACAATTAAAAAAGAACAATTTGTAATCAATTAAAACTTTTGTTTTAGATTTCATAAAACAATGGATTTTCTGAAAATACTCTTTGACTATAATAAATTCCTGTGATAACTGAATAATCTTAGATTAATATTCGATTATATTTCAAGTACCTTGAAATTTCTTAGTTCTAAATTCTAAAAAAAATTAATGAATTTCGACAGCGTTTCAGGCAATTGAGTACATTGAACTATTTTTCTAGATTATTGTCAATCAATCAAAATTTAACCAGAAAAGACTATAAAAAATTGGGAATTTAAGAAGGCAATTTTTTAAGAGGACTTGGGGGATTTTCTCTACTTTATCACATCAAATTCGAAGTATTAATTTCTATGAATAAAATAATTAATATGGTTTGTAAGACTTCCGTTGCCGCCTCAGATAATACTTTTAGATTACGTACACAGGTAAATGGGAGTAAAATAACCCCATCCTCAATTGACAAAACCAAAGTTCGTACAGATTTTTTATCAAAGCAATTGACCAAACTATAAGAAGAAGACTATAGTCTTACTCACAGTCATGAATAAGCTATAAACAAAGTAAAAAGGTCTATAGTTAAGACAATTTATATAACAGACTAGTTTATAATCAAAATTATAGGCTTGTTTACAGATACGACAAGAGATTATATTATAGTCAATGTCTTTAACTACATAAAAATTATAGATTAGATTAGATTAGATTAGATTAGATTAGATTAGATTATAGGCATAATTAAAGTAGAGACTATAGATAAAATTAAAGACAATATTATAGACTACTTCTAATCTTGGCTATAGACTAAATTTTAGACTGAACAATGGATTGGAATTAATGATTACATTGTAGTCGAGTTTGTTAATATTGATACAAATATAGACTGTAGACTAGATACTAGTAGAATCTATTCTAAATTACAGACTTGATTATACTATAATCTAAATTCTAAACTGCAAACTTTAAACTAGATTCAATTCCAAAATACAGACTAGTTTATAGTCTAGAATACAGACTAGATTCCCGTTTTGGACTATAGACAAGGGTATAGTCTAGAGTAAAGTCTAGATTTTAGTTTAAACTATTAACTAGATTCTAGTGCTGTCTATTATCTATTTTCTATTCTAGACTAGACTATAAAATAAATTTCTAGTCTAGACTATAGAACAAATTTCTAGTCTAGACTATAGAACAAATTTCTAGTCTAGACTATAGAACAAATTTCTAGTCTAGACTATAGACTAAATTTCGGTATAGAATTCTTCACTGTCTAGACTATAGACTAGATCATAGTTTCGACTACAGACTAGTTATACTTTAGACTACAGACTAGATAAAAGTCTAGACTGTAGACTAGATTATAGTCTAGACTTTGGACTAAATTATTGTCTAAACAATGGACTAAATTATAATCTAGCCTTAAGACTACATTTTAGTCCAGACATTAGACTAGATTCTAGTCTAGACTTTAGACTAGATTCTAGTCTAAACATTAGACTAGATTCTAGTCTAGACTTTAGACTAGATTCTAGTCTAGACTTTAGACTAGATTCTAGTCTAGACTTTAGACTAGATTCTAGTCTAGACTTTAGACTAGATTCTAGTCTAGACTTTAGACTAGATTCTAGTCTAGACTTTAGACTAGATTCTAGTCTAGACTTTAGACTAGATTCTAGTCTAGACTTTAGACTAGATTCTAGTCTAGACTTTAGACTAGATTCTAGTCTAGACTTTAGACTAGATTCTAGTCTAGACTTTAGACTAGATTCTAGTCTAGACTTTAGACTAGATTCTAGTCTAGACTTTAGACTAGATTCTAGTCTAGACTTTAGACTAGATTCTAGTCTAGACTTTAGACTAGATTCTAGTCTAGACTTTAGACTAGATTCTAGTCTAGACTTTAGACTAAATTCTAGTCTAGACTTTAGACTAAATTCTAGTCTAGACTTTAGACTAAATTCTAGTCTAGACTTTAGACTAGAGTCTCGTCTAGACTTTAGACTAGAGTCTCGTCTAGACTTTAGACTAGAGTCTCGTCTAGACTTTAGACTAAAGTCTCGTCTAGACTTTAGACTAAAGTCTCGTCTAGACTTTAGACTAGATTCTAGTCTAGACTTTAGACTAGATTTTAGTCTAGACTTTAGACTAGATTCTAGTCTAGACTTTAGACTAGATTCTAGTCTAGACTTCAGAATAGATTCTAGTCTAGACCTTAGACTAGATTCTAGTCTAGACTTTAGACTAAATTCTAGTCTAGACTTTAGACTAGATTCTAGTCTAGACTTTAGACTAGATTCTAGTCTAGACTTTAGACTAGATTCTAGTCTAGACTTTAGACTAGATTCTAGTCTAGACTTTAGACTAGATTCTAGTCTAGACTTTAGACTGGATTCTAGTCTAGACGTTAGAGTAGATTCTAGTCTAGACTTTAAAGTAGATTCTAGTCTAGACGTTAGAGTAGATTCTAGTCTAGACTTTAGAGTAGATTCTAGTCTAGACTTTAGACTAGATTATAGTCTAGACTTTAGACTAGATTGTAGTCTAGACTTTAGACTAGATTCTAGTCTAGACTTTGGACTAGATTCTAGTCTAGATTTTAGACTAGATTGTAGTCTAGACTTTAGACTAGATTGTAGTCTAGACTATAGACTAGATTGTAGTCTAGACTTTAGTCTAGATTATACTCTAGACTACAGTCTAGATTACACAAGATTTATTTTTATTTTTATAATTATAGACAAGATTCTGATCTAGACTATAGACTACATTCTGGTCTAGACTATAGACTAGATTCTAGTCTAAACTAAATTCAACTGAATTGTTGATAATTTTTTTTAATCCCAATAAAATAAATCTGTATATATCTTTTTTGATCGACTGTAATATTCTTACTTGTTTTTATAATGTTAATTGAATGTTTTAATATTTTCAATAAAATTTATGTCTTTTAAACGTTTAAATGTTTATTTTTTATGGCTTTTAACTTTTCACTTATTTAACAAAAAAAATATTATGAAATTTTTGTTCATTGTAAAAATTCAATTATTAACTGAAGTTTTTTAAATTATAAAATTATAAATTTACAAATTTAAGGTCGATGTTTTGATATTTATGGGATTTTTATAAAAAAATCCCCTTTAAAGGCATATTTAAATTAAATACGTTAATTTTTCAATTATTATTCATTTAAACATGAAAGTTTCACTTTTTTCAACAAAATTTCAAAACACTTGTGGTTTTTTTTAATAAAAAAAATATTTTTATTTTTATAATTATAAACGTTTAATCACCTTTTTTATAAAAAATATATATATTTCACTTTATTTTTAATTCTTAAAACAATTTTTTTTAATTTAAATTAACTTGTTTATTGTTTCGTTATAATTTCGAATAAAATTTTAACTTTTAACGTTTTTTTTTTCTGTTGACAATTTCAGTAAGAAAATCTTTACCGTACCGCACGCAACACGATCTAAACAAGTTCTGATCGTCAACAAACTGATTCCATGAACATTACAACTTCGTTTTTGCTGTCAGAAAAAAAAGCTTTTTATTAAACTCGTACTCGCACTCTCTCACTAAGTCCATATTAGTAACTTATTTACGATCAAAATTGACTAATTTCATTGCCAATCGAGTTTGATTATTTATTAATATTTTTAACTGATATTTTTTGGAAATGAGAATAAATAATAATTTGAGAGAAGTACTAATTCAGATATGTGAGAGTTAGTTAGTAACTTAATTTTAATTAAAACAATAATTAATCTGAATAAGTAGTTTTTCATGACAATTTCAATGGCTTTAAACTTATAAACACAAAGTTATTTTAATTAAAATCGCAAACAGTTTTGCCTGCTTTGCCGCTCTTGAAAAGTGATACAAAAATTATTTTTTGAGAAATTGATTAGGACTAAATTTTAAAACTCTCAAAAAGTATGCTTTTTATAAGCTCAAAACTATTTTCCGGGAAGGGGTTTTATATGGGAGCTACAGCAAAATTTGGACCAAGATTGTTCAAATTTATAATATATTTTGATTAAAGTTAGAAAAATCATTTTGCTAAATTTTAATGGAATTGATCTTTATTTAAATTTTTTATAAACTCAAATCCGTTTTCCGGGAAATTCCGTTATAAGGGAGCTATAGGAAAATTTGGACCGATATAGAGCAAATTAATATAATATCTTCAGAACAGTTAGGAAAATAATTGTGTCGACTTTCAATAGAACTGGTCCTTATTTACTCGGGAGGGGGCGTTATATGGGAGCTATATCAAAATATGGACCAATGTTAATAAAATTTATAACATATATTAAGAATGATTAAAAAATTAGTTGTGACAAATTTTAGTAAATTATCTTAAAAATTGCCGCCCATATGACACAAAGAGTTTGGGGTGTATCAAAATTTTGCATATTATAACCTATAACTTTTTTCCGGTTAATCAGATTTTGATAATTTTTTGCATGATGATGAAGCACGTTAAACTGTATGGTAAAATTAATTTTTTGTTTAAGTCTAATTACATTTTTAGAAGAAATTATAAGAGTTCATTTTCGAAATTTTGAAGTTGTTTCAGATATCGGTCTATAACTTCCTTGCTTATAAACTGGTTTTAAATAGCAAACTGCTTAGGACAATAACAAACAATGTGGCCAAGTTTTATTGAATTCGGTCAATTATTCTAGGTGTGAGAATGTTTCCAACAGACAGACGGACATAGCTAAATCGACTCAGTGTTTGATTTGATGCAATAATATATATACATTGTTGGGTCTGAGATGATTCCTTCTTGGCGTTACACACGGAATGACAAACTTAATATACCCTCACCACTTGTGGTGGTGGAGGGTATAAAAATCAACCAACGGAGATTTTCTTAAATTGGATGCGTTTCGCTGAAATAGTTCTTCTGGTATTCGATTACTTTAGATATTCGATAATTTATAATTGGTATATATGGGGTCAAGCTCTCTCTTTTGTATGACCTTAGCTACCATGCGTTTTCTCATGTAAAACTGTTAGCCAGGAAAATGATTGGAACTTAGTTTATAGCTGGAAAATTTGTATGAACAGCACCATTCTCAATGTCCTATCTGCCCCCATATTTTTTTCCACCACAGCAAATCTTTAAGAAATTCAATGGAACTAATTTTTTAACCCTCACTGTAATATTTTCACAATTATGAAATAAAATAATAATTCTTTGGACATTCGATAATCAATATTTGCTTTGGAGGGGGGGCCAACTTTCACCCAGAACCTACCCATCGAGTAACTGGATAACTCTTGCTGCTAAAGTTCTTAAGATATTCGATAATAAACATTTTTAATTGGTAGAGGGGTACCCGAAACCCAGCTACTATCGGAACTTTTTATAGCCTTTGTATATTAAGTTCATTCTTGGAAATTTTCTCGGAGTAGTTAAGCTGTCTATAAGTCCCCAAACTTGAATAATTCATTACACTCTTCGTTATTATAGTGGGTTAGTGTAGGATGAGTTTGCATTGGAACCAAAAATATTGTCCAACACTTTAAGGCATCGTTCGACTCAGAATCTGTGTGATTTAAGAATATCCGTCTAACCATCAGTCCGAATACCCTACAACTTAATGATATCACGATGGTACTTGAAATGTAAGATGTTTTTGAGCCAAACACAAAGTCTTTTGTTACTAGCAAAATTTCCCTGATCCTAATAGTTCAAATTCTTCAGGTAAATCTTATAAAGTAAATAAAACTCACAGATGTGAAATTATTTTTATTAAATGTGACTTAAATTCATTAAAAGTATAAGACAAAATCAAGTTGGCAAAATTCAATAATCGTCAGCTGCCTCCTTGAAGTCCAGAATCAACGTCGTTGTTATCGCCATTTAGATAAAAAGATAGATTTACAAAATTCGCTGTGACCTTAACCAAATACTCTCCGATCGCACTAACTTTAACTTGAAGAACTGCGTTAGAGTTCGACACCCGAAAGGAAACTATTGTATTATAGAGAACTATTCCTATTTCCTTGCTTTGAGTTATCCTTGTAGCAATAGACCGACAAGTGACTTTCTTTATAATTGACATGATAAAATTTAAAAAGTTTCCCAATGAATTCCCAGGCGATTTGAAATTGTTCCTCTAGGATCTTGGATTATATCTACTTTGAAAGTATTCCTCCGAAGGCAGTTTGTAATGATTCCTCTAGAGCCCTGATTATATGTATATAAGTTGTACGATTTATGTCCATTATTTAT